>CM070727.1:33274405-33771739 GCA_036346275.1 Otatea glauca | reverse complement strand
GATGGATCGACTAGATAATCTTTTATTTGCGTTCTCCAATCAGCGATATCTGCGCACATGACTGCCTTGTTCACCAGTTCAGTCTCCTAACTTTGGTCAAAATCCTCATATCCTGATGCTTGCTGAGCTAAAGCATTAGCTCTATCGTTCAATTCACGAGGAATATGACCGATAGAAAATGAAGTAAAAGAGCTGATAATCTCTAAACATTGTTCTAAATATCTCAGTAGTATTTCATCCCGACATTGGTATTCTCCTTTATTTCGCTGTACTACCAATAGTGAATCACCATATGCCTCAACAGCTCTTACTCCAATATTTTCTAACAACGAGTAAGCCTTTGAGTAGCGCTCGTACTCGGCTTTGGTTGTTGGAGCATCGGCTATTTAGTCGAATGCAAATTCAAAGCTATGCCCTTTGGGTGAAGTGAGTACAATTACGATACCATCACCTTCCCACATCTTGATCCATCAAAGAACAAGTTGCCATGGTGCTACCAAGACTAGGTTTTTCTGTGTCATGTCCTGTTATAAAATCGGCTAGGACTTGTCTTTTGATTTGCTTTGGCGATTCATATGATAAGTCGAACCTCGACCAGGCGTAAGCCATTTGCAAGTCGACCTCACAGAATTGGAGTGACAATATATATTTTATAACATCGGTTTTGCAGATGACCTTACAAGCCGATGCTAATATGTAGTGCCTTAGCTTTGTGAACGAGAAGTACAAGGATAAACATAGTTTTTCGATAAAAGGGTACCTAACTTCTGCGTCCAGCAACCGTCGGCAAATAAAGATAACCTTCTCTTTACCATGCACTTCTTGTGCCAAACTGCTCAATAGTATCTTCTTGCCGAGACATATAATCGAAAGGAATCCCTTTTGAGTGCAGCCAAAGCGGAGGTTGGACAAATACCTTTTGACCGTTGAAAGCTTTACCAGCGATCGGCTCCCCATATAAATTCTTCATTGTCCTTCAACTTCAGTAATGGAGTAAAGGCACAAATTCTACCAGAGAGGTTCGAGATGAACCGACGGAGATAGTTAATTTTGCCGATCAACTTTTGTAATTCGTTTTTGCATGTCGGTGGTTCAGTATTGGCTATAGCCTTGACCCTCGTTTGGCTGACTTGGATTCCTCTTTCATGTACCATAAAGCCTAAAAACTGTCCAGCCGACACGCCGAACGCACACTTGTGAGGATTCATCTTCAAACCGTGCGATCTTATGTTTTTAAACACCCTCTCTAAATCGGCTAGATGTCGAAAATCGTCTGCAGATTTTACTACTACATCGTCAATATATATTTCGACAATGTGGCCGATTAAATTATGAAAGATCAGATTCATTGTCCCGACGTCGTTGCTCGGCGTTTTTCAAGCGAAAGTCATTCGCCCACTCGAACAATCCTATTGCACGGGACATCGAAAGCTGTCTTTGGTATATCGCTTCGCCATGAGTATCTGGTTATACCCTGCATTACCATCTAGAAAACTTATGATCTTGTTCCCGATGCAAGCATCGATAAGCATATCGGCTATTGGCATCGGTATTCATCTTTAGCGTCGCCTTGTTTAAATCTCTGAAGTCGGCGCATACTCGAAGCTTTCCATTCTTCTTCATATTTGGAGCGATGTTTGAAACCCACTCAGCGTATCGGCGAGGCCTAATAAATTTTGCTTCAACAACCGTTCTATTTCTTCCTTTATGACTTGGTACAAGGCTGGATTAAACGCTGGGATCTTTGTTTAAGCGGCGATAGTCCGATTTTATAGGTAGCCAATGTTCCACCAGATTGGCGGCTTAATCAGGGCATCTCATGATACTCCCAAGCGAAACAATCCTTATAATCTCTAAGTATTTTTATTAGTTTCTCCTTGTACTTTACATCTAAATTGCACTAACAAAAGTTGGTCTTTTCTATCACCGCTACCTATATCGACTTCTTCAAGTAATCGGTGGATGTGAAGCCTTGACCTAACTTTTCAATTTCTTCAACATCTTGATGGCCGTAGCTATCCGTTGTTTCGATAGCTTTGCATTTTATCTGCAGCGCTTTCAATGTTTTTCTTGTCCCATCGGCGTAATACTTCATTTGCCCAATCAAAAGTGCCGGCTTGACAGCGATCGGCATGAGACTGACTTGCTCACACAAATGAAATCGCGATCGTCAAATACTTGCAGATATGCAGCGGCTTCTTCGTGTTGCCAATTCGCGCCGGAGCTAGCCATGGCAATGTGAGCGATGTATCACTATAACGACCTCAACTTCTTCTCCGTTCCATTGAACAAGCGCTTGATGCATGGTCGATGGGATACAGCAGTTTGCATGAATCCAATCCCGCCCGAGCAGCATACTGTAGTTTCCTTTGGCATCAATTACAAAGAATGCTGTCGGCAAGGTCTTGCTGCCGACAGTCAACTCAGTGACCATGACACCCTTTGCTTCTGTAGGGTCACCTGTGAAGTCATTCAGAACCATGTTAGTTTTGATTAAGTCTTCGTCAGACTTACCCAGTTTTTTGCATGTCGTGTACGGCATCAGATTCACCGTGGCGCCCCCGTCTACTAGCATCCTTGATATCGGCTTGCCATTTATATACCCTTTCAGATACAATGGTTTCAGATGCCGATGATCATCTTTGGGTTTCTCGAAGATGGCGTTACGCACTTGGCGAGTACGGTGAGCAAGCGCCTCTTTGGCCGATTCGATTCGACTCGAACTTAGCGGCAATGTGAACACCATGTTAACATCCATTGGGGGCGTGTCATCCCGAATCATGGGAGAATCAAGTCATCACCGATTCGAAATCTTCTTGACTTGTTCTTTGCTTCTCCACTCTTTTTGACGCATTTAAGCGGACGTAGTTCGTTAAACGCCTTCTCTCTCTCTCTGCGTCGGCCTCACGAATCTCTTGCGTCCTTAGCCTCTCGCCGTCGTCGTTGCGATCGGCTTAGGCGGATGGACACCACAGGTTTGGGTTCCACCGGCCAGTGATTTGACCAGCCAAATCTTCTTGATTAGAATGGGCTCGTGCGTCTTGTCTTGGCTCGGTTCTTGATTCGGCTTAGATATTCTCTCGTGGACCGACCTTCTATGACTTCTGCCCTGCTCTCTGATCGGCCCAGATAGCCTATCTCTGGCCAATTGCCTTGGCCAATCGTCTTGGGGATAATGTTCCATCGGGCAGGTGTACGGTGATGGTAACGCTACTCTTCTTTCCCAAGCAAAGCGCCAAAAGGACACCTTCTATGTGCCCTCTCAACATTCTCAGTTCGGTACAAATTATCCGACCGTCGAGTATTACTCCGTGGTCGGCTATTCATCCTTTCGTATTTCTTCATTAATTGCGAGAATGTTGGACCTGACCTTTTCGCTGGATGCCTTGACGGAGATTTCTCTGCTTTATACCATTTACCCACCTGGGGAGTCCCCTTGGGTTTAATGGTTCTTGAATTTTTTCCTTCTTGATCGGCTTCTATTTGTAAGCAACCGATGGTAATCTTCAGTGTTTGATCGCCGTTCGAGCTTGATTGTATGTCGACTTGTCGACCCTTTTTCTGCACGTCTTGCATCGGCTCTTTTCCTTTAGCCGAACACTGCACCATGTTGATGGGGAACGGATCAACATCAACTTGCATGGTCGGCTCATCGGCAAACTTCAACCGACCATCTTCAATAGCAGATTGAATCTGTTGATGAAAGATATTGCAATCATTAGTGTTATGCGAATAAGAATGATGCCACTTGCAATACCTGCGTTTTTGATCTCATCGGGTGACGGTATCACATGTCCCTCTGGCAATCGTATTATCTTTTCTTGCGAGTAAATCAAAAATACGATCGCGCGGAAACATCAAAGAGTATTTAACTTCAGACTTATTCCTAGTCGGCGGGCGAGAACAGACTAAGGATTTCTTGGATCCTTTTACCCATTCGGCTATATTTATTTCTGCTTCCTCGTCTTCCGACGAATCACTAGGGCAATATTCAACCATATTGACCTTAGCCTTGTCCTTTTCTTTGTGTATTGCTGTTTTTGAATAAGTCCTTGAATACCTTATTATCAGTGAATCGGCTTTCTTGAGCGATCAGCGATGTAATAAGTGGCCAAGGTCGGTGAATTCTTGCCCTCAAATTTCTCCTAAGCGGCGAGGATCAAACCACTGAAATGCTAAATCGACGAGTTGGTTGTCGAACAGCGTGCGCTAAAACACACGATTCCTAATTTCTCCGAACCTCTTGATATAATCCGTTACCAATTCCCAAACTTTTAGCGTCTGGAACTCAAATCTGAGTCGAGCTCAAACTGCACGAAAAAAATATTCATGGAATCGGCTTTCCAAATCGTTCCATAAATGGACCGGTCGGACGTAAGCAGGTGAACCACGTAAATGCTGCCTGATAAAGACAAAGGGAATAGTCTAATTTTTAGCGTCAGTCGGATTGGGCAGCTTCACGCCTCACGCGATAAAGCGCCCAACATGCTCGGTGGTAATAGAATCATCCCAGAGAATTTGGCAAAGTCAGGGACTCTGAAATTATGAGGGTAAGGCATGCGATCTATGTAATCGAGTCACGGCTTTACATGGCAGATAACCTTCCCTTTTGGTTGTATGCGAATTGGTCTCTCAAACGGCGAGAGATCGATCGGCCCCGATTAACGTTATCGGCGGTTGGCATAGCAGGTCCTAGCTAATACTCGGTCATAATCGGCGTCCTGCCCCGAGTGCAAGCTCGGGTTGCCAATCATCTTTGTCTTGTTGGCGCACGCGACCATCTTGTCGCGTCGATTATGCTGGTTTGAGCTTAAACCTTTGGGGCAAATGGTTGAGTATGTTACTACCCTATGTGGACTGGGTTCCTTAGCGAGGAGACCCTTGTAGGAATCTCTCGGAGCCGATCTACCGTGAACCCCGATTAGGGAAAGGCGTAGAAGCGAGCCGACGGAGGCAAATTGATTGATGCATCCATCCTAGCGGCATCGGTATAGGCGTGGTAATGACTCACCCCGCTTGACCGAGGGTCCCTAGGCAATATGACCGTGGGTTGTGTGGGCATCATGGTGGGGGGTGAGGTTACAGCCGATGGTTTAGGATCGGCCATTGTGCTCTGCGTATTTTGTGATATTGAAAAAACAGGATAATTTGGCGAGCTTGCGTTGGGTCGAAGCGGAGCTTCTGACGAGGCTAACTCTGGGCTATAGATTTGACACTGTCGCTATCGCCGGCGAGTGTTGTAACAAGAGCCGATGATTGGTTTATTAAAGGCGTGGTGCCTGGATCGATTAATCATAGCCGATAATTCGGCTTGAGCAGGCAGATATCGGCTTACTTGTTCTGTTACACCCGCATCGCCCAGGGCGTTGACCGTCGGCAGGGCGGATTTTTGAGTGACGCCACGTCTTGTCTTCTGATAGCAGCTTAGCATCATCTCTTCTAGCGCGGCCTTCCGAGCTTCAATCTCTTGGCGTTGCTCCGCAGATAAATCGTCCATTGTTGGGACGATTATAGCTTCTGAGTTGAGATCTGATGGCGGAATCGACTTCCCTGATGAAGACATTGCGTGTCCCACCGGGCGTGCTAAGTGTGTTGGCGTCAAAAACTTGAGGTAGGGTTTCTGACAGCAGCACACCAGACGAACACCTGGTTCAAGAGCGTGCCAGTCGATTTGACCTATAACCGACAAGGTAAAATATAAAATTTACTCAAAAGCCGATCGTAACGATCAATCGGCTTAGACCCAATCAGCTTGAAGCCGATTAAGATCAAAGTAACAAGGTAAGTCTAATTAGCCGATTAAGGCTAATGAGAGGATAAAGGTAGATTGATTCTGAAGAAGGTGATGCGTAACAAAATCAGAATAAATCAAACCTGGGGTGTAATTGAAGAAGATCAACAATCGGCGATGCGCAACTTTATTGATCAAGATCGATTACAGAGACTAAATTACAAAAACTACTCCTAGTCGACACGAAGAAAGTAAAAGCTGGTTGATTGTATTGTGTTGATGATTCTTCTTCGCAGCCTGCTTTGGTCCTTCTTTTATACCTTTGGCCGATAGTGTCCTGTTACAATACGATTTAAGCCCGTATCCGTATCGGCCTTATTTTGAACAGTTATTTCCTAAAAGTCTTGCCGTTAGCATAAATATCTCCAAACTTTCTTAACTTGTCTATTAACGTCCATATCTTTGATTTCATTGCCGATTACGGTTAGATTTGCCAAATTTTGGTGCAAACACATCCCTCTTGCAGGGAGGGGATCATAGAGAGAGCAGAGAGGTATGCCGTGGATATTTTTATTAAATTCTGAACAGGGGGAAACCCAAATTTGGAAAGGCTAATTGATTGGATGATGAATGGAAAAGGTGGGAAATGTGGCGAGTGATTGATTCTGATCTGCTATTTTGGTAGGGATGATGGTGGAAAGGTAGGGGATGTGTCAGGTGATTGATTCTGATCTGCTATTATGGTAGGGATGATGGTATGTCACAACGAATATAGGATTGAACAAAACACGTGACACTAAGGTGATAAGAACTTGAAACTCTAAACGACACAAACACTAAGACCAGCAACGACTCGACGACGTAATGCAAATTCAACAAGAATGGCTAAAATAGCAAAAGCAATAGGCCGAAATTGGCTAGGACCGAAAGGATTTTATTTTTGTTGGGCTATATTTTTTTTTGGACTGTAGGCAGAACAAAACTAAGAACAAGAAGTCTCTCACCAAGCAACCGAAGGCTCTGATACCACTTGATAGCAGTAAGCGTCCCGATCTTTCGATGAGAGGAGGTAGCGTTGATCGGTGGAGGGCGAAGTTGGCGGCCTGACTACAATGAACCCGACGTTGCGCCTTAGCGACCGGTACACCACCCTACTGAAGGTTATTGATCCTGCGGGAAGTGCGACCAACCTGACCATGAAGGTCTTTGTTCCTGCGAGCAATCGAAGAACCAGCCAGAACAAGGGATTACAAGCAACTCAATTGCGAATATGAATTCAGATCGGTTCTGAAACAAAAACACTCGAAGTTGGGGTTAGATGAAAAAGTAGGCAGGCGGCCTGAGTAAACGCAGCAGTACAAGCGAGAGTAATGGCTAACTGAATCAAACAAAACCCAAAACCCTAACTATGGTGGCGGCTGGCTAATTATGCTCTAACTAAGTTGGGACCAAGTGCGTGCAGCACTAGGCCTTAACATGGGCCTACTGATTACAACTCGAAATAAAGACTAAAGCCCAATTAGACTCGGACTGGAAAAGTATTCAGGATTGTTTTGCGTATTCCCGTTGACTCGGAAGGAATTTGGAGGTGATCTCTGATTGGTTGGAAAGAGGACGACCAGAGCTTTCGTTCTTGTACTCGTAGACCTCCAGAAGCTTTCTGGATCAAAAGTTATGGCCATTTGAATTTGACCATCTCTGGAAGTCCGAATCTGATTCCAATTTGCTCTTCCTCCGGACGCGAACTCGTTTGTGCGTTGTGGGTCTTCCCCATGGTTCCTAAGAATAATCACATCATCAAAAAAATTAAGTAGCATCACATTCATTGTATCATTAATTGGAATACCTAGGAATGCCTTCACCTAATAATTTAGTTGACGTGCACGGGCTCGAGTGAGTTGTCCTTGAAGTGGTGGTTCATCCTGGTGAGTGGAGTTAGAGCTGGTTCTATCCAGTGTGGAGATGTCCTCATCAGAAACTATGTAATAAACACCCTGAATGGACTTCATATGTGCCCTAACTAATGTCGCTATGTGTTTCAAATCCGTCTAGGTCGGTGTTACAATTTCTCACAACGTGTCCCACATGCACTGCAGACTCCATTCGTGCGAAAAAAGTCACAGAGTGAAACTGAGAGACAAACACCCCGAAAAAACTTCATATGCACTCTAACTCTTATCGGTATGCGTTTCGAATTCGTCTGAGTCGGTGTTAAAAATTCCTCACAACGTGGCCCAAGTTGCACTACAGATTCCAATCGTGCGAAAAAAGTCAAAGAGTGAAACTGAGTGACAAACTCCCCGAATGGACTTCATATGCACCCTAACTCATATCAGTATGTGTTTTGAATCCGTCTGAGTTGGTGTTAAAAATTCCTCACAATGTGTCGAAAGTTCAACTGTAGACTCCATTCGTGCGAAAAAAAGTCACAGAGTGAAACACAGTAACAAACACCCCGAATTGACTTCATATGCGCCCTAACTAATATCGGTATGCGTTTTGAATCCGTCAGAGTTGGTGTTTAAAATTCCTCACAATGTCTCCAAAGTTGCACTATAGACTTTATTCGTGCGAAAAAAGTCACAGAGCGAAACTGAGTAACAAACACCCCAAATGGACTTCATATGCGCCCTAACTCATATCGGTATGCGTTTCGAATCCGTCTGAGTCGGTGTTAAAAATTCCTATCAACGTGTCCCAACTTGTAGTGTAGACTCTATTCGTGCGAGAAAAAATCACAGATCGAAACTGAGTGACAAACACCCCGAATAGACTTTATATGCGCCCTAACTCATATGGGTATGCGTTTCAAATCCGTCTGAGTCGGTGTTAAAAATCCTCACAACATGTCCCAACTTGCACTGCAGACTCCATTCGAGCGAAAAAAGTCACAAAGTGAAACTGAGTGACAAACACCCCGAATGGACTTCATATTCACTATAACTCTTATCGGTATGCGTTTCGAATCCGTCTGAGTCGGTGTTAAAAATTCCTCACAACGTGGCCCATTTTGCACTGCAGACTCCATTCGTGCGAAAAAAGTCACAGAGTGAAACTTAGTGACAAACACCCCGAATGGACTTCATATGCGCCCTAACTCATATCGGTATGCATTTCGAATCCGTCTGAGTCGATGTTAGAATTTGCTCACAACGTGTCCAAAGTTGCACTGCAGACTCCATTCGTGCGAAAAAAAGTCACAGAGTGAAACACATTAACAAACACCCTGTCGATGATCGGGACCGCCAACCGCAAAGAGGGAGGAAGGATCGTGTAAAGGGGTGAGGCCCCATGTCGTGCTCATCCGGGAAGGAGGGAGCTCGGCAGGCACACAGCTCGAGGAAGAAGGGCAAACGAACAGAGGAGACACGGGGTTTATACTGGTTCGAGCCCCTTAGGACGGGTAATAGCTCTACTCCAGTCTTGCCCGTAGGCAAAAGATGACTAATAGGCTCCTCGGGGGAGGATGAACAGGGAGCTCGACCTCGGGGCCACTCGGAAGTGGTGGCCGAGGGGGAGCTCGGTGAGGTGGTCTGGCGTGCGAGTGTGTCTTGAGGTTCTTGTTGTTGTTATGTCTTGGCGTTGACTTTGTGCTCTCTTTTCGGTCCGTCCCCGTCTGATCGGGGTAGTCCTGGCGCTTTATAGACCCCTGGGCGTTGATCTCGAGCGCTGACGTCGGGCGATGTCTGTGAGTTGACAGGAGCAGTTAACTCTAGTTCCCACGCAGGGGACTTGACAGGGGTCACTGGGCCCTAGTTCCCACGAAGGGGATCTGACAAGAGCGGTTGACCATAGCTCGCACGCAGGGGAGAGAGGTCATGAAGTGAAAGGGAATACAATGCTAGAGGCCGGGTTGAAGGTGCCGAGGTCGAGGGAGTTCGCAGGGGCCCGCATGAGCTCGAGGATACCGTTCCCCGAGCTCGGGGGTACGTCCGCTCGAGCTTGTGAACAGTCCTTCGAGCTCGGGGAAACATTCTAAAGCCCCCGGGGGGTCTGGACACGTGTCAGGATGACCGATCCCCTCCAACCAGCCCCCGAGGCTCAAGAAACGGTCTGAGACTCTAGGCATTCTTGAGTCTGAAGTCTTTTAAGGAGGGATCGGCACCTTGGTCGATCTCGGGAATTCCCGAGCTCCTTTCGGGATCCGGGGAAGGCCCTTCTCGGGTTTTTCGTCGTGGTCATCCTGGGAGACGGTCGAGCTTCAATGTTTCGTCCTTGAGCGGTCTTGATGGCGTCCAGGACATTCGGGCTCCTTTGTCGTGAGGGGACGAAGGGTGCCCGAGGCCGCTCGGGCCGCGCGAGTGGAGAAGTCGGAAGGTTTGGCTAGCGAGCGTTGAAGACACGCGTTCGTACAGGGGTTCTGAAAGGCCACGATGCCTCGGTTAATGCCCGCTGGCTGCGGGCATGCCTTTTTAGGTGGCAGTAATGTCGGCAGCCGAGCCGTCTTTAAAACCGGGATACTTCACCCCTCTGAAGCCTTTCTCCCCTATTGCTCACATTCTCTGCTTCTTTGCTTCTCGCCCCTTTGCGTCGTCGCGTCTGTCTTCTTCCTTTGATTCTCTCCCTTTGATTCCATGGCGAGGTTCGGGAAGAGCACCCTCACCGCGGACGGGATGAAGGACATGAAGACCTTGGGGCTGCTGGACCCGTTCACCTGGCGACTCCCAGCCGGGGAGAACGTGCCGCAGCCTCGAGATGACAAGGTCGTGAGCACGGAGCAGTACATGCTCTTTGGGCTGCAGACCCCAGAGAGCGACTTCTTGGTTGCGAACCCCGGAGATCGAGCTTGTGAACTTGGTACCTAATTCTCTTCTCCACCTCTCCATCTTTGCTCATCTTTGTGAGGGGTTTCTGGGCATCCTTCCCACCCCCTCTTTGTTTTCTCGTTTCTACTCCTTGTCCCGCACCGTGAAGGACCCCGTCGTCAGGTGCCTTTATTTTTGACTGCGGGCGGCACTCCCTTGCTCCTTTCTCCAGATCCCGACCCGGGACTCGCTCGGGCCATGGTCGGAGAAATGGTTCTACTTGAAAAAGGGCGAGGGCAGCGACCTCGCCTACCATGGCGCCACAGTCGATGGCAAGCGGGAGACCCCGGAGCCCGAGGATTCGGTGACCGACCAGGCGGTGGTCGCCCTCATCCACATCCAGGCGACGCAGCGGTGAAGGGGCGGCGATCGTTTATGTTCCTCTCTTGAAGAAGCCGCACTCTTCTTCGAGATCATCGGGAAGCATGACGTCACCCGGGAAGGTCCCGAAGTTAAGCATTGCGCGACCTCGAGCTTCTCTGGGCCCGATTGAAGCTTTCTTATTCTCAACGGTTTCTTTTGGCCTCTCGCAGCACCGAAGGCGGCATAGATTGCCTCGAGGATGCAGGACATCTTCGGGAAGGCCGCCACCGCCTACGACCTCGATGGCGACGTCCCCAATAATATCTTGGGGCGCAGCAGCGAGGTAACGTCTCTTGCTTTGACTTTTGGCCCTGAGAGCTCGGACTCAGGCGCTAATCGTGATGAGCTCGTGCAGGAGACCAAGCAGCTCTGGGACACGGCCAAGCAGATGCTGTCGCTCCCCGGGTTGAGCAAGGGCAAGAAGGGGAGAAAGAGGCCGGCCCCAGATGCCCCGAAGCTGGTCGCCAAGAAGCCCCACGTCGAGTGGGGCGATCAGGCCGTGGTAAGATGAATGCCCCGAGCTTGGGAACACTCGAGCCCGAGGTCGCTTCTTTGATGTTTCCCTTCAATCTTTCTTTTATTGATTTTTTGTTTTCTGCCAGCAGCAAGAGGCGGCAGTCGCCGCGCGAGCCTTGGATGTGCAGCCGGAGCAACAACCTCTGGCACTAAGCACTCGGGCAAGGAGTCTTCCCGCAACCATCGCAGAGACGCCACGCCAGGTGCGATCCTCTTTCGTTTTTCATCGTTTTGCTCCACCGCGGCGTCCAAGTGAACGAGGGGCACTGACCTTTCCTGTGGTCCAGGGCGAGGCTGAGGAGGAGGAGGACGAGGATGACTTCCGCCTCGTGCTGCGGTCCAGGGAGCGACCAGTCCTACTCACCACGGCGTCCGAGGAGGATGACGCGGCCGAGGAGGGTGCGACCGAGGGGCGCACGACCGAGGGCGGTGCGGTCGTGGGCCTCGCGCGGCGGGCGGCGTGGCGCGAGTGGCGCGACCAAGGGCAGGCGCCTGGGCCGAGGCGCGGCGCAAGCGGCGAGAAGCCCGAGCCGATGCCGCCTTGGGGTTCTATTGCGCGCCGACGACGAGCCCGGTCGGGTCGTCATCGCGGGATGTGATCCGGTTGCCGCGTCACCGCCCCGCCGACGCGGATCGGGGACGTCTAAGGACGCTGGTACCACTACGGTGACGGGGTCCACCGAGGATGAGGCTGCCATGGATCTGCCCCGAGGGTTCAATGGCGCCATCGACCTGCAGGTGCTAGAGGACCGTCTGGCGGCGGTAAGTGTACTCGCCCTGAACTCTTCTCTTTCTTCTACTTTTCTCTTTTCTTGTAACTGTGGTGACATTTCCCTTGTTTTCGCAGGGCCTGCGCCTGATCTCCCGAGGGTACGGGGTTGTGCGCGGGCACGTGCTCAGCTTTCGGGCCCTCTGGGATGTGATTGAGGCCAACTAGAGGGACGCCGCCCAAGTCGAGGTCAGCGCGGCGCGCGGGCGAGAGGAAGTAGAGCGCCTGAAGGAGGCCCAGGCTCTCGAGCTCGCGCGGGTTGTTGAGGCCAAGCGGGAGCGTTGGGCCCGAGAGGTCGAGTGGGAGCTGAACATCAAGAGGGACCTCCAAGCCGCAACCCTCTCAAAAGCCCTTGAGGAGGAGCGGAAGAAGGCGGAGGAGACCCTCACTCGCATTCGGCAAAAGGCGCAGAAGGCCCTCGACGAGAATCGCGAGAGTACGTCGGCGACGGTCCAGCGCCTCGAGCTCGAGTTCTCCGGTGCTCGCTCAAGGGCAGAGGACTCGCGGCAAGAGGCGCAGGAGCTCTGGAAGCTTCTCGAGGTCTCGTTCATGGCCTGCGAGGAGAGCTACGGGATCGCGGTGTCCGTGCTCGAGGACTTTGCGGCCACGCGGAAGGAAGCAGAAGGGCTCCTGGTACGGACGGCGGACCTGCCGACCGCATGCGCAGAGGTAGAGGCCGCGCGCGAGGAGGCGGCCGGCCTTCAGGCACGGCTTGACGAGCTTTCTTCCACCCCGGGGAAGGCCTCCGCTGAGCTCGAGGCCGAGGTGGCTGAGCTCAAGGCCAAGGCGACCGACGCCGAGGCGAAGGCGGCCGTGCTTGAAGAGACGGCGGCCGAGCTGGAGAGGAGGATCACCGAGGCCGAGGCGAAGGCGATCAAGCCGAGCGAGGTCGGCAGGCAGACGCAGGCAACCGGCGGCGCCAAGGTCCGCAATGCCCGAGGCGAGGTCTCGGCTCGAGGAGAAGTCGCCCGTGACCCAAAGCGAGGAAGAGCGCCTTGGCCTAGATTCAGAGCAATCACGACCGGGTCAGTCAAGCCGAGGCCGAGGTGCTGGCGCTACAGACAAGGGTATCCGACCTCGAGCAGGAAAAATTTGCTCGGGATATGGCTGTAGACTAGAAAATTAAGTTAATGGATAGGTAGGGGGCGAAATATTTGCACCCCTTGTAAAAGACAATGTATTGTTTTGCCGTGATCTATAAAGTTGCATTCGTAGAAGACTTAGCTTGTTTTTGTTTTGCTCTTTGCCGTCTTCGAAAGCTTTCTCAGTCTGCTTCGTAGAAGAGTTCGAGCAACGTCGAATTGCGACGCGTAGAGCAAAATAGCCGGAGGTGTTTGCTGGGTGAGTTATTAATTTCAACTCGGACAATCTGGATTAGGTCGATCGAGTCCGGGGACACTCGAGGACAGATTCAACCGAGGCCGAGCCTGCAACACTTAGTCTTTGGGCACAACCCGGACTAGCTGGCCTGGAAATACATCAGGCTCGGACCAGGTTTAGGCCTCGGGTCCAGCCCGGCGAGCTCGAGAATGCTTCGAGCTCGGGGCCCCCCTCACAGGGTGGTTTGGAAATTCGAACTGTTAGTGCTATGCCCTTGAGGCAATCATTTAGATGATTGTAACATGACTATGTTTATGAATAATAATATGATTATTGGTCCAATGAATGTATATCATTGTATTGATCAACAAGTATGTGACTTGCTTATGAAGCTCTTTACTTATTGATATAATTCGATAAATATCTCTGATTGGATATCATCGTATAGGACAACGATGAATAGATCAGCACATGTAGTGATCGATGATCATGCTTCATAGATCATGGGATATAGAGATATCATCTATACATTGTGGATGCATGTTGAAGAACATGGGTTAGATAGACCCGCAATTGGACCCTGCGAGAATGTTTCATTCTTATTTGTCATCAGTGTATCTCATACCTAGTAGATGTATGATCCTTAGACCTGAGATTGTCATATTCCCTACATGTGTAATAGTTTTCCTTGGGGCTATCAAACACTACTTCCTAACCGGATAGTTATAAAGGTAGCTTTCATGTTTACTATGAAAGCGTGCGAGAGGGAAGTGGCGATCAAGATGGAATTTGCCACTCCAATGAAACGGAGATATATGACAAGGCCACTCGTGTGATATAATTAAGGAAGTGTATGGCCATGCCGTGATTGAGGAGTCAATCACAACTTATTAATATATAACGGATACGAGAGATGGATTGAATCATCAAAGGATGACATACTTCTCGCCTTGAGTTCAATCTCCATATACTTGGCAAAGGGATTATTACATGAGTACTTTTGATAGGTTCTGTCCGATTTGATCATAGTATGTTTGGGAGTTGGCATACTTTGCAAGGAGCCGCTACCAACTATTGGATTGAAAAGGAGTTTTTCGAATCCATGTCCAAACGTACGAGAACCTGCAGGGTCACACACTTAATGGGCTGGGACGCATTAATTTGGATTGGATCCATAATTAATGGACATCGTGGGTTTAGCACGCTGATGGGCCTTGGTTTAGGGTTTCATCTCGTGGCTATATAAGGAGGGGAGGAGGGTGGGCGCAGGGTGTGGTTTCCCACGGTTTAGAAGTGATTCACTCGAAACCCTAGCCTCCTCTTCTCGTTGCCCTTGCCGAGCGACCAGGTGCTTGCACACCGACGCACGGCGTTCCATCCCTAGACGTGTGGACTACTGCGGTGACGCTGCTGCGACTACGGCGTGGGAGGATGATCCACGGCGAGGCGAGGATGATCTGCTCCATCGATGCAACGACTGCGGCGAGGACGATCCACTACATCGACGCGCGAAGGATTCCGCAACTGCGCGTCTAGTGGTAATCTTATCTGTGATCCCATTCTTGCGAGTAGCTTTCTGGTTACATGGTAGATTTTTTTTTGTGCTAGTGTAGCATATCGCGTTCCTCTTCAGTGGTATCAGAGCCATCTCGTATAGTTTTGTGATCTGGATGTTGCACATATGATGTGTGAGGTTAGTAGATTCGATTTATTACATGTTCAGCCGGTTCATGTGATGAATTGGTGACGGCAGCCATCGATGAGATCGATCGGTTTAGGGTTTGAGGAAAGTGCAAACCGACTCAATCTTGATTTGGGTGAGTCCATTCATGGTAGGACGTTACCCTTACCGGTCGGGTTACCGCTATTAGGGTTTCTGAAACGTATCCATATGGGACCAAGCCAATTGGATTGAGTTGGATTGGGTCAATCTAGTTGATCCATGGTAAGCGCAAACCGATTCAATATTGATTTGGGTGAGTCCGTTCATGGTACGACGTTACCCTTATCGGTCGGGTTACCGCCATCAGGGTTTCTGAAACGTATCCATATGGGACCAAGCCAATCAGATTAGATCGGATTGGTTCAATTTGTTTGATCCGTGGAAATTTTGAGGGTGTTTTCCTTTAACAGAAGACATGCCCCTTGGACCCCGCCAGGGGCGCTGCCCCTCGGACCCCGGAGTCATAGTGTTGCTTTTGTTTAACTCGTTTTTGCAGGGAATTATGTGAAATAGTATGGCCTATGTGTATGTGATGCATGTAGAAGGGGACAACTATATTCTTGATTTTCGCCCGAGGTATCTACATCCGATCCAGCGCGCTTGCCAAGAGCAAGTTGAGGGAGCTTCCCCCGTCAACCATGACTTCGGTCGAGGATGGCGTTGCTTATGGTCGGGGCAACGACCAGGGCGGTCATGAAGTCTAGGGACATCCCCGGGGGAGCATCGTCCTGGGACAAGGTGATGGGAACACCGTCCCTCCTGCAAGGTTGGTCGGTGGGCTTCCCGATGGTGGCTTGGTATACGGTGCGCGCGGCGTCCTTCAGCTAGCGCCGGGATCGATATGCCGAAGAGCCACCAAAGATGACATCCACATGGCGGTTGCCCTGCTGGAACTCCAGGCCGGGGCCTGCTTGGTCCTCGCCGGCGTCACTTCCACCAGGCCGCTCGTCGCCCCTCGGGAGTGTGGGTTTCTCTCCGTGCCCTCTATAAAAGGCGTCCAGCTTGTAAAGCCACGCTTTGCAACTTCGCAGGTCGTGGCCGTGGATTTGATGGAACGGGCAGAATTTGTCGGTGTTGAGGCGGAGCTGTTCCTCATCGCCCCAAGGTCGGTCGTCTGCTCGAGGGGGCCTGGCCCGACCCTATCGCTGCTGGGGCCGGCGCGGTGCTTGCTGAGGCCGTGGGCGATTCTGCTGGGGCCGAGGCCCTCGGCGGTCGGGCTGGCGCGTTTGGGCCCCTTCGCGCCTGTTGTTGATTGCGGCGACCACACGGAGCTGGTCGCCTGCAGCGCGCGGTCTTTCTCCCGCTTCTTGTCGCGCGGGGCTGGACCTCCTTCTTTGGTGTCAGAGGGCCCCGCCTCGCCAAAGGCGAGGCCAAGCTTGCCACAGTCATAGTCGTGCTTCCAGCGAACGGCGTTGTCCGCGTCTGCATAGTGCTCTGCCATGCGGAACAGCTTGTTGACGGTGAGCTTTGTCGCGATCTCAAGGTCCTCTGTGAGACGTCTGTCGCGGATGCCGAACTTGAAGGCCTTGATGACAGTCTCATCGGAGACGTTTGGGATCGAGTTCTGTGCGCGGGTAAACCGGTGTACGAAGTCTCGGACGTGCTCACCCTTCCCCTGGATGACACGGTCCAGGTCCCTTTCTCATTCAGGCCGCTCGTAGCAGCTCTGGAAGTTGGAGTGGAGGGCGCTCCGCAACTAGTGCCATGACCGGAAGGCGCCGGGCACCTAGTTGAAGAGCCAGGTGCGGGCGGCTCCATCTAGGACGGTGGGGAGATAGTTGGCCATCGCGGCCTCGTCCCCGTTGGCCGCCAGAATGGCGATGGAGTATATGGAGAGGAACTCCGCGGGGTTCTTGGTCCCGTCTGATGAGGCCATCGCTTCTTCGGGTACGCCCACAGCAACTGCTGCCACAACTCCTCATCCTATACAAGGACCGAACACTCGAGCTCGTGCACGTAAACTGAATTATTAGGTACTTTCGTTTCTTGGCATATCTAATGAGTTGAAAAACTATTTGATGCTGCCTGAAACAAATTGTGTTATTCTGTTAAGGAATGAAGGTCCTAGCGCGATGACGGTGAATGGACACGAAGATGATTGCAGAAAGGGAAGGAGTTCTCCATTTGACCACAAGATCCTGAAGTCTCCATGATTTCGGCAGCAAAGAGAGTGGTGCTGCGTCACCCACGAATTGGCCGCATAAATTGGCCCTTACCATGTAATGGAGTCATTATTTAGAGATAAGAATAATAGGAAGGAGGCCCAGCTAAATACGAAAAGGAATTTGAGGGAAGGTCTGATTTTCAGCCACAAATCAAGGCATGGCCGAACAGCCCTCCCCCACTTCTTTTTATACCACGGCCGGCCTCCAAAGAACTGGGATTTTATTGAGTTCGGTTTAGCCCTTGTGCAAACTTCTGTTCTTCAGTTGTGTCGGTTGACCACCTGTAAAGACAGCTTAATTGGAATCCCACCTTTGTTTTTCAGATTGCTTTTCATCTTATTCTTGCTAGTTCTTCGATTGCTCGCAGGAATTGAACTTCGTGTTCAGGTTGACCGCGCCTTCGGCAAAGTCAATAACCTTTTGGAGTTAGTTCAGCGATTGCTAAGGCGCGACGTCGTCGTGCGGTTGTAGTCGGATCGTGAGGGTCAATTCCACCGAATCGATAATTATCTACCTCATCGAAAGATCGGGCTTCCTTCTCACATCACCGTCGAACCGCTCCATTATTGCTGGCTTAAACTGGGCTAGCCAGTGCACTCGACGGAGGTCGTCTGAGTAGGTCGGGCAGCCGTAGACCGGGAGACCGCTGCCGCCGCTGCTGGCATTGGAATCGTCGTCCGCCGGCAGGGGAAACTCGAGCCGGCGGCGCACCCCGCGCCGGCCGCGTCGGTCAGCAAGAACGTCATTGGGACGGTGGCGCGGGCGGTCGCGAACCTTTTGGCGCCTGGGTGGAATGTCCGGGGAAAGACCTTCGAAAGCGATACTGCTCGAGCGGCATCACTGTTGCTCTGCAGACTGAGCTGTCCGAATGGAGAGCGGGCCATTGCGTCTCCTCTCGCCGAATGGCGGTGATAGCTTGGTTGATAGCGACCTGGGCGAGCCGACGTGCTTCCCGCGGGGTCTCTGGGCCGCCATCATCCGCCCCCGGAGTCGCCTCGCGGCTATCGTCCATGAAGACACGGTGTTCGAGACGGTGAAGCTGGCGATGCAGATGACGCTGAGACAATGAGCTTCGGACGAACGAAACTTCGGGCCCCACGGTGGGCGCCAACTGTCCACGATCGGGACCGCCAACCACAAAGAGGGAGGAAGGATCGTGTAAAGGGGTGAGGCCCCAAGTCGTGCTCATCCGGGAAGGAGGGAGCGTCGGCAGGAACACAGCTCGAGGAAGAAGGGCAAACGAACTGGGGAGACACGGGGTTATACTGGTTCGAGCCCCCTAGGACGGGTAATAGCTCTACTCCAGTCTTGCCTGTAGGCGAAAGATGACTAATAGGCTCCTCGGGGGAGGATGAACAGGGAGCTCGACCTCGGGGCCACTCGGAAGTGGTGGATGAGGGGGAGCTCGGTGAGGTGGTCTGGCACATGAGTGTGTCTTGAGGTTGTTATTGTTGTTATGTCTTGGAGTTGTCTTTGTGCTCTCTTTTCGGTCCGTCCCCGTCTGATCGGGGTAGTCCGGGCGCTTTATAGACCCCTGGGCGTTGATCTCGAGTGCTGGCGTCGGGCGATGTCTGTGAGTTGACAAGAGCAGTTAACTCTAGTTCCCACGCAGGGGACTTGACAGGGGTCGCTGGGCCCTAGTTCCCACGCAGGGTATCTGACAAGAGCAGTTGACCTTAGCTCCCACGCAGGGGATCTGACAGGAGTGGGTGGCCCCAATTCCCACGCAGGGAAGAGAGGCCACGTAGGGAAAGGGAATACTTTGCTGGAGGGCGGTTTGAAGGTGCTGAGGTCGATGGAGTTCGCAGGGGCTAGCACGAGCTAGAGGATACCCTTGCCCGAGCTTGGGAACCGTTCCCCGAGCTCGGGGGTACCTCCGCCCGAGCATGGGAACAGTCCTCCGAGCTCGAGGAAAACGTTCTAAAGCCCCCGGTGGGGCCTAGACACGTGTCAGGATGATCGATCCCCGACACACCCCGAATCGACTTCATATGCGCCCTAACTAATATCGGTATGCATTTCAAATCGTCTGGTCGGTGTTAAAAATTCCTCACAACGTGTCCCAAGTTGTACTGCAGAATCCATTCATGCGAAAAAAGTCACAGAGTGAAACTGCGTAACAAACACCCCGAATGGACTTCATATGCGCCCTAACTAATATCGGTATGCGTTTCGAATCCGTCTGAGTCGGTGTTAAAAATTCCTCACAATGTGTCCCACTTGCACTACAGACTCCATTCGTGCGAAAAAAGTCATAGAGTGAAACTGACGGAAAAACACCCCGAATGGACCTCATATGCACTCTAACTCTTATCGGTATGTGTTTCGAATCCGGCTGAGTCCATGTTAAAAATTCCTCACAACGTGTCTCAAGTTACAGTGCAGACTCCATTCGTGCGAAAAAAGTCACAAAGTGAAACTGAGTAACAAACACCCTGAATGGACTTCATATGCGCCCTAACTCATATCGGTATGCATTTCAAATCATCTGAATCGGTGTTAAAAATTCCTCACAACGTGTCACACTTGTACTGTAGACTCCATTGTGCGAAAAAAATTCCCAGAGTGGAACTGAATGACAAACACCCTGAATGGACTTTGTATGCGCCCTAAGTCATATCAGTATGCACATGGAATCCGTCTGAGTCGGTGTTAAAAATTCATCACAACGTGTCCCAATTTGCACTGCAAACTCCATTCGTGCGAGAAAAAGTCACCAAGTGAAACTGAGTGACAAACACCCCAATTAGACTTCATATGCCCCTAACTCATACCGGTATGCGTTGCGAATACGTCTGAGTCGGTGTTTACAATTCCTCACAACGTGCCCCAAGTTGCAGTACAGACTTCATTCGTGCGAAAAAAGACACAGAGTGAAAATGAGTGACAAACACCCCGAATTGACTTCATATGTGCCCTAACTCATATCGGTATGCGTTTCGAATCCGTTTGAGACGATGTTAAAAATTCCTCACAACGTGTCCCACTTGCACTGCAACTCCATTCGTGTGAAAAAAGTCCCAGAGTGAAACTGAGTGACAAACACCCCGAATGGACTTCATATGCGCCAAAACTAATATCGGTATGTGTTTCGAATCCGTATGAGTAGGTGTTAAAAATTCCTCAAACGTGTCCCACCTGCACTGCAAACTCCATTCATGCGAAAAAAGTCAAAGAGTGAAACTGAGTGACAACATCCCGAATGGACTTCATATTCACTCTAACTCTTATCGGTATGCGTTCCGAATCCATCTGAGTCGGTGTTAAAAATTCTCACAACATGGTCAAAGTTGCACTGCATACTCCATTGGTGCGAAAAAAAGTCACAGATTGAAACAGATTAACAAACACCCCGAATGGACTTCATATGCGCCCTAACTAATATCGGTATGCATTTCGAATCCGTCTGGGTCGGTCTTAAAAATTCCTCACAATGTCTCCCACTTGCGCTGCAGACTCCATTCGTGTGAAAAAAGTCATAGAGTGAACCTGAGGGGCAAACACCCCGAATGGACTTCATATGCACTCTCCCAGAGTCAGCGTTAAAAATTCCTCACAACATGTCCCACTTGAACTATAGACTCCATTCATGCGAAAAAAAGTCGCAAAGTGAAACTGAGTGACAAACACCCCTAATGGACATCGTGTGTGCCCTAACTCATATCGATATCCGTTTGGAATCCGTCTGAGTCGGTGTTAGAAATTCCTCACAACGTGTGCCAACTTGCATTGCAGACTCCATTCGTGCGAGAAAAAGTCACATAGTGAAACTGAGTGACAAACACCCCAATGGACTTCATATGGGCCCTAACTCATATCGGTATGCGTTTCAAATCTGTCTGAGCCGTTGTTTAAAATTCCTCACAACATGTCCCAAGTTGCACTGGGACTTCATTCGTGTGAAAAAAAGTCACAGAGTGAAACTGAGTAACAAACACCCCGAATGGACATCATATGCGCCCTAACTCTTATCGGTATGCGTTTCAAATCCGTCTGATTCGGTGTTAAAAATTCCTCACAACGTGTCCCACATGCACTTCAAACTCCATTCTTGCGAAAAAAAGGCTCGGAGTGAAACTGAGTGACAAACACAACGAATGGACTTCATATGCACCCTAACTAATATCAGTATGCGTTTCGAATCCGTCTAAATTAGTATTAAAAATTCCTCACAACGTGTCCAACTTGCACTGCAGACTCCATTCATGCGAAAAAAGTCAAAGAGTGAAACTGCGCGACAACACCCCGAATGGACTTCATATTAACTCTAACTCTCATCAGTATGCGTTTCGAATCCGTCTGAGTTGGTGTTAAGAATTCCTCACAACGTGGCCCAAGTTGCACTGCGGACTCCATTCGTGCGAAAAAAAGTCACAGAGTGAAACTGAGTAACAAACACCCCGAATGGACTTCATATGTGCCCTAACTAATATCGGTATGCGTTTCGATTCTGTCTGGATTGGTGTTAAAAATTCCTCACATCGTGTCCCACTTGCACTTCAGACTCCATTCGTGCGAAAAAAGTCATAGAGTGAAACTGAGGGACAAACACCGCGAATGGACTTCATATGCACTCTAACTCTTATCAATATGCGTTTCAATCCATCCGAGCCGGTGTTGAAAATTCTCACAACGTGGCTCAAGTTGCACTCCACACTCCATTCGTGCGAAAAAGTCAAAGTGTGAAACCGAGTGACAAACACCACGAATGGACTTCATATGCGCCTAACTCTTATCGGTATCGCTTGAATCCGGCTGAGTCCATGTTAAAAATCCTCACAACGTGTCTCGTTACACGCAGACTCCATTCGTGCGAAAAAAGTCACAGAGTGAAACTGAGTAACAAACACCTCGAATGGACTTCATATGCGCCCTAACTCATATCGGTATGCATTTCAAATCATCTGAATCGGTGTTAAAATTCTCACAACGTGTCACACTTGTCTTCAGACTCCATTGTGCGAAAAATTCCTGAGTGGAACTGAATGACAAACACCCTGAATGGACTTTGTATGCGCCCTAAGTCATATCAGTATGCACATGGAATCCGTCTGAGTCGGTGTTAAAAATTCATCACAACGTGTCCCAATTTGCACTGCAAACTCCATTCGTGCGAGAAAAAGTCACAAAGTGAAACTGAGTGACAAAAACCCCAATTAGACTTCATATGCCCCTAACTCATACCGGTATGCGTTGCGAATACGTCTGAGTCGGTGTTTACAATTCCTCACAACGTGCCCCAAGTTGCACTACAAACTTCATTCGTGCGAAAAAAGACACAGAGTGAAAATGAGTAACAAACACCCCGAATGGACTTCATATGTGCCCTAACTCATATCGGTATGCGTTTCGAATCCGTTTGAGTCGATGTTAAAAATTCCTCACAACGTGTCCCACTTGCAATCGCAACTCCATTCGTGTGAAAAAAGTCCCAGAGTGAAACTGAGTGACAAACACCCCGAATGGACTTCATATGCGCCAAAACTAATATCGGTATGTGTTTCGAATCCGTATGAGTAGGTGTTAAAAATTCCTCAAACGTGTCCCACATGCACTGCAAACTCGATTCATGCGAAAAAAGTCAAAGAGTGAAACTGAGTGACAACACCCCGAATGGACTTCATATTCACTCTAACTCTTATCGGTATGCGTTCCGAATCCATCTGAGTCGGTGTTAAAAATTCTCACAACATGGTCAAAGTTGCACTACAGACTCCATTGGTGCGAAAAAAAGTCATAGATTGAAACTGACTAACAAAGACCCCGAATGGACTTCATATGCGCCCTAACTAATATCGGTATGCATTTCGAATCCGTCTGGGTCGGTGTTAAAAATTCCTCACAATGTCTCCCACTTGCGCTGCAGACTCCATTCGTGCGAAAAAAGTCATAGAGTGAACCTGAGGGGCAAACACCCCGAATGGACTTCATATGCACTCTCCCAGAGACAGTGTTAAAAATTCCTCACAACATGTCCCACTTGAACTGTAGACTCCATTCATGCGAAAAAAAGTCGCAAAGTGAAACTGAGTGACAAACACCCCCAATGGACATCGTGTGCGCCCTAACTCATATCGATATCCGTTTGGAATCCGTCTGAGTCGGTGTTAGAAATTCCTCACAACGTGTGCCAACTTGCATTGCAGACTCCATTCGTGCGAGAAAAAGTCACATAGTGAAACTGAGTGACAAACACCCCAATGGACTTCATATGGGCCATAACTCATATCGGTATGCGTTTCAAATCTGTCTGAGCCGTTGTTTAAAATTCCTCACAACATGTCCCAAGTTGCACTGGGACTTCATTCGTGTGAAAAAAAGTCACAGAGTGAAACTGAGTAACAAACACCCCGAATGGACATCATATGCGCCCTAACTCTTATCGGTATGCGTTTCAAATCCGAAGTCTGATTCGGTGTTAAAAATTCCTCACAACGTGTCCCACATGCACTTCAAACTCCATTCTTGCGAAAAAAAGGCTCGGAGTGAAACTGAGTGACAAACACAACGAATGGACTTCATATGCACCCTAACTAATATCAGTATGCGTTTCGAATCCGTCTAAATTAGTATTAAAAATTCCTCACAACGTGTCCAACTTGCACTGCAGACTCCATTCATGCGAAAAAAGTCAAAGAGTGAAACTGCGCGACAACACCCCGAATGGACTTCATATTAACTCTAACTCTCATCAGTATGCGTTTCGAATCCGTCTGAGTTGGTGTTAAGAATTCCTCACAACGTGGCCCAAGTTGCACTGCGGACTCCATTCGTGCGAAAAAAAGTCACAGAGTGAAACTGAGTAACAAACACCCCGAATGGACTTCATATGTGCCCTAACTAATATCGGTATGCGTTTCGATTCTGTCTGGATTGGTGTTAAAAATTCCTCACATCGTGTCCCACTTGCACTTCAGACTCCATTCGTGCGAAAAAGTCATAGAGTGAAACTGAGGGACAAACACCGCGAATGGACTTCATATGCACTCTAACTCTTATCAATATGCGTTTCGAATCCATCTGAGTCGGTGTTGAAAATTCCTCACAACGTGGCTCAAGTTGCACTCCAGACTCCATTCGTGCGAAAAAAAGTCAAAGTGTGAAACTGAGTGACAAACACCACGAATGGACTTCATATGCGCCCTAACTCTTATCGGTATGCGTTTCGAATCCGGCTGAGTCCATGTTAAAAATCCCTCACAACGTGTCTCAAGTTACACTGCAGACTCCATTCGTGCGAAAAAAAGTCACAAAGTGAAACTGAGTAACAAACACCCTGAATGGACTTCATATGCGCCCTAACTCATATCGGTATGCATTTCAAATCATCTGAATCGGTGTTAAAAATTCCACACAACGTGTCACACTTGTACTGTAGACTCCATTGTGCGAAAAAAATTCCCAGAGTGGAACTGAATGACAAACACCCTGAATGGACTTTGTATGCGCCCTAAGTCATATCAGTATGCACATGGAATGCGTCTGAGTCGGTGTTAAAAATTCATCACAACGTGTCCCAATTTGCACTGCAAACTCCATTCGTGCGAGAAAAAGTCACAAAGTGAAACTGAGTGACAAAAACCCCAATTAGACTTCATATGCCCCTAACTCATACCGGTATGCGTTGCGAATACGTCTGAGTCGGTGTTTACAATTCCTCACAACGTGCCCCAAGTTGCACTACAAACTTCATTCGTGCGAAAAAAGACACAGAGTGAAAATGAGTAACAAACACCCCGAATGGACTTCATATGTGCCCTAACTCATATCGGTATGCGTTTCGAATCCGTTTGAGTCGATGTTAAAAATTCCTCACAACGTGTCCCACTTGCACTGCAACTCCATTCGTGTGAAAAAAGTCCCAGAGTGAAACTGAGTGACAAACACCCCGAATGGACTTCATATGCGCCAAAACTAATATCGGTATGTGTTTCGAATCCGTATGAGTAGGTGTTAAAAATTCCTCAAACGTGTCCCACATGCACTGCAAACTCGATTCATGCGAAAAAAGTCAAAGAGTGAAACTGAGTGACAACACCCCGAATGGACTTCATATTCACTCTAACTCTTATCGGTATGCGTTCCGAATCCATCTGAGTCGGTGTTAAAAATTCTCACAACATGGTCAAAGTTGCACTACAGACTCCATTGGTGCGAAAAAAAGTCATAGATTGAAACTGACTAACAAAGACCCCGAATGGACTTCATATGCGCCCTAACTAATATCGGTATGCATTTCGAATCCGTCTGGGTCGGTGTTAAAAATTCTCACAATGTCTCCCACTTGCGCCGCAGACTCCATTCGTGCGAAAAAAGTCATAGAGTGAACCTGAGGGGCAAACACCCCGAATGGACTTCATATGCACTCTCCCAGAGACAGTGTTAAAAATTCCTCACAACATGTCCCACTTGAACTGTAGACTCCATTCATGCGAAAAAAAGTCGCAAAGTGAAACTGAGTGACAAACACCCCCAATGGACATCGTGTGCGCCCTAACTCATATCGATATCCGTTTGGAATCCGTCTCGAGTCGGTGTTAGAAATTCCTCACAACGTGTGCCAACTTGCATTGCGATCTATTCGTGCGAAAAAGTCACATAGTGAAACTGAGTGACAAACACCCCAATGGACTTCATATGGGCCATAACTCATATCGGTATGCGTTTCAAATCTGTCTGAGCCGTTGTTTAAAATTCCTCACAACATGTCCCAAGTTGCACTGGGACTTCATTCGTGTGAAAAAAAGTCACAGAGTGAAACTGAGTAACAAACACCCCGAATGGACATCATATGCGCCCTAACTCTTATCGGTATGCGTTTCAAATCCGTCTGATTCGGTGTTAAAAATTCCTCACAACGTGTCCCACATGCACTTCAAACTCCATTCTTGCGAAAAAAAGGCTCGGAGTGAAACTGAGTGACAAACACAACGAATGGACTTCATATGCACCCTAACTAATATCAGTATGCGTTTCGAATCCGTCTAAATTAGTATTAAAAATTCCTCACAACGTGTCCAACTTGCACTGCAGACTCCATTCATGCTAAAAAAGTCAAAGAGTGAAACTGAGCGACAACACCCCGAATGGACTTCATATTAACTCTAACTCTCATCATGATGCTTCAATCCGCCCGAGTTGGTGTTAAGAATTCTCACAACGTGGCCCAAGTTGCACCTTGCGGACTCCATTCGTGCGAAAAAAAGTCACAGAGTGAAACTGAGTAACAAACACCCCGAATGGACTTCATATGTGCCCTAACTAATATCGGTATGCGTTTCGATTCTGTCTGGATTGGTGTTAAAAATTCCTCACATCGTGTCCCACTTGCACTTCAGACTCCATTCGTGCGAAAAAAGTCATAGAGTGAAACTGAGGGACAAACACCGCGAATGGACTTCATATGCACTCTAACTCTTATCAATATGCGTTTCGAATCCATCTGAGTCGGTGTTGAAAATTCCTCACAACGTGGCTCAAGTTGCACTCCAGACTCCATTCGTGCGAAAAAAGTCAAAGTGTGAAACTGAGTGACAAACACCACGAATGGACTTCATATGCGCCCTAACACTTATCGGTATGCGTTTCGAATCCGTCTAAGTCGGTGTTAAAAATTCCTCACAACGTGTCCCACTTGGACTGTAGACTCCATTCGTGCGAAAAAAAGTCCCAGAGTGAAACTGAGTGACAAACACCCCGAATGGACTTCGTATGCGCCCTAGTTCATATTGGAATGCGTTTGGAATCCGTCTGAGTCGATGTTAAAAATTCCTCACATCGTGTGCCAACTTGCACAGCAGACTCCATTCGTGCGAGACAAAGTCACAAAGTGAAACTAAGTGACAAACCCCCCGAATGGTCTTCATATGTGCCCTAACTCATATCGGTATGCATTTCGAATCCGTCTGAGTCGGTGTTTAAAATTCATCACAATGTGTCCCAAGTTGCACTGCAGACTTCATTCGTGAGAAAAAAGTCACCGAGTGAAACTGAGTAACAAACACCCCGAATGGACTTCGTATGCACCCTAACTCATAATGGTATGCGTTTCGAATCCGTCTGAGTCAGTGTTAAAATTTCTCACAACGTGTCCCACTTACACTTCAAACTCCATTCGGGCGAAAAAAGTCCCAGAGTGAAACTGAGTGACTAACACCCGAATGGACTTCATATGCGCCATAACTAATATCGGTATGCTTTTCAAATCCATCTAAGTCGGTGTTAAAAATTCCTATCAACTTGTCTCAACTTGCACTGCAAACTCCATTCGTGCGAAAAAAGTCACAAAGTGAAACTGAGTGACAAACACTCTGAATGGACTTCATATTCACTCTAACTCTTATCGGTATGCGTTTCGAATCCGTCTGAGTCAGTGTTAAAAATTCCTCACAACGTGGCCCAACTTGCAGTTCAGACACCATTCGTGCGAAAAAAGTCACAGGGTGAAACTAAGTAACAAACACCCCGAATGGACTTCAATGCACCCTAACTCATATCGATATGCTTTTCGAATCTGTCTGAGTCGGTGTTAAAAATTCCTCACAACGTGTCCAAAGTTACACTGCAGACTCCATTCGTGCGAAATAAGTCACAGAGTGAAAAAAAGTAACAAACACCCCGAATGGACTTCATATGCGCCCTATCTAAATCGGTATGTGTTTCGAATCCGTCTGAGTCGGTGCTGAAAATTCCTCACAATGTCTCCCAAGTTGTACTACAAACTCCATTCGTGCGAAAAAAAGTCACAGAGTGAAACTGAGTAACAAACACCCCGAATGGACTTCATATGTGCCCTAACTCATATCGGTATGCATTTTGAAAATGTTTGAGTCGGTGTTAAAAGTTCCTCACAACGTGTCCCACTTGCACTACAGACTCCATTCGTGCGAAAAAAATCCCGGTGTGAAACTGAGTGACAAACACCCCGAATGGACTTCATATGCGCCCTAACTCATATTGGTATGCGTTTGGAATCTGATGTATGGTTGCTTCCCGATCTTGAGTCTGAAGTCTTTGAGGAGGGATCACCCCCTTTGGTTGAGCCCGCGAACTTCCGAGCTCCTTTCTTAGCCTGGGGGGAGGCCCCCACATGTGCTTTTGATATGGTTGCGCTCGGAAACACTCGACCTTAAATGTCTTGTCTCCAAATTAACTTGATGATGCCTGGGATGCTCAGGCTTCTCCGCCACGAGGGGACGAGGGGGCCCCGAAAGCGTTCGGGCCTCGCGAACGGAGAAGTCGGTGGGACGATTGGCGGACGTCGAAGAGCCGCACCCGCACAAGGGTTTTGAAGGGGCGTGATGCCTCGATTGTTGCCCGCTAGCTGCGGGCACTTCTTTTAAGGCGATAGTAATATCGTCAATCGATGCGCCTTTAAAATCAGGACACTCCACCCTTTGAAGCCTTTCTTCCCCATTGCTCGCATTCTCTGTCCTTTCCCTTCTGCTCTTGCTCCTTTGCGCCGTCGCGTCTGCCTTTCTTCTCCAATTCCACTCCTCCGATTCCATGGTGATGTTCGGGAAGAGCACACTCACCGCGGACCGGATGAAGGACCTGGAGACCTTGGGGCTGCTGGATCCGTTCACGTGGCGACTTCCAGCCGGGACTCCCTTGTTCCTTTCTCTAGATCCCGACCTGGGACTCGCTCGGGCCATGGTCGAAGAAGTGGTTTTATCTGAAGAAGGGCGAGGGGGGCGGCCTCGCATACCACGGCGCCGCGGTCGACGGCAAGCGGGAAACCCAAGAGTCCGAAGACTCGACAGCCGACAGGCGGTGGTCGCCCTCATCCACATCTGCGCGGTGCACGGGTTGAAGGGGCAGGCGGTCGTTTATGACTACCTGCGAAGCCGGGAGTTCCCTCTGCGGAAGAGGTTTCACCCCTTCTTTGTGATCACCGGGAAGCACGACGTCACCCGGGAAGGTCACGATGGTAAGCATTGCTTGATACCAAGCTTCTTTCGGGCTCGAAGTTTCCTACTCTCAACGGTTCTCTTTTGGCTCCTCGCAGCACTGAAGGCGGACTGGATTGCCTCAAGGATGCAGGAGATCTTCGGGAAGGCCGCCACCGCCTACGACCTTGACGGTGACGTCCCCAAGAACATCTTGAGGCGGAGCATCGAGGTAATGCCTCTTGCTTTAGCTTTGACCCCGAGAGCTCGGGCTCAGTCGTTAACCGTGATGAGCTCGTGCAGGAGACCAAGGAGCTCAGTCGTTAACCCCAGATGCCTCGAAGTAGGTCGCGAAGAGGCCCCACGTCGAGTGGGGCGATCGGACCTTGGTAAGTTGAATGCCCGAGCTCGAACACTGAGCCCGAGGTCGCCTCTCGATGTTTCCTCCAACTTTTCTTTTATCGGTTTTTGCTTTTGCCAGAAGAGAAGCGGCGTCGCCCAGCAGACCCGGATGCACAATGAGTAACGACCCTCGGCGCTAAGCACCCGGGGAAGGAGTCTTCCTACCGCCGCCGCGGAGGTGCTGCGCAAGGTACGGTCTTCTTTTACTCTCTGTCACTTCGTCCTGCCGTGTCGCTCGAGCACCCGAGGGGCACTGACCTTGCTTGTGGCTCAGGCCGAGGAGGAGGAGGACGAGGATGACTTTCGCCTCGTGCCGCGGTCGCGGCGGGCTTCACTTGCCATGTCCCATAAGGAAGTCGCCGTGGCCGAGGGAGGCGCGGCCGAGGGTGACGCGGGAGCCCCTTAGCCGGGCGCCAGCCTTGCGGGTCCTGCTGCGGCAGGCGAGGTCGAGCTCTCGTGGACCGAGGGCAACCAAGGAGCCCCCGAGCTAGAGGCCAGCCTCGGGGTTTCGGCTACGGTGGTCGAGGTCGAGGTTGGGTAGGCCGCCACCGCGGACCGGACACCCCCGGCCTAAGTGGATCGGGCCGACACGTCGGAGAGCGCTGGCGCTCACACGGCGACTGAGACCGCCGGGGACGAGGCCTTGACGGTTCTGCCCCGAGGTCCTGACGGCGCCATCGACCTGCAGGAGCTGGCGGACCGGCTGGCGGCGGTAGGTCGTGCTTGTCTTAAATTCTGTCTTTTTTCTTGTCATTTTCTTTTCCTTTGGAACTGTGGTGACATTTTCTGTTCTCGCAGGCTTGCGCCGATCTCCGAGGGTAGGGGCCGCGGCGCGCACGTGCTCGCCGCCCTCTAGGATGCTATCGATGCCAACCAGAGGGACGCTGCCAAACTTGAGGCCGACGCGGTGCGTGAGCGAGAGGACATCGAGCGGTTAAAAGAGGCTCAAGCCCTCGAGCTCGCGCGGGCTGTCGAGGCCGAGCGGGAGCGTGGAGCTCGGGAGGTTGAGCGGGACCTGAACCTCGAGAGGGACATCCACGCCGCAACGCTCTCCAAAGCCATCGAGGAGGAGCAGACGAAGGCGGAGGAGACCCTCGCCCGCGTCCGGCTTATTCCGATAAGGATCGTCTTATTGCGGCCTCCGAGCCCGGGAATGCATCAGGCTTGGGACATCCCCGAGGCGAACGTAGAGAACACGACCTCCGGCGCTGCAAAAAGGAACACGCAAAATATACGCACAGGCACCTCGAGGCCCATGAGCCGCTCCGTGTGACCTCTGGTCCGGACCTACGATGGGAAGGAGCTCTAAAGCCACGAGAATCAGCTTACATCAGTAGCATCGACCTCCCGAAGGCAGTCCTTATGGTCACGCCGCGAGATCACGTTGCTCGAGGAGCAAATATAAATGGAAATGGGGACAACCTCACCTGTGCCTCTTAGGCCGAGGTGGCGTTGGGGGAATAGTCGGCTTATCGCGACAGAGTGGCTTATCTCAACTGGGATCGTCCCCGGTGGTGAGTTTAGAAACCGCGACCTCCGAGCCCGGGAATGCATCAGGCTCGGGGCGCTCTCTGAAAATGCTCTCGGTTTGGTACCACAGGGGAATAGCCAACTTATCGCGATGAGGATCGGCTTACCGCGGCCTCCAAGCCTAGGAATGCATCTGGCTCGGGGCGCTCTCTGAAAATGCTCTCAGTTTGGTACCACGGGGGAATAGCCAACTTATCGCGATAAGGATCGGCTTACCGCGGCCTCCGAGCCCGGGAATGCATCAGGCCCGGGACATCCCCGAGGCGAACCTGTGCCTTTTAGGTTGAGCTTGCTGCCCCTCGGGAATACTTCGAGGTCAGATTAACTGAGGCCAAGCCAGGAAATACATCGGGCTTTGGGCACAACTCGGACTGGCCGGCCAGGAAATACTTTAGGCTCAAACCAGGTTTGGGCCTCGGGTCTAGCCAGGCGAGTCTCGAAAACGCTCAAGCTCAGGGGGGCTCCCTCAGAGGACGGTTTAGAAATTCGAACCTGGCCACTTGGCCCCGGGGGAAAGGTCGGCTTACTGCGGCGGAAAGGCTTATCGCGACCGGTGTCGGGACCCGAATTGCAAATCCGGACCCTCTGTGTATTCAGCACTAGTCCAGGATCACTCTAGTGCACACAGTCTCAACATAGATGAAATATCACAATCATACACAACGGAATAATAAATAAAGACTTTATCTATTAATATAGAACTATTGAACGACCTTAAGGTCAAACTTACACTTATGAGGCCTTGGTGGCTTCAACTCAAAATGAATAAACAGTAGCGGAATGAAGAACGTCGACGAATCCCATCAATATGCCACAGGCAACTGACAAGGTTCAACTCCTAGATATTCTCCTCCTTCGAAGTTGTAGTCTTCTCCTTAACTGATGATTTTGTGTGTTGCAAGGGGTGAGTACATAAAGCACTCAACAAGTTGTGCACAGAATGCAATTCTATTTAATTATATGAAAGGCTTATTCCAAAGGAAAAGGATATTAAGTCTATTTTGCAATAAGCAGCATTTATGAACAAATACAATAAATAGATTGTAAAGACTGTAAAACAAATAACAGTAATAGATAGATTCAACATTTCTGATGTAAACCAAGTTTCCAATCCTAAGTCAATTTCCACTTTCCATGGCATCCTGCCCTCCCAATAAGTTTTGTTTAACAAAAGTCTAACCCTTAACTGTAAATCCCGAGCATTGCTCAATACCGCGAGCATGGCTATTCGAATAGATTCACACTCTGCAGAGGTTATGCACTTTACCCACACGACATGATCGTCCCTTGTTACCAAGCTATTAGCACAATTCCTTAGGTGTGCCGGCAGGGTAATCATAACAAAGCCTTTACAATGCTCTTTCTAGACCCTGTACTGCTCGCTGAGGTTTCAACACGGAAGGGACTGGTTACCACACTCCGGGAATCCCCCTCTTGCACCATCTGAGTCTACCCGTACACCCGGAACTCACTAGACACCACGGCTATACCGAATTCTAGATATCACAAATTAGTCGGCTAGGCTGTCCCATTCCAAACGTGTGGTTGCAAGCAAGACTCAGGTCAAAGGCTTGCAAGGTTAAGTCCTTAGGGTGACTAGGGCAAGACTTCCACATACCCTCTGCCAAATCTAGCCCACCTTGGCAAACTGCCCCTCGCCACTTGCCCCAATCTAAATCATTACCACCCCAGTTGATTACCAAGCACCACATGCTATCAACAAGTCAACCTCGTTGCGTGACATCCACTCGTCACCACAACGCAATCTCGTTGTGTGACCACACATGACACACAAGTTCATAACATTGTTCCATATTCTATTAGTCAAGATTAATCCGTGATGATTCAACACATGTGATGACATGGCATGGCTAAGCAATCTACGACGGTCTAACCAACCCATGTTGATTACCAATATTAACCAACTATTAATTAACCATCCTAGGGTGACAATTAGATCATGGCATACAATGGCAAGGTAGGGTATAGATCAAATATGTATAATAGCTAAGTCCCAATTTAATTTGAAACAATTGTATACTTGAAATAATATGCAATAGGGTAAAACAAATATAGCAATTTTATAAACATGGGTTGAACATGATCAAAGCAGAACCTGCCTGGCCCTTGCGATTTTTACTGTTCTTTACTCTTTTTCTTTGATTCTTGATCTTCGATCTTCAATCTTTACCTTCTTGATCTTCAGCTCCTTAGAACAACTTCCGGACGATGCGTCTAACGATTAAAGAAGAAGCAAATACAAACCAACTCAAATGATAAATCAAATAAAATCCAAACTGAGAACAGATAGTATTGGATCACAAAGGCTTAGATGAATTTAGGAACTTGAATGGATTAGATCAGAGATTAGACAAAAGAGAACGAGCTTTCGATATACACCGAAAAGGAAAAGACTGATAACTGAGAAAGAAAGAATAATATTCCAAAGAATATTTCTTCTAAATTTATTATCTTGATTGGATAGACAATGACATATGGGCTCTCGATCTATAAACCGGGTCCATAAAGATACGTTAATTCGCAATGAACTAAACTGATGCTCAATGTTGACTTTTGTTGACCAAACAGATACACAGTCAAACAAAAGAAAGATAGACTAATAGATTAGATATGGCACAAGGATATGACATATGGCCAATGGTCTATGGACCAAGTCCACGAATGACTTCTAGGTCAATGGCAGATTAGATTTTCAAGAATAGGACATGGACAAGCGGGGTTGACATTCATGCGATTCGATCTGAGATCAGTCATACGTCAATCAAGAGGCTTGACGATGACAAGGCGACGAGGAAATGAAGACAAGGCTAAACTCATAGGTGATGGGGTTAGATTACAATAAGGCGATAAATAGGATGATGATATTGCACTAGGGCTTTTGCGAGCATGCACACATGCGAAGATAGCGAAGCAACGACAGGACACTCATCCAAAGATGAGATGTCAATTGATGGTACAATGATATGGTAGCAAGGATATGATATGGCTAAGGATTGATCTGTGGTTGCGAGGTTTACATGACATGATGCATCGTCAACGACAGATTGGACCCAAGGTTAAGTTAGGGTTTGAGAGGAATGACTCGCGGATAGATCCCCTTGGCATAGGGATAGGATAGGATAGGATAGATAGGGTTGGCTCTGCGATAAAAGATTATCAAGGGTGGCTAACCGAAACAACATCCGACAATGAAAGAGACTAGATCGAAGACGACGGGTAGATTCTAGAATATGGCATTGATGGCAACCGAAGATCAAATGAACTCTAAAGATTGCCAAACCAGAGAATGATGGCCAACTGGACATGAAGACACGACCAAGGTGAACTAAGATGGTTGGCGGCAAAAGACAGCGCGCGGCACTGGCGAAAGGCGGCGGCTAATGAATATTAAAATTTTCGGTTGATGGAACAGCAAAGGGGAAGTGAGCATCACGTAGAACGCGGTGAGACGAGCTCAACGGTATAAGCGAATTTGGCGGCAACCCAATGGACAGATCACAAACTACCGATGAACGGCTGCTAAAGCTAATAGATCAAACGGCCATAACTATTAAAATAACGGATGACACCTAACCAAATTTTACATGGAGTTATCTGGGACCATAAGGCACAATATGACGTGAAAGGATTGGAGTTTTATCTTCTGGATCAACAGGGAACGCACGAAGAAGTTTTCAGTTGTACGTACGCAGTCTGATCGGGGAAGATCGAATTTTCTGTAGAAATCCTGCAGACCAAACCTTGATTTAGGGTGAGCACCGGATAGAGGACATCAAGATGAGTGTACACAAAAAATTTCACGGTCAAATTCGCAAAAACGAAGGAGAACGGGCGACGGCAAGATTGGAGATTGGAACAGCCATAACTTTTGATTTGTTTGCTGAAATTTCACCAAATTTGGTGGAGAGGTAGATTGGACCATAAGGCATGAGATGACGTGAGCGGATTTCAGTAAAATTCAACAAAACAACGGGGAACGCGATGCCAAGATCGGTCAGCGAGGGCGGCGCCCCGGAAGACAACAGCTGCGATTTTTAGGGTTTGGGAGGTTCTCTGGGATTAGGGGTGCGTGGGAGGGGTCTTAGGACACTTATATAGGCTAGGGAGTCATGCCATACAAGGAAACACGAAGAAAAACCTAATTTGGATTGAAAATTGATCGGATCGAACGCTTGGCACGCAATGCTCAGTAAACGATGACGTGGCGCATTGTGGTGCATCGACTGCGGATCGGAGGGCTGCGGCTGGGCGATGACGTGGCCGGCTCTGGAGCTGCCACGCGGATTCAATCCAATTTCTGAATTAAACTAATTCCAGAAATTAAAATAATCCGTTTAGAGCAATAAAAATACCAGAAAAATTCTAAAAAAATTCTATAAAATATTTTAAGACATTTTGAGCTCAAAAAATATTTTTAACCAAACTATATTTAAAATTTTGCAGAATTTAATTAAATTTAACAAAAGGCTTAATTTAAATTAATTTCCAAATGAATAGCAAACGAACTCCGAAAAATATCAAAAAATTACAGAAAATTCATTGAAGCACAATGAACTCAAATAAAACTAAATTTATTTTAATTAAAGTTTATATTAGTCAAATTAAATTGTTTTAGCATTAGAAAATTCCAGATTAAGCTTTATTAAAGCGAGAAAATCAGCGGGGATTTTTGGAAAGATGAACTAAACAAAAGATTTTTTAAAACCCAAATTTTGGGATGTTACTAACCTCCCCCCCCTTAACAGAATCTCAACCCTGAGATTTAGGTTGTCTATAGAAATAGGTTCAGGGGGACTCAACTCTTTACTTTCATGAACTTCCAAGCAACTGCACATTAGGCAAGGTTGCTTTCGAACAAATGCTTGACAACATCCAAAATTTATAGTCTACGCGATGCGGATGCGATCCTTTTGCAATTCCACTGACTTCCACGGTGTCTGCTTTCCTGGCACAAGAAGGCACTCCTTCTGTTGAGACTCTTGAAACACATCATGCACTCGGATCGACGCTCGCATCTCCTTTGACAGCTCCTTGCTTTCCGCCCTTAACACTCGGTTTTCGCTTCTTCTAGAAATTGACAAGCCGCATTTGATGAAACTTGCTTGCAACTCTGCGGTCTTGCACAACATTCTGTTGGTCTGCTTTATATCTCTACCACTTGATTCTAGCATACGCCTTAAACTCTAGATCAACTGAATATTCCTTCACATTGAACTCAAGCTCCAACTATTACAGAGGTAAAGGCATGGTTCTGCTGGCATACACTAAGGTAGCTAAAGTAATTCGTCAGGAAAACAATTTTCCTTTGTAGTTATTAAGCATATGCAACAACTCCTTTTCTTCTGATGTGATGGCACATCCACCTTCTTGGCTCAACCATAACGGAACAATTGGTCCTTAGCTGTCTCCGATATGCTGAAATTAAACTGATCGCAAATCTTTCTCGAAAAATACTCTCGCTCCTCTTAACTAATCAAATCTTTGACCATAAACCAAAACTGCCTTACACATAGGTAACCAGATAATTCGAAGGATAAACATCTCAAGCATGGGTTTCCAATATGATAAGATTTATTAGGAACTCAATCTCAACAATAGACAAGTTAACTCTCAACATCCTGGATTACATATGATTTTCAATCAGTACAACATCTGACGCCTTCTAAGCTCCAATAGTCATAATGTGGTTGACATGATCTTTTGCTGGCACTGGCGGCATGGCTTCAGCTTGAATTTCTCCACAATTCACTTTCTGGTGCAAGTGTCTCGGTAGGTCTAGGACTAAGATTGAAGTGGACAGGTATAACAACTTTTCTCTTAAGACAACTGTTGGCAAAGTGTCGCGGTTCATTGCATCTGATGCAACGCTTGACCGACATCTGTTGACTTCCTTCTGACATAGCACTGATCTTGGTAGGGGCAGAGCTGAGATTGATGCGATCCGTAGTGATCACTTTCTTCTAAGGGCAGTGTTTAGCAAAATGTCCTGGAAGTAAGCTTCCTCCTTGAGAACTTTTAACCAGGGTGGTGTTATGAAAATTCTGACTATCAGGGCGAGGCACAGGTGAAGGTGTCTCGAACAAAGTCTGAGCAGTATGGCAACTGAGTTGTTGAGGGGCACTCCTCATTTGCTATTGCGGTGGTCCTTCTTGATAAGCTTTCGACGCTATGGTATATACTCTAATTCCTTGCGCTCATCTCCTAGAATAAGGGTCTTGTTACCAACTCCTCTTGCTTTAACTGACTCTTTGAGCAAGTTACTCCTGCAGTTTTACCACTCACTCTTGGGGTTATAAACTTTACTGAAGTGATTTCTAGAATGATCATGGCTTCCAAAATTGCCTGACCTTTCTGTGGGCATTCCTTAACAAAATGACCTAACTTACCACAGTTGTAGCATGAACGTCTGGGTCGTCGTGTCTGGTTAGGTGTAGTCATATGCACAATATCATCTTTCTCAGGCATCACCACTTGTTGGTTCATACGGCATTCCCTGGCCCAATGACCTTGTTTATCACACAAGAAACAATTCCATGGTGACCAACTATCCCTGGTTCTTTGAGGCAAACGGACAGAGTGGACATGTTTCTTCTTCATTTCGTCACAAGGCACAGCAAGTGCGGATGACAATCCTTCTCTTTTCGCTAACTCTTGAGCAATGACGGCTCGAAAATTCACTCACTGATGCCGAGTCACGGCGGTCACTATTGAATCCAATAGACATTGAGCTAGACAATGATCACGTCCTTCGCAAAGACAACATGTGCTGTTGCTCATAGGACATTCTCCAAGTAAATGGCTTTTTTCTCAGCTGGAACAATTGATTGCATGCTCATCAGCGGTGTGTCCTATTCCTCCACAACGGATGCATGCATGGTCTTCCGATTTGTTTGGTTGACAACACTTCAAGGAACAACATCCTGGTACAACATTGGGCGAAGGGTTTCTACACTTCTCTGAACTTGCAGTAATCATACTAACATTTGACAAAGCAACGAACTGTTGAAAAGCAGCGACGGGCTCCAACCAAGTGATTTCTTCTGGTGTCCTGTGGGTAGAACGATAGTTCTTCCACCACTCCAAGGCATCTCCTTCCAATTGACATGTGGCGTAGGGAAACTTCACTTTATATTCATATTGCACCAAAGCCAGTTTCTCTTCTATGACACGAACCTAGATTTCTGCATCTTTGAGAGCGACTGATCCACCAAACGTGGGTGGTTTGGTCCTCCTGAACAAGGCAAACTTTGACTGTGAATAGGTGGCTATGACTGTGGTTGTAGGGTCATTGATTTTGGCACTGATAACATTCATCTGTTGTATCATTTTCTGCATGAGCTGGATTTGAGCGGTTAATAACTGATCCAAATTCTGAATTGTCACTATCGGTACGGTGGACGACTGCTGGTCACAATCTACTTTATTACTAACACCAGTAGTAGCAACTGTACTGACTTGAACTACCTCGAAATCATTGTTGTTGTCGGTCCTTTACATCTGTTGACCACTCCAGGGTTTAGTTAAGAGGGGAAAAGCAAAGATAAGGTTCAAGAATCCTAGTGCAGGGGAGCAGGTTTAACCTAATAACTTATACAAACATTATTAATAACTTGGTATGGTTGCTTACAAAAGCCTAAAAGCTATACAACACATACTGCACACCCAACAACCAAGGAAAAAAACCAAATTAACCTAAGCACACAACAATCTATCATCTAATAGGGTAACAGTTCTATCTTAGACTGACGCAACTCTTCACACATGATTCTCAACTGGCCACCAAAGTACTAGTTCTTCTAACTTCTGGAACACTTCATCGATCCACTTCTTTTTCCTTGAGCTCGACGATTCTTGTCTTCACGATCTTTAGGATCAGTAGCAAGACACCCAGTACTTTCTCCTTAAGGGTGAAACATCGTTAACTACCTAGAACAACTCAGGTAAGATTTTTATTTAAACCAGGGGGAAAGAGGAATAATTTTAGCAAAAGGGGAAGGAATGGAAGAATAAGATAAGTCACGGACTTATTATTCTTTCAAGTTAAATTTTCTCTTTTAGAAAATACTTTGAAGTTCTAAGGAACGCCATACTATCTAGGGTCAAGACCTATAGTCGATGGCTCGATACCACTCTGTCGGACCCGAATATGCAAATTCGGACCTCTCAGTGTATTCAAAGACTAGTCCAGATCACACTAGTGCACACAGCCTCAACATAGATGAAATATCCCAATCATACACAACGGAATAATAAATAAAGACTTTATCTATAAATATAGAACTATTGAACGACCTTAAGGTCAAACTTACAATTGTGAGGCCTTGGTGGCTTCAACTCAAAATGAATAAACAAAGAATGAATGAAGAACATCGATTTAATCCCATCAATATGCCACAGTAAATCGACAAGGTTCAACTCCTAGATATTTGCCTCCTCGTGGAACTTCTCCTCCTTCGAAGTTGTAGTCTTCTCCTCAATTGTTGATTTTGTGTGTTGCAAGGGGTGAATACATAAAGCACTCAACAAGTTGTGCACAGAATGCAATTCTATGTAATTATATGCAAGGCTTATTCCAAAGGAAAAGGCTATTATGTCTATTTTGCAATAGCAAAGATTTATGAACAAATACAATAAATAGATTGTAAAGATCAGAAACAAATAAAAAGAATAGATAGATTCAAGATTTCAAGTAAACCAAGTTTCCAATCCTAAGTCAATTTCCACTTTCCATGGCATCCTGCCCTCCCAATAAGTTTTGTTTAACAAAAGTCTAACCCTTAACAGTAATTCCCTAGCATTGCTCAATACCGTGAGCACGGCTATTTGAATAGATTCACACTCTGCAAAGGTTATGCACTTTACCCACACGACAAGATCGTCACTTGTTGCCAAGCTATTAGCACACTTCCTTTGGTGCGCCGGCAGGTATTCATGACAAAGCCTTTACAATGCTCGCCTAGACTCAGATCGCCACCGAGGTTTCAACACGTATGGACTGGTTGCCACAGTCCTGGCCCCCCTCTTGCGCCATGTGAGTCTACCCGTACACCCGGAACTCACTATACACCATGGCAGTACCGAAATCTAGATATCACAAATTAGTCGGCTAGGCTGTCCCATTCCAGACGTGTGGTTGCAAGCAAGACTCAGGTCGAAGGCTTGCAAGGTTAAGTCCTTAGGGTGACTTGGGCAAGACTTCCACATACCCTCTGCCAAATTTGGCCCACCTTGGCACACTGCCCCTCGCCACTTGTCCCAATCTAAATCATTACCACTCCAGTTGATTACCAAGCACCACATGCTATCAACAAGTCAACCTCGTTTCGTGACATCTACTCGTCACCACAATGCAATCTCATTGTTTGACCACACATGACACACAAATTCATAACATTGTTCCATATTCTATTAGTCAAGATTAATCAGTGATGATTCAACACTTGTGATGACATGGCATGGCTAAGCAATCTACGACGGTCTAACCAACCCATGTTGATTACCAATATTAACCAACTATTAATTAACCATCCTAGGGTGACAATTAGATCATGGCATACAATGGCAAGGTAGGGTTATCAAATTGGTATAATAGCTAAGTCCCAATTTAATTTGAAACAATTGTATACTTGAATAATATGCAATAGGGTAAAACAAATATAGTAATTTTATAAACATGGGTTCAACATGATCAAAGCACAACTTGCCTGGCCCTTGCGATTTTTTCTGTTCTTTACTCTTTATCTTTGATTCTTGATCTTCGATCTTCAATCTTTACCTTCTTGATCTTCAGCTCCTTAGAACAACTTCCGGACGATGCGTCTAACGATTAAAGAAGAAGCAAAGGTGATGGGTTAGATTACAATAAGGCGATAGATAGGATGATGATATTGCAATAAGGCTTTTGCGAGCATGCACACATTCGAAGATAGCGAAGCAACGACAGGACACTCATGCAAAGATGAGATGTCAATTAATGGTACAATGATATCTGTAGGGGCGACTAGATCCCCGATGTGAAAACCCATAGGTCGTATTGCTCGGGCGATGTGCCTGCGGAGATCTTACAGGTAGCGCGCCGAGCGCAGCAGTGCGCGGCACCTTACTTCCTCCGCCAGGGCGAGGTCGAGGGACCGCTCCCGCTCGAGGTTGACCTGGTCGAACGAGCTTGCCCTGACGGAGCCGAGCGTGACCTCGGGTGGCAGGACGGCCTCGGCCCCAAAGACAAGCTGGATAGGGCTCGCTCCCGTTGCCCGGCTTGAAGAGGTGCGGACGGACCAAAGGACGGTGGGAAGTTCGTCCACCCAAGCCCGGTCGCGCTGACCGAGCTCTGTGAAAACTCACTTCTTGACACCCTGGACGAGCTGTCCAATGGCGCGCTCGACCACCCCGTTGCTCTAAGGATGGCTCACCGAGGCATAACAAACCTTGGTCCCCATGTCTACACAGAACTCTTGGAACAGCTTGCTAGTGAACTGCGTCCCGTTGTCGGTGATGATGCTGCAGGGGACTCCATACCTCGTGACCACGAAGGTACGGAAGAACCTTACCGCGGCTTTGGCGGTGATAGCAAAGACTGGCTCAACCTCGATCCACTTCGAGAAAGTGTCGATGGCGGCGAACAAGAATTTCTTCCCTCCAACAGACCATGGGAAGGGGCCGAGGATGTCGAGGCCCCACGTCGAGAATGGCTAGGAGAGGGGAATGGTCTGCAAGGCATATGCCAGTTGTCGGGCCTTCCAAGCATGGAACTGGCAGGGCCTGGCAAGCGTGGACGATGTCTTGAGCATCCCCGAGCGCCGTTGGCCAGTAAAATCCCATCCGGAACGCCTTCCCGACCAATGTCCTAAAAAAAGAGTGAGCGCCGCATAGGCCAGAATGTATGTCACTGAGTAAGTACTTACCCTCCTCAGGAGTGATGCATTTTGACAGAATGCCCAGGGCTCCACGACGGTAAAGTTGCCCATCGACGAGCTTGTACGAGCTTGCGCGGCGTCAGATCCTACTCCTCTCGGCCAGAGTAGCGGGGAGCTGCCTGCGGTCGAGGAACTTGATGATCGGGTCCATCCACGAGGGAACACTCTCAAGGAGGGCCACCGGGTCTTCCTTGTCGGCGACGGATGGCGTGGCCAAGGTCGCGAGGATGACGTCCGGCGGGAGCTCATCACCGGACGATCCGAGCCTCGATAGGAGGTCGGCGGTGGAGTTGTCCTTTCTTGGCACGTGCTGGATCTTTAGGTTTTGGAACCATCTCTCCATCTTGCGTACCTCGGCGAGGTACTTGGCCATTAGTGGGTCCGAACACTGATAGTCTTTGTTGTACTGATTGACGACGAGCTGGGAGTCCCCTTTGACAATTAGACGGCGGATGCCCAGGGACTTGCAAGCTCGTAGGCCAGCCAAGAGGGCCTCATATTCCGCCGCGTTGTTGGTTGCGGGGAAACCGAAGCGGACCACATACCTTAGGTGATCACCATGAGGGGTGATGATGAGCCCCTGAGCGCACAAACGACCTTGACCCATCGAAAAACATGGTCCAAGGGTCTTCGACCTTGATCTCGGGCTCGGGGGCAGGCTCGGTAGTTTGCTCGACCACGAAGTCGGCCCGCGCTTGCGATTTGATGGCGGTGCGGGCCACGAAGTGGAGGTCGAACTCGGCCAGCTTCGTGGCCCATTTGGCGATGCGACCTCTGGCCTCCGGGTTCCTGAGGTTCCTCCGAGCGGGAGCCCGCTCGGGATAACCACCGCATGCGCTTGGAAGTAATGCCGAAGCTTGCGCAAGTCCATGAAGAGGGCATAGAGGAGCTTCTGGACCAGAGGGTAGCGCTCTTTTGGCCCATGAAGCACCTCACTGACGTAGTAGATCGGGTGTCGCCGCTGGTTCGCCGCCACCAGACCGTGCGCACACCGGGTCGTGGTCGCGAGGTAGAGCAACAAAGACTTCGCCTCGCCGCGGAGTTGTCAAAAGAGGTGGGCTTGAGAGGTATGCCTTGAGCTCGCCGGCGATCGCTGGGCCGGGGTCCACCAAGCCCCGCGGCTCTGCAGATCCTCGGCGAGGGCGCCTCGCCGCCAAGCCGGAGATGAAACGGCCGAGGCGACGGCGCGCCGACGAGACTGGACTTGTTTTACCGGCGTCGGGCGACGATCCGCTCGATTGCCTCGATTTTCTCCGGTTCGCCCACATCCGAGCCCCGATCATGTAGCCGAGCACCTTTCATGGTCGCGCCAAGACGCACTTCGGGTTGCTTGATGCCGAACTTGTTTAGATCGCGAAGATCTCGCCGATCATTGACATGGTCACCGGAGGAGCTTCTTGACGATGATGTCGCCGACGAGACCTCGAGGTTCCGCCGATCCACGGTCGGAAGGTCTTGACCATCACCACCGAGCGCTGCGCGCGCTATGGAGACCGAACGACATGGTTGTGTAGCAGAAGGTTCCAAACGGCGTGATGAAGGTTGTCTTGTCCTCGTCTTCCACGGCGAGCATGATCTGGTGGTAGCCGGAGTAGGCGTCGAGAAAACTCAACATTTTGGCGTTGGCGGTGGAGTCCACAATTTGATCTATGCATGGAAGAGGGAAGTTATCTTTAGGACATGCAGCGTTTAAGCCCGTGTGATCGACGCACATTCTCCATTTCCCACCTTTCTTTTGTACAATTACGGGGTTGGCCAGCCATTCGAAGTAGTTGACCTTGCGAATGAAGCCGGCCTTTAGGAGCTTATCAAGGTGCCCCGATTATCGCCGCTTAGGGAGAAGGCCGAGTTTCGACGCACGGACCGGGCAAAGCTTTGTTTGTAGTTTGTGCTCGACCACCTCCCGTGGGACCCCCGGCATGTCTGCTGGTTCGCATGCAAAAATAATTTTATTATTTCGGAGGAAGGTGACGAGCTCGTCTTCCTATTTCAGGTCGAGGTGAGCGGAAACATTGGCGCACTTGCCCGAGCTTCCCTCCTCGAGTTGCACAATCTTGGTAGGGCCACCAGGCTGGATCGCCGCCTATCGGCGAAGTTCTTCTGGTCGCCGGACCTCGCTGAGGCAAGATGCCGCGAGCGCCGTGCCCTTTTCTCGCAGCCGCGCCTCTTGAGGTTGTCGCGACCGTTATGACGCCGCCGGCCGCGGAGTTCATACACCGGCGTTCGAGAGATTCGCGCCATGAACTTGATCGGGGCCGACCGCCCGAGGATGGCGTTGTAGGGAGATCGCCATCTACGACTCGAAGGTGATCACTCGCGCGGAAGTTCGCCGAGTTGCCAAAGGTGACGGGTAGAACCACTTGCCCGAGCGGGGTGGTCGAGCTTCCTGGCACGATGCCGAAGAAGGTGATCGCTATATTCTTGATTTTTGCACGGGTATCCGTGATCCGTCCCCGCGGCGCCGCCAAGAGTAGGTTAAAGGAGCTCTCACAACCATGACTCGCCGACGACGGCATTGCTTATGGTCGGGCGACGACTGTGGCGGTCTTGACGCTCTCGACATCCACGGAAGCATCATCCCGGAGAAGGTGATGGAACACCGCCCCACTGTAGGATTGGCCGCTGGGCTTCCGATGGTGGATTGGTACACGGTGCGCGCGCGGACCGGTGATGTCAAGAGCCATCGAAGATCACATCCACATGGCGGTCGCCCCGCTGGAACTCCATGTCGAGGCCTGGTTGGTCCTCGCCGGCGTCGTTTCCACCGGGCCGCTCGCCACCCTTCGGGAGCGTGGGCATCTCTCCGCACCCTTTGTAAAAGGCGTCCAGCTTGTACAACCACATTCTGCAACTTTGCAGATCATGGCCGTAGATTTTATGGAACGGGCAGAATTTGTCGCCGTCGAGGTGGAGCTGTTCCTAGTCGTCCCAGGGTCGGGCGTCTGCCCAAGGGGGCTTGGCCCGACCCTGCCCTTGCTGGGGCCAGCGCGGTGCTTGCTGAGGCCATGGGTGATTCTGCTGGGGACGAGGCCCTCAGCAGTCGGGCTGGCGCGCTTCCGTCCCTTTGCGCCTGCTGTCGATCACGGCGACCACGCGGAGCTGGCCGCCTCCAATGCCGCGGTCTTTTCCCCGCTTCTTGTCCCGCGGGGCCAAAGCTCCTTTCTTAGCGCCGGACAGCCCCGCCTCGCCAAACGCGAGGCCGAGCTTGCCTCGGTCGTAGTCATGCTTCCAGTGGACGGCGTCGTCCGCGTCTCCGTACCGCTCCGCCATGCGAAACAGCTTGTTGACGGTGAGCTTCGTAGCGATCTCGAGGTCCTCCATGAGGCGCCTCGCCGCGACGCCAACTTGAAGGCCTTTGATGATGGTCTCATCGAGACGCTAGATCGAAGTTTCACGACGTAAATCGCGCACGGTCTCGTAGAGGGCTCGGCCTTTCCCTTGATGACACGGTCCAGGTCCCTTTCTCGTCGAGGCCGCTCATAGCAGCTCAGGAAGTTGGAGTGGAGGGCGCTCCTTAACTAGTGCCACGACGGAAGCGCCAGCAACCGTTGAAGAGCCAGTGGCGCGCCCTGCTCAGGACGTGGGGAGATAGTTGGCCATTGCGCCTCGTTCGCCGCCGCCAGATGGCGGAGTAGATGGAGAGGAATTCCATGGGGTTCTTGGTCCCGCCGAACCGCCCATTATCGCTGCTTGAATCGAGCCTCGCCAACGCGACTTGACGGAGGTCGCTCTAAGTACGCCGGGCGACGAGGTCGAGGCCGCCGCCGCCGAGTCGAGTCATCATCCGCCGATGGGGAAACTTGAGTTTGACGCACTTCGCGACCGACCACGACGGCCAACAGAGCGCTGCTGGGACGGTGACGCGGTGGTTGCGAACCTTGGCGCTCGCGTGATATCCGGGAAAGGCCTCCGGAGTGTTATCGCCGAGCGAGCATCACCGCCGCTTTGTTTGCGGCGCGTGTCGCTACGCCATGTCTTCTCGCGCAGGTGGAAGGGATGGTGATGGGTGCGAGCCCGCGGTAAGGAGTTTGCCGCGAACGCCGCGATCGATTCGGCAGGCGCCATCGCCGCCAAGAGGCGACTAAGTGCCCAGGGCCACACTTGCCGCGAAGGCACGACGACGTTTCGGCCACCCTATTGAGCTCTTCGCTAGGGACCATCTGAAGAGGGCGAGCCGGCCCGCTGCGGGTCACCATGACCGGCGATGGTCCGCGTGCTCCCCGATCGCTCGCCGGCGGGTGGGACTGAGCTGCCTAGACGGAGAGCGGGTCATCCTGCGCTCCTCTCACTGAATGGCGGTGATAGCTTGGTTGATGGCGACCTGGGCGAGCCGACGCGCCTCCTGCGGGTCTTCGGCTGCCGCCTCGCTCTCGAGTCGCCGTGGCTGCCGCCATGAAGACTCGCCGTCGCGAGGCGACAATGAGGGCGAGAGCATGGAGGTTGAGCCTTGCACTGTGGATCGCGCCCGAGCCTAAAGTCGCTGATCACGACATGTTGTCGGTGAAGCTGAAGGTGCTGAGGACGCTGAGGCGATGAACATCGGACGAACGAAACTTCAGGCCCCACGGTGGGCGCCAGCTGTCGATGACCGGGACCATCAACCGCAACGGAGTGGGAAGGATCGTGTAAAAGGGGGAGGCCCCAAGTCGTGCTCGTCCGGGAAGAAGGGAGTGTTAGTAGGTGCACAGTTCGAGGGAGAAGAACAAGCGAACAGGGGACACAACGTTTATACTGGTTCGAGCTCCCTAGGTCGGGTAATAGCTCTACTCCAGTCTTGCCCGTATGCGAAAGGTTACTAAAAGCTCCTCGGGGGAGGACAAATAGGGGGCTCGACCTCGAGGCCGTTCGGAAGGAGGCGGCCAAGGGGGAGCTCTACGAAGTGGTGTAGCGTTGGAGTGTGCTGCAGCTTGTATCAAGCATCTCCTTTGTTTTTTGCTGTCCACAGTCCGCTGCTTTTTGGTGTTGCTTGGTGTGTTGTGTCGCTTCTCTCTTTTTTGTCTTTGGGGTAGTCCTACGCTTTATAGACCCCTGGGCACTGATCTCGGATGCTATCATCGGGCGGTGTCTGTGAGTTGATGGGAGCAGTTGACCCTAGTTCCCACGCAGGGGACTTAACGGGAGCAGTTGACCCTAGTTTCCACGCAGGGGATCTGACAGGAGCAGCTTGCCCCAATTCCCATGTAGGGGATTTGACAGGAGTTGGTGGCCCCAGTTCCCACGCAGGGGAGAGAGGTCACGCAAGAAAAGAGGATACAATGCCGAGACTGGTCAAAGCGCCGAGTCGAGGAGGTCACGGAGCCAAGACGTGCTCGAGAAAACCTCGCTCGAAGCTCGAACTGGCCCTCCGAGCTCGGGATACTCCGCCGAGCTCGGGAACAGTCCTCCGAGCTAGGGAAAATATTCTAAACCCTCGGGGCCTAGACACGTGTCGATGACCGATCTCGACAGATGACCGATCTCGACAACCAGCCCCAAGGCTCAAGAAACTGCCTCGAGGCTCTAGGCGTTCTTGAGTGTGAAGACTTTCGAGGAGGGATTGCCCCCCTTGGTTGAGCTCGAGGACTCCCGAGCTCCTTTCTGGGCCCAGGGGAGGCCCCCCATGGGTGCTTTTGATATGGTTGTGCTCGGAAACACTCGAGCTTCCATGTCTTCTCTCCAAATTGACTTGATGACGTCTGGGATGCTTGGGCTTCTCCACGAGGATTTAGGGGCCCGAAAGCTGCTCGGGCCTCGCGAGTGAGAAGTCGGGGACGGCCATGACGCCAATAGCCGCGCCCGCACGAGGGTTTTGAAGGGGCGTGACGACGGTTGTCGCCCACCGTCTGTGGGCACTTTAAGGTGATGAATATCGGCAGTCGAGGCACCTTTAAAACCGGGACACTCCACCCTTTGAAGCCTTTCTTCCCCATTGCTCGCATTCTCTGCCCTTTCCTTTCTGCTTTTGCTCCTTTGTGCCGTCGCGCCTGCCTTTCTTCTCCAATTCCACCCCTTCGATTCCATGGCGAAGTTTGAGAAGAGCACACTCACCGCAGACCAGATGAAGGACATGGAGAACTTGGGGCTGCTGGACCCGTTCACTTGGCGACTTCTGGCCGGGGAGAAAGTGCCGCAGCCCCAGGACGACGAGGTCATGAGCACAGAGCAATACATGATTTTTGGGATGTGAACCCCGGAGAGCGACTTCTTGGCTGCGGTCCTTGCGTAGTGCGAGATCGACCTCGTGAACCTGTTACCAAATTCTCTTCTCCACCTCTCTATCTTTGTTCATCTTTGCAAGGGGTTCCTGGGCATCATTCCCACATCCTCTTTGTTTTTTCGCTTCTACTCCTTGTCCCGCACCGCGAAGGACCCCATCGTCGGGTGTTCCGGCTACAGGCGGGACTCCCTTGCTCCTTTCTCTAGATCCCAACCAGGGACACGCTCGGGCCGTGGTCGGAGAAATGGTTCTATTTGAAGAAGGGCGAGGGGAGCGGCCTTTCCTACCATGGCGCCGCTGTTGACAGCAAGCGGGAGACCCTAGAGCCCGAGGATTCGGCGACCGACCAGGCGTCGGTCACCTTCATCCACATCTGCGCGACGCGCGGGTTGAAGGGCCAGGCAGTCATTTACAACTACCTACGAAACCGGGTGTTCCCTCTTCGGAAGAGGCTGCACCCATTCAACGAGATCACCGGGAAGCATGACGCCACCCGGGAAGGTTACGATGGTAAGCATTGCTCAGCCTCGAGCTTCTTCAGGCCCGATCGAAGCTTTCCCGCTCACAACGGTTTCTTTTGCCCTCTCGCAGCACCGAAGGCGGCCTGGATTGCCTCGAGGATGCAGGAGATCTTCGGGAAGGCCGCCACCACCTACGACCTCGGCGGCGACGTCCCCATGAATATCTTAAGGTGGAGCAGCGAGGTAACGCCTTTTGCTTTGACTTTGGCTCCGAGAGATCGGGCTCAGTCGTTAACCATGACGAGCTCGTGCAGGAGACCAAGGAGCTCTGGGACACGGCCAAGCAAATGGTGCTGCTCCCCGGGCTGAGCAAGGGCAAGAAGGGGAGCAAGAGGCCGGTCCTAGATGCCCCGAAGCCGGTCGCCAAGAAGCCCCACGTCGAGTGGGGCAATCGGGCCGTGGTAAGATGAATGCCCCGAGCTCGGGAACACTCGAGCCCGAGGTCGCTTCTTTGATGTTTAACCTTTCTTTTACTGAAGGACCATGTGGAGGTCCATCCCTGTTTGTGATGAGTATTTGACTTTATTTGAGCAAGGTGTGCTCATGTTTGAGTTTGATTTGGATTGATTTTGAAAATGAAGTATTTGAGTTGTCTCTACCAGGAGTGGCAGTACCGGCCGTATGGGCGTGGTAGTGATGAGTTGGATGTGTTTATTGCATATCATTGTGGGCATTGCTATGTGATGTGTTTCCTTGTCTTTGATGGTTGCAGGGCGACGGTGCTAGGTCATGGTGAGGCGGAGGATGACCGGGACTAGGCGAGGAGTGTTGGAGGTCCAGACGGTTGAGAGATCGTCGACAGATGATCGGAGACGGAGTCCAGGCAAGTCAAGAAGACAGGGAAAGGAGATGATGCTAGCTAGATGCCGCATGGATAAATGAGGGTCGTTGGATTGAGGTCCAGTTGATAGGTTAGCGGGTCTAGGTAGTATGCTTTGAAAATCGTGCAAGAAAACCAGGTATGTGTGTGGGTTTTGGGTTATTCCTTGCATGGTTGTGTCTTGAGGTGGAGCAGCGAGGTAACGCCTTTTGCTTTGACTTTGGCTCCGAGAGCTCGGGCTCAGTCGTTAACCGTGACGAGCTCGTGCAGGAGACCAAGGAGCTCTGGGACACGGCCAAGCAAATGGTGCTGCTCCCCGGGCTGAGCAAGGGCAAGAAGGGGAGCAAGAGGCCGACCCCAGACGCCTCGAAGCGGGTCGCTAAGAAGCCCCACGTCGAGTGGGGCGATCGGACCGTGGTAAGTTGAATGCCCTGAGCTCGGGAACACTCGAGCCCGAGGCCGCCTCTCTGATGCTTCCCTCCAACTTTCTTCTTACTGGTTTTTTCTTTTCTTTTCAGCAGCAAGAGGCGATAGCCACCGTGCGGGCCCCAGATGCGCAGCCGAAGCAACGACCTCCGGTGCTAAGCACCTATCGCGATTGGGATCATCTCCGGTGGTGAATTTAGAAACTGCGACTTCCGAGCCCGGGAATGCATCAGGCTTGGGGCGCTCTCTGAGAACGTTCAATGGTTGGCAGCACGGGGAATAGCCTGATTATTCCGAGCCCGTGAAGGCATCAGGCTCGGGACATTCCCGAGGCGAACCTAGAGAACGCGACCTCCGACACTGCAAAAAGGAACATGCAGAATATACGCACAGACGCCTCGAGGTCCGAGAACTGCTCTGCGTGACAACTAGTCCGAACCAACGATGGGAAGGAACTCTGAAGCGATGAGAATCGGCTTACATCAGTAGCGTCGGCCTCACGGAGGCAGTCCTTATGGGGGGATAGCCGGCTTACTGCGATGAGGATCGGCTTACCGTGTATTCGACACCCGGAGGTAGGTGTTCGGGCCACGGCCCGGGTCGCGCCTGCTCGAGATGCGAGAGACAAACATGATGTCAAGAAAAAGCATCTTATCTCAAAAAGAAGGACGGGGAGCATTAGGCATAAAACCTCTGGAGTTGGTCTACATTCCACGAGTACATGAGCTCCCTGCCATCAGGGGTTGTTAGCCGGTAAGCTCCCACGTGACTTGCTGAGACGACTCTGTAGAGGCCTTCCCACAGCAGGGACAGCTTGTTGGTGTTGGACCAGTCCTGGATTCATCTTAAGATTAGGCCCCCGATGTGGAAGCCCCTAGGTCGTATTGCCCGGGCGGCGTGCCTGCGGAATTCTTGCAGGTAGCGCGCCGAGCACAACAGTGTGCGGCACCTTACTTCCTCTGCCAGGGCGAGGTCGAGGGACTGCTCCAGCTCGAGGTTGACCTGGTCGACAGAGTTTGCCCTGACGGAGCCGAGCGTGACCTCGGGTGGCAGGATGGCCTCGGCCCCGAAGACGAGCTGGAAAGGGCTTGCTCCCGTTGGCCGGCTTAAAGAGGTGCGGACAGACCAAAGGATGGTGGGAAGCTCATCCACCCAGGCCCGGCCGCGCTGACCGAGCTCAGTGAAAACTCGCTTCTTGATGCCTTGGACGAGCTGTCCGTTGGCGCGTTCAACCGCCCCGTTGATCTGAGGATAGCTCAACGAGGCATAGCAGAACTTGGTCCCCCATGTCTGCGCAGAACTCTTGGAACAGCTCGCTGGTGAACTGCGTCCCATTGTCGGTGATGATCCTGCAAGGGACTCCATACCTCGTGACCACGAAGGAACGGAATAACCTTACCACGGCTTTGGCGGTGATAGCGGAAACCGGCTTAGCCTCGATCCACTTAGAGAAAGTGTCAATGGCGATGAACAGGAATTTCTTCCCTCCAACCGACCTCGGAAAGGGGCCGAGGATGTCGAGGCCCCACGTTGAGAATGGCTAGGAGAGGGGAATGGTCTGCAAAGCGTAGGCCAGTTGTCAGTCCTTCCGAGCATGGAACTGCTAGGCCTGGCAAGTACGGACGATGTCTTGAGCGTCCCCGAGCGCCGTTGGCTAGTAAAATCCCATTCGGAATACCTTCCCGATCATTGTCCTGAAAGAAGAGTGAGCGCCGCATAGGCCAGAATATATGTCGCTGAGCAAGTACTTACCCTCCTCAGGAGTGATGGATTTTGACAGAATGCCCAGGGCTCCTCGATGGTGCTCCCCGCCGATGAGCCTCTACGAGCTTGCGCGGCGCCGAATCCTGTTCCTCTCGGTCGGAGTAGCGGGGAGCTCCCCGTGGTCGAGGAACTTGACGATTGGGTCCATCCACGAGGGAACACTCTCGAGGAGGACCACCGGGTCTTCCATGTCAGTGACGGATGGCGCGGCCAAGGTCTCGTGGATGACGTCCGGCGGGAGCTCATCACCGGACAATCCGAGCCTGGACAGGAGGTCGGCGGTGGAGTTGTCCTTCCTTGGCACGTGCTGGATCTTCAAGTTTTAGAACCATCTCTCCATCTTGCGTACCTTGGCGAGGTACATGGCCATTAGCTGGTCCGAACATTGATAGTCTCTGTTGTACTGATTGACGACGAGCTGGGAGTCCCCTTTAACAATCAGACGGGGATGCCCAGGGACTTGCAAGCTCATAGTCCAGCCAAGAGGGCCCCATATTCCGCTGCGTTGTTGGTTGCGGGGAAACTGAAGCGGACCACATACCTCATGTGATCACCTTGAGGGGTGACGATGAGAACGCCAGCCCCAGAGCGCTCAAACGACCTCGATGTCGACTTTGTAGTCGGCAATGAATTTATGGGGTAGGCGCTCGATCTCAAACTCGAAGGTCACACAAGACAAGGATTTATCTGTGTTCGTGCCCTCGTGATGGAGGTAATACCTTAATCCTGTGCCTTTGGGATTATATAGATCTCTTGGATCGAGGATACCAAAGCGCAATGTGCTCCGAGTAATGTGGTGTGCTACGCCCATGGCACGATGGCTCTATGCTTGGATGATCGGATCCCTATGTTGTTGCCCGCCTCTCCCTTATATAGCGGGGTGGGGCGGCTTATGAGTCCCGATCGGTTTGGAGATTCCGATCGGTTACAAGATTCTAGTCGCTAATTGGATAGAGTTTACATCTTTATCTACCCTATTAGCGACTGGGAGTTACAATTGTATCTATCATATCTAAACATAAATCCAGCCTTCCTTTTGATGTATTCTTCCGCACGTTGATGAAGTCCGCGTGGAGAGTACACTCTGGGCCTTCGTCTGGGGCCTGTTCTGAGGACCCCCTGGAACCTATATTCCACAGCAGCCCCCGAGTACTTCATGATCCGACCTGCTACTCTGGCTCCTTGCACAAGTTCCGTCGCTTCCTTTTCCAATCGAAAATTTCTTTTTTCAACAGGCGAATTATGAAGGACTTGATTATATCCTTTGATTTTTACCCTCCTCAAGCGTAACCTTCTACCGGGCAAATGCAAATTCGATATCTTTCCCGCCTGAAGCCTTTAATACTTTATGTAAATAGTTACAGGGCAGTCTTCGAGGTCGTTTTTATTCTTCCTGCGTTTAACTTGCTTTGGTTCGAGAAGAAACTCTTCGTCTTCTGAAAAGAAAAACTCTTCGGCTTCCGATTCCTAATAATTGAGCATTTATTCTAACTTTGTCAAAATCGACTATAAAGAGGGGAAGCGTCTCGACGCAGGTTCTATCTTTAAACTTTTAGCCTTCCATCTCTCTACTTCTCATCTTCGTTTCTCCATGGCGGCGAGCGTCGGCCATCGCGTCTGCCGCCTCAAGATCCCAGGATCGCGGCATTATGGGAAGAGTTTGCTCGCGGCTTGGCGGAGTTAATCGAGGAGGATGCGGTCGCCCGCGATCGTGCCTCCATCGATGTTCTCCTCGAGGGTTTCCCTGCTCTCTACAGGGCAAGGGAAGCGCTTGTTGCGGCCCTCGGCCGTGTGTGACGTGGAGAGGTCTAGTGCTCCAGCCAATGTATTCCACACTTTCCTAAGCATAATGCTTAGGAAATTTATAAAGAAGTATCTTTTCATCGGAGTGAAGTTCTTATCTGTCTGTTGATCGTGGAGTGGTCCCGCTCTAGGGCACCCTGGACCTCATGCGCTGCTTGATCTTGATGACGCGTTCGTTTCACCGTAGGATCTAGTTTTCTGGTTGACGCGAAGTTCATCATACTTCATACAACTCCGGGTTGATCAACGCCTGTTGCAGCTCATCCCCAACCCAACTCGAGATGTTTATCTGGGACTTTCTGCGTTCTTCATCATTTCCTTACACGGATTTCGACCAAGCGACTCTTGAATGATGTCGATTTTAGGCTTTCTTGGAACGCATCACGTCTGACAATTTTCGGTCGAGAGGTTCCCTTTTCTCGACTGGTGTCAGATTCGGATGAGGCTCTCATGGAGCGTATGACTTTCGTGGCTCTTGGCCGAGCGATACCCTTTCCTGACCGGTGCCGGATGCGGCTTAGGCTCTCATGGAACGTATCGCTTACGTGGCTTTTGGCCGAGTGATACCCTTTCCCGACTGATGTCGGATACGGCTTAGGTTCTCACGGAACGTATCACTTACGTGGCTCTTGGCCGAGTGATACCCTTTCCTGACTGATGTCGGATACGGCGTAGCTAGGCTCTGATGGAGCGTATCACTTATGTGGCTCTTGGCCGAGTGATACCCTTTCCCGACCGATGTCGACATCGGCTTAGGCTCGTGGAGCGTGATCACTTACGTGGCTCTTGGCCGAGTGATACCCTTTCCGATCGATGTCGACACGGCAGGCTCATGGAGCGTATCACTTACGTGGCTCTTGGCCGAGTGATACCCTTTCCCCGACTGATGTCAGATACGGCTTAGGCTCTCATGGAGCGTATCACTTACGTGGCTCTTGGCCGAGTGATACCCTTTCCCGACTTATGTCGGATACGGCTTAGGTTCTCATGGAACGTATCACTTACATGGCTCTTGGCCGAGCGATACCCTTTCCCGACTGATGTCAGATACGGCTTAGGCTCTCATGGAGCGTATCACTTACGTGGCTCTTGGCCAAGTGATACCCTTTCCCGACTGATGTCGGATACGGCTTAGGCTCTCATGGAGCGTATCACTTATGTGGCTCTAAAGATGTCTGTTCCCGCTTAAAATTAATGCACAGCGCCCTCGGCCTTCGTGGGGCTCACCCTTGGATCCGCGCCTGTTTGGGCTCAATCTCGCAGTACATGATTCCGTCATGCGGTAACCACCCAAAAGCCCAACGTGGGGTATACCGTAGGAAGATACATTCTTATCTAAATCAGAAATCATCCCCACCCCGCTTAACACGGTAAGTGGAAAAACAAATCCTATCGTGGGGGACGATGTGGCCTGTACACGACTTGGTTAAGCCCTGTCAAATTCCGTAAGCCGAGGCGACAGGCCTGCAAATCATTTATGAGGAATCTGAAAGAGCACGCCGCTTCGTGATTTCACTCCATCGTTTTGATAAAGCCCCAATTTCCCCTCTTTGAGGGTTTAGGCCATACCTCAACTGACGGTTCTCTTTCTCACAGCGCACTCACCCTTTCTTCTCCCTTGTACTTTCGACTCTCCTTTCCAAGATGTCTTCCTCGTCCTCGCCGCCCGCGCGCAAGATTGGGACGGCCTCGACGCATTTACGTAAGAGAAACTTCTGGTTCATGGTGGATGAAGGAATCCTTCGCATCTAACATTAATCTCCGCCCGTCCCGCCGCCGGTGAATCCGTCCCCACTCCTCGTTCACAAGAAATTGTGGTATTCGAATCCTTCTTCCAGCGCGGTCTGGGCCTTCCCATTAGCACCTTTCTTCGCGGTCTTCTTTTCTTTTATGAAATCGAGTTGGTGAACTTGAATCCCAACTCTATTTTGCAAATTTCTTTTGTCCATCTTTGTGAAGCCTTCACGGCATTAGCCCCACTTCGACCTTTTCGCCATTTTTATCTCTTGAAGCCTTATCCTCCAAAAGTGACCCCAAGGTCGCTTGGTAGGGTTTCAGCTATGGAGGGGTTGAAGAAGAGTTATTTCTCCATCCCTTCAAAACCTCCAATAAGGGTCGGCATCGCGAATGGTTCTCTTGCACCAACCTTGACTACCTCCTTCGCACGGCCCGCCCAAAACTTCTTTCTTGGATATCCACTCCCAACTCCGCCGACATGGACCAGGTGAACGATCTCCTGATGCTGATCGGGAAGTTGAAAGAGAATGGTCTCACCGGGGTAGGCCTGGCTCTTCATTTCGTTGCTCGACGGACCCAACCGTTGAAGGAAAGGGTTCATCTGGGGTTTGCCTATGAAGGCAAAGACGACCCGACGCGTGAGCGGCCAGATGAATTGACGAAGGAGGAAATCTATGCTCGGGTTGCAGAACTCTTCATCCCGAGCGTCGAGGTTTCCTCTGTCAAGTGTCAGAGATCCTTCACCACCCTACGGCTCCTCCTGAGGTAAATGTGTTTATCCGAGTAATTATGTTCTACTTATCCTCTGAATACCTTCTTACTCCTGAACTTATTTCCAGGACCGTATCGCATTCTTCAGTGTTGCTCCTCTTTTGGAGATGCTCCTCGCGTAGGTTGTTCCCCGAAGCGATGAGCGAGATCCCCTGCGGGTGACCCTGCCGCAAAGAAGGGGAAAAAGATACTATCCGGGGTTTCAGTGTCACCCCGACGCCCGGCGGCCACCTTTAAAATTCGTGACCCACCGGCACGGGCTCCAACGCCTTCGGCTTCCTCCCTCGGCGATCCAACGGCGGGGCTGCGTCCTGAGGAAAAGGACTCGGGTTCCCGAGAGATGCCCCGGGCACCAGCTGGTGGCGCCCTGAGTGGTCCCTCCGCAACGTCCGACCGCTCAAGAAGGCCGATGAGGATGAAGAAATCTGGCAGGTTTGTTCCCTTGTCAACTCTTTATTTGTGTCTTGTTGCCGGCTTGGTGACAATTTCCACTCGCAGGGATCCTTCGATCGAAGTCCCTATCGAGACTCCGTCCATAGCCCCTACGGGGGCTGAGCTCTCGGAAGCTCACAAACCGGTAGCGGGGGCCTCCGTCGAGGATACCGAGGTTCCCCCCGGCCCTCCATCACCATCTCCAACTCCTCCTACAATGTCGGACCCCGCCGCTCCGGGATCGGCTTCCAACCCGGTCCCCGAGGTCGAAGAGATCAGCCGAGTCCCTCCAGCCCCTGCTCGTCCCCGGCTTATAACGGAGACCGCATGGATTGATGAGGATGAAGGCTTGAAACTCCTGGATGACCCAGAGGAGGAGGAGAAGGAAAGGAACGAGTTCTACACTCACGCCGCGGCTTGTGAACGTGCAGCCCGGGTAAGCATTCTTTTTCAGTCTCTATATACCTGGCTCCATAGCTTGTGGCGTGATTATCTTTTCTCGTGACGAACGCAGAAAATAGGGGAGCACTTTGAGCAAAAATCCGAGTACTTCCAGAAAATGCTCCCCAAAATCCGGACGCGCCAGGAGTACTTGGCTGACTTGGGACGTATCAAGGCTGAGTATGCGCAGAACTGCGATCCCTTCGGTCGGAGGTCCAGGCGTCGCGGGTGGAGTAAGGCGTCTTGCGCCAGGAGAAGCTGGATGTAGTCGGTTCCCTCCGAGGTAACTACTTGTTGGGCTTATGCCGTGCTTTTGTTTTTGGCGACCCTTTTCATAATCCTCGTCTTTTTTAACAGCCCGAGATTCCGCATTCGCAAAGCTCCAGGGGCAACTCAAAACCGCGGAGGAATCTAGGGCGAAGTTGGAGAAACTGGAGAAGGAATTTGAAGGTACAACCGTGACTTGGCCTCATCGCGCTTCGTTGCTTTTCCTAATGCTTTGCTTTGCGTGCTATAAGCTCAAGACTCGCGCACACGCCATATTCAATGAGAAGTTGGAAGCCCTCGAGGCGCCTTGCACCAAGTTCCGTAAAGTTTGCTCCTTCGCTGAGTTCGCTTCAACCCATGGGTGAGAGGCCACTCGGCAGGATCAAGTCATCTCTACGGTGGAGGAGCTCTGTGGCGCCAAGAATCTTACTCAAGGAGTCGGCGGCTAATGGCGCTAGCCAAGGTTTGGCGACATTAAATCCCTCTATCCCCGAGTGGATCTTGAGGCTATTAAGGAAGGCTACGCCGCAATGTAGATGAAGACCGGCCGTGAACTCGGGAGGAAGTCGGGGACACCACACTATCCATTGTAGAGACTCGATCAGAACCTGAACGTGTAAAAAGTGTTCCCTGTCCCTATGTTATTTGAACATTATCTGACTGACTCAGCCCCCAGGTTCTGGGACATGGTCTGGGACGCATTTCCCTGAGCCTTATCAAAGGAGCGAAGCACTCGCGTCTATATCCGCAAGGGAATTTTATATATGAGCAATTGTCAATTCAGACTTTCATTCATGGAAGAACAAAATGAGATACAGAATCTAAGTGAAAAAACGACGTAGCTGTTCTATATTCCACGTATTGCTGATTGTCGTGCCGTCTTCGCGCTTGAGTCTGTAAGCTCCGGGACGAACTATTTCATCAATGATGTAAGGGCCCTCCCAACTTGGGGAGAGTTTGTGTTCGCATCTTTGATTCCTCCTTAGGACCAAATCTCCTTTGGAGAAAGCGCGGCTTTTCACGTTGCGCCCATGATAACGTCGTAATCCTTGGAGGTATTTCGCCGATCGGATTGTTGCGATGTCCCTTGCTTCTTCCAATCTGTCGAGATCTTCTAGCCTACCTTCTTCGACGCAACTTCTTCATAACTCGAACCCGCGGGGATCCGATTTAACTTTCGGTTGGTAAGACCGCTCATGCTATATACCAGAAAGAAAGGTGAGTGCCCGGTTGCTCTGCTGGGGGTGGTTCGTAGTCCCCAAAGTACTGAAGGCAGTTCTTTGACCCACCGAGTGGCATATGGTTGGAGCCGATCGAAAATCCTTGTTTTTATGCCTTGGAGCACCATGCCGTTGGCTCGCTCTACTTGTCCGTTATTTCGGGGGTGCGCGACTGACGCGAAGCAAATTTTTATGCCCAGCTCCTCACACCAATCTTGAAATACTTCGCCTCTGAATTGAGTGCCGTTATCCGTGATGATTCGGTTGGGTACGCCAAATCTGTCCACGATTTCGTGAAAGAATTCTCTGGCCTTTGCCGCCGTGATGGTGGCGACTGGCTTAGCCTCAATCCATTTGGTGAATTTATCAATAGCAACGAAGAGATGAGTATAGCCTCCTTGAGCCTTCTTCAGAGGTCCCACCATGTCGAGCCCCCAGACCGCAAATGGCCATGTAATAGGGATAGTCTGTAGTTCCTGCGCCGGCTTGTTCATCTGACGTGAGAAAAACTGACATCCTTCGCATGTCCGGACGATGTCTTCCGCATCCGTGACAGCAGTCAGCCAAAAGAACCCTTGGCGATAGGCTTTTCCGACCAGGGTCGACGACGCTGCATGGTTCCCGCAAATTCCCGAGTGAATTTCTTTGAGCAAATCTCTCCCTTCTTGTTCTGAAACGCATCGTCGCAGAATGCCTGAAGAGCTTTTTCGGTAGAGTTCCTTTCTCACGACTACATAACTTTTGCTTCGTCGCATGATCCGCTCGGCTTGGGCACGATCCTCGGGTAGCTTGTCTCCTGTCAGGTAGTGACAGGGCCCCAAATTCGATTTCGGTTTGTGCGGCTAAAATTAGCGCCAACCAAAATTTTGGCCGTAATTATTATTAACTTCCGACTGCAACGACTATCGTAAACTGCCACTTAGAATTTTTCAAACTTAACCAAAACATTTTGAACTAGAAACTTTCTAAGTCAGGTTGAATTTTGATCCCAATCCAAAATCAAACACTAGTTTTAAATATGACTCAAAAATTGAATCGATTCAAGCAAACAAATAACTTCTCCTAGCCATATTACTAAATAAACCTTGTCATGCCCACACCCATGGGGCAAAATAGTCAAACCACCAAAGCCAACAAATATCTAGCCACATGTGTGCATTAGAGCTCATTTTTTTCCATCCTCATTTCTTCCCAAGCCAAGAAATCAGCCAGGGGCAGCTCCTCCCTAAGTCTCTCCTCCACGCCTCCTACCTCCTCCTTGGCGCCTTGGAGCTCCTCCCTGCAGCCCTCCCTCCATTGGTGGCGCCTCCCCAAGCTCCCCAAGCAGCAGCTCCTTCCTCCTCCCCAAGCAGCTCATCTCCTTCCTCTCCCACCTCCTTCTAGGTAATTTCTCTCCTAGGGTTTTGATGATTGGGTGTGGATGGTATAAATGAGGTAGATGTATGGATTACATGCTTTGGATTGAAGTTTCATTGGTGGATTTGAGGAAAATCAATTTAGGGTTTGGTACAATGTTCTGTCATTTTCGAGCAGGAAATTGTGCTGCTGTGTTTCGTGTTTTAGAGCTAGTTCCCAGCATTTCCTGCTTGGTCCACTGAAGAAGAAGATGTAGGCAAATGAGTTACCTTTATTTTCCAACCGGAATCACTTGATTCCATCCATCCAAACGAAAGTTATGATGATTTTGGTACCTGCTGCACTGAGATGCTGAATCTGTGAAAGCTGAAACTTGACTGTAGTTTAAAAATAGTTAGAGGCCGAATTAGCTTTGAGTTTTTCCTGAGAAGTTGTAGGAAATTTTGTGTAGATTCCAAAACTGTCATCAATTGCTCAATTCCATTAGGTATAGCATTTTTATGGCAAAATGGTGCATGCTGTCCAGAAAGACTATAAATTCTGAACCCAAAAATCCACCCTCTGTTCATGGGCAAACTGGGCATTACTCAAGCAATAAATGAGAAATCGGCTAAAACTAAGTTGTAGATATATCTCTTAAGTTTCATTAGGACTTGGAATCACTCAATTTCATGTAACCATGTAGAAGTTATGCCTAAAATGGTGAAGTCGGTCTAGAAGGGCTAAAATCTGTCCAAATTTCAAAATGAAGGTTAGGATTTTGGTTGGAGTTGTGTAAAGCATATCAAAGTATTGTTTAGCTATTGATACGTAGTGTCAACGTTTTTGCTTTTCGTTTTGTTGTAGAAGGATTGCATTTTGGAATTTTGTTAAAACTTCGAATTGCATTTCCTTTACATATGCATTTCATGCATCTCATTTTGCATCCATACATCGTGTAGAAACGATCCCACGGGTGGTGACGATCCGTGGGAGTTGAAGAGCCAGTGGCTACTGAAAATCCAATTGAAGCACAAGGCAAGCACCTAAGCATCATTGATCCTTATATATTCTATCTTTGTGAATGAATTGCTTAACGGGTGTTTTAAGTAGTGCATTAGGAGTTGAATTGTGGGTAGAATGTTAGAACCTATTTATGCATATGTCATCCTTGTTAATTGTTGAATTGTCATTTGGAACCTAACATGGGTAATATTTTATGTCACGCTTAAATTGCTTAGCGGTCGGGTTCGGGCCAAGTGGTGGATGGTTCCATCACTTGTGATGTACTACTTCACACTTATGAACTACATGGTTTGGAAATGGGAGTAGGTTGAAAATGTAAATGTGAATTGAGACCAGGCAGAGGGTTGGGACATGAGAGTGTGTAGACTCGAATGTGTAGCTCTCTTTGTGTCGATTGAGGACCGCTCGAGTTTGACCTTTGATTGAGCAACCCTTGTTGATCACATGCCGTGATATGGGCGCGGTAAGCCACTCTTTCACCATTCCTAGTCGATGGGGTGCAACTTCATGCGATGGTTGGGGTGGAGTTCGAGGCCTAGGTCTCCTCGGGAGGCCAAGTTGGACTTGTGTCGCTCAGGGAGGTTGCTAGGTGCTCGTGCCGCATGAGGGCGGTTCATCTGATAGATATGGTGGGAGGGGCGGTTGATGCGGGATTCTGTGTGGGATTGATGTCGGTGATTGATGATCCTGCGCAGTGAATAAACGATTTGAATCGCCAGGCCATGATAAGAGCACGCTCTCTCATCGCTCGATTCATCGTAGTAACAACTTAAAACCGTAAAAGAAATGTGAGATGTTGATGAATTTGTTGTGAATGGTGGTGATACTTGTGTTACTTCATGTACTTAATTGCAAACCTTCAATGTAGTAGTAGATGCTTGTTATAACCGCTTAAAACTTGTGAATTGAGTAGTGTAGGCGAATCTACTACAAAGTTAAGCTTTTCGCACTTATTACCCGTGGCTTATTCCATTGTTTTATCCAATGCATATTCCTTTGTGAGTCGGTCATATATGGACCACGGGTAAGACTTGCAGTACCTTCGTACTCATGCTTCGCTTGTGGTTTTCGGTGAGGGCGATGCAGGTTGTGAGTTCTGTCCTTATTGTCTCGGTTGTCGGGCGGGACACGAGTAGAGGCTTAGCTCGCTGATAAGCGCCCGGAAGTGTTCATGCAAGGTGACACTTCCGGATGAGTCTTAATTTTATTTACCTTGGGGTTTGGATAACTTTTGTTGTATATGTATGGGTTGTGTTTGTAGCATGTGGAGGCTTTAACTTTTGATACTTGATGTGGTTGTTATATGATGGTTGATGATCGTAGATGCGTAGTTGGTCGAGATATTTAGTTGTTATTGTTGATATATATATATATATGCATTTTGTCTCTCTTGTCCTTTGGGTGGATGTCCTCTGCTCTAGAGGCATCATGCCCAATTTTTTTCGTGCTTTTGTTAGTCTTGTGGGTTTTGGTTTTTCGTCGGGTCGTCTTTGTGCCGGGTTGGGTTTTGTTTTGTTTTGCTTCCGCTTTGCGTGTCTGGTTGTGGGGTTTCGAGTTCGTTGCCCCCTTTATGCAAATTGAGTTGGTATGACTTTGAAATCCGGTATGTGGGGATCCTGGGCGAGTTTTCGGATCGCATACCGGGGGAATACCGGGATCGGGTTCGAGTTATTTGGGTGTTTCGTTGTCTCATTTGGGCTTGGGTGTTAGCAATGCGAGCACCATCGGTGATCCTTTGCTAACCTCCAAATCGATGTGGCGATAAGCGTATCCAACTAGCCCGAGTACGGTCCAGGCGGCTCCGCGACAAGGTGGTATCGAGCAAGGTGCATAAAGACGAACCCAAAACTTGACATCCACTTAGGCGCCTTGAGTCGGGTTTATATTAACCCCTTAGTAGTAGTAAGCATCTTGATTACCGCCCTATGTCTATAATTGTGATAGTACCGGTTAGATGGTGGGAATGGAAGAAGTGTTGACGTTGGTAACGTACATTTTATATCATGCATGCATGTAGTTGCACAAGGGCCATTGCATCTTACTTTATTAAAAATTGTAGACTTTAATTATTGTTGAGTGTTATTCGTTAAATCGGTGTTGACCCGATTTTAACCAAGTCTAATGTCTTGTTCCTTTCTTGTGGAGTCTAGAATGAGGACCCGTGGTGGAGCGGGAGATGATGATGGTGCGGGCGATCACAGCCCCAAGGCAATGACCCGCCTCCTCCTCCCAACTTGTCGGATGTTCGATGAGGTCGAGCAAAATCGTGAGCAACCAACAGGATTCTCGAGATGTTGGTCCGTAATCGCTCCTCGAGGCGATCGTGATGGGCGGGACCGCCCAATGGGTACTTGACTTCCTCCATACCCACCGCCTACATTTTCTCGTGCTAGTGAGCCACTTGAGGCGGATGGTGGCTGCGAACGATAGAGCGTAAATTTGCCCGATCCATTGTGAAGATCATGAGAAGGCGCCACGCCGCTCAAGCAGCCTTCAAGGTTCCGCGGTGCTTGGTGGGCCAACTTCTTGGTGATGCAGCCCGCCGATCACCGTGTGTCATGGGCGGAATTCGTGAGGCCTTCCGGCATACCATATCCCGAAGGGCTCATGGATATTAAGAAGCGTGAGTTTCTCTCCTGAAGCAATTGAACAAGTCCATGATGGACTACTCACAGGAGTTCAATTCCTTGGCTCAATATGCACCTAAGAGGTGGACAGCGATGCAAAGAAGCAATACGGTTCATGAATGGTATGTCACCAAGATGCAAGACAAACTCTCGACCTGTGACTTCCCGACTTCAACACCTTGGTGAGTCGGGCTATCACGATGGAGCACAAAATGAAGAGCCATCAAGAGGAGAAGAAGAGGAAGAGGGTGCTCAAGACTCGGTTGGCGGCGACAGCGTGCTCGCAGATTTTCCATCCGCGCCGAGGGCACCTACTCCGCCCCTTTCCGTCCAAATGGGTTTTGTTCGCCACCTATCGTTGCTCCCGGCCCCACACGGCCGCAGCGGGTTTGAGTGTGGGGATGATCACGGTCGGCCCGTGCTTCAATCTGGGCGAGCGGGTCACTTCATCCGCGATCGTCTGCTTCGAGGCGGGCACCAACTTTAACGCCCACGGCCTCAAGGCGCAGCTTGCACTACCTCCGCGCCCCAATGGAAGGCCTCCTCAAGCGGCAAGTCACGGGCAAGTCAACTACACAAGCGCTGAGGAGATCCCAGAGGGTGATCAAGTGCTTACTGGTATGTTATGCATTAATGGGCATGCTGCTAGGGTGTTGTTTGACTCAGGGGCTTCTCATTCTTTTATTCGTAAGGAGTTTGCCCTACATCATGGAATGAAGGTTAATTGTAGCCATACCTCTTTCCTCATTGAAGCACCGGTTCGAAAGTTGTAGTGACCGCTTAGTCCAGGAGCCTCGTGATGATTCAAGGGTTCCATTCGTTGTCGACTTGCTACTCCTTGATCTTCGTGGGATGGATGTCATTCAGGCATGAATTGGCTAACCAAGCAAAGCAGTCGTTCTAGATCGTGCGGTCGCTCCATCTCACTCAAAGAACCAAAGGGCGACGGTTGACTTTCCTTCTCGATAAGGGCAAGGCTGCTCTATATTCCTTAAATGGTGTTGAAATTAGAGAGTTGGAGTCCATTCGGTGGTGTCTAAATACCGGATGTGTTCCCAGAGGAACTGCCAGGATGCCCTCGATAGAGATATCGAGTTCGTAGTTGACCTCCAACCCGGCCGCTCCAGCCAAGCGGCCAGATAGAATGCCGCCAAATGAGCTGGCTGAATCAAGAAACAGCTTGAAGGAACTGATGGACAAGGGGTTTATTCGCCGAGCTCCTCGCCTTGGGGTTGCTCGGCTCTGCTTGTGACCAAGAAGGACGGGTTCCTTCGCTTTGCGTTGACTATCGCCCTTGAACGCAGATCACCATCAAGAACAAGTACCTCTTCCTAGGATTGACATCCTTTTGATCACCTCTTTGGTGCACGGGTGTTCTCCAAGATTGACCTGAGGCTGGGTTATCATCAAATCAAGATTCGAGCGGAGGATATCCGAAGACAGCCTTCTCCACTCGTTATGGATTGTACGAGTATACCGTCATGTCTTTTGGACCGACGAATGCACCGGCATACTTCACCTACATGATGAATTCAGTCTTCATGGAGGAACTTGACTCATTCGTAGTCATATTCATTGATGACATCCTCATATACTCAAAGAATGAGGAGGAGCATGCCGAACATCTTCGCATTGTTCTCGAGAGACTTCGGGAGCATCGCTTGGCGCGGTTCAAAGAAATGCGAGTTCGCTGACCAAGTGTCGTTTTCGGGCATGTCCTTTCCGAGCGGTGTCATTGTTGACCCGAGAAAGGTACAAGATGTCCTCCAATGGGAGCAACCCAAGACTGTCATAGAGATCCGCAGTTTTCTTGGGCTTGCGGGCTATTACCGTCGATTCATCCAGGACTTCTCCAAGATTGCCAAACCGATGACAGAGTTGTCAAGAAGGGTTACTCAATTCAAATGGTCAATCGGCTGTGAGCGGGCATTTCGTACATTGAAACAACGGCTTACTACCGCTCTGTCCTCACACACCGATATTCACAAGCCTTTCGATGTCTATTATGATGCATCGGGCGTTGGTCTTGGCTGTGGTCGATGCAAGAAGGCCGAGTGGTCGCCTATGCATCTCGGCGATTGAAGCGCCATGAAGAGCACTACCCGACGCATGACTTGGAACTTCTGCGGTGGTGCATGCTCTAAAGATTTGGCGCCATTACCTATTGGGCAACAAATGCAATATTTACACAGATCACAAGAGCCTCAAGTACATTTTCACTCGATCGAGTTGAATATGAGGCAACGAAGATGGCTTGAGCTCATCAAAGATTACTGACCGAGGTACACTACCACCCGGGAAAGCCAATGTGGTGGCAGACGCGTTAAGTCGCAAAGCACAATGCAATCTGTCTCGCATGTACAACCCCGCAGATGCCACTCTTTGTGCCGAGTTTGTAAGCTCGGCATCGAAATGGTTGAAGATGGGTTCTTGGCCAACTGGAGTTGAATTCCACTTTGCTGGACCAGATCGAGAGGCACAACAGATCGACGTGGGTGTTGCCCACATACGAGACGGCATGAGCGCCGACCAAGCTACACTTCGCCTCGATGATCATGGTGTTACGTGGTTCGCGAGCGCCTCGCCGCTCCTAAGGACCATGAGTTAAGGAGAAAGATTCTCGATGAGGCCCACAATTCCTTACTCACGATCCATCCGGCAAGCAACAAGATGTACCAAGATCCGCCGCGGTTTTGGTGGACTCGCATGAAGCGGAGATTGCTCGCTATGTGGCAGAGTGCGATGTCCGCAAAAGGGTAAAGGCCGAGCATCTCGTGCCGGTGGCACTCTTCACCCTTGCCTATTCCGAGTTGGAAGTGGAAGATATCGGCATGGACTTCATTATCGGGCTGCCCACGACCTCTTCGAGTCACGACTCGATATGGGTTATAGTCGACCGGCTGACGGTCTGCACATTTCTGGCGGTTCGCACCAACCATCGATCCATGAAATATGCGGAGTTGTATATATCTCGGATCTTGTGCCCGCATGGAGTGCCCAAGCGGATAGTGTCGATCGGGCTCACAGCTTGTTTCGCACTCGAGAAGCCTACATGAGGCCTTGGGCACTAAGGCGCTTCACACTCAAAGATATCATCCTCAAAGCAGACGGTCGACCGAGAGGGTCAATCGATTCTTGAGGATATGCCGAGAGCGTGTGTCTTGTCATATGGGAAGAAATGGGATGAATGCCTTCCATATGCAGAGTTCGCCACAACAACAAACTATCGACCAAGATCGTAATGTCTCCTTTGAAGCTTTGTATGGTCGGTGCCGAACTCCCCTGAACTGGTCGGAGAGTGGTGAACGACCGTTCTTTGGGCCTGACTTAGTCATGGAAGCAGAAAAGAAGGTAAAGGCTGTTCAAGATAACCTGAGGATAGCACAATCACGACAAAAGAGTTATGCTGATCGTCGTAGGAGACCCCTCTCCTTCGACGTTGGTGATCATGTCTATCTGAAGGTGTCTCCATTCCGGCACCCGTCGATTCGAGTCGAGAGGAAGCTAGCACTCGCTATATCGGACCTTCCGGATCCCGTGAAGCGTGGTAAAGTGGCATACAAGTTAGAGCTTCCTCCTTCACTTGCGGCAATCCACGATGTTTTCCACGTGTCGCAATTGAAGCAATGCCTCCGCACTCCATTTGAGCAGTTTGATGTGGATGACCTAGAAGTTCAACCGGACTTATCTTATCAAGAGCATCCAATTCGGTTTTGGAAGAAGCGGAACGCAAGACTCGCGGAAGTCAATTAAATTCTTCAAAGTGCGGTGGAGCAACCACATCAAGATGAAGCTACGTGGGAACGAGAAGACCGCTTGAAGGTCGACTCACCCCGATTTCTTCCTAGTATGTAAGTGTTGCAGTCTATAGTCGTCTTATCGCATTTTTGAGTCATCTTGTGAGATTATGACTCCTTTATCCAATTTGGGTTCTATTCGTCCATTCTCGCTTTCAATCTCGGGACGAGATTCTTTATGGGGAGGATTTGACAGGCCCCAAATTCGATTTCGGTTTGTGCGGCTAAAATTAGCGCCAACCAAAATTTTGGCCGTAATTATTATTAACTTCCGATCGCAACGACTATCGTGAATCGCCACTTAGAATTTTTCAAACTTAACCAAAACATTTTGAACTAGAAACTTTCTAAGTCGGGGTTGAATTTTGATCCCAATCCAAAATCAAACACTAGTTTTAAATATGACTCAAAAATTGAATCGATTCAAGCAAACAAATAACTTCTCCTAGCCATATTACTAAATAAACCTTGTCATGCCCACACCCATGGGGGCAAAATAGTCAAACCACCAAAGCCAACAAATATCTAGCCACATGTGGGCATTAGAGCTCATTTTTTTCCCATCCTCATTTCTTCCCAAGCCAAGAAATCAGCCAGGGGCAGCTCCTCCCTAAGTCTCTCCTCCACGCCTCCTACCTCCTCCCTTGGCGCCCTTGGAGCTCCTCCCTGCAGCCCTCCCTCCATTGGTGGCGCCTCCCCCAAGCTCCCCAAGCAGCAGCTCCTTCCTCCCCTCCCAAGCAGCTCATCTCCTTCCTCTCCCACCTCCTTCTAGGTAATTTCTCTCCTAGGGTTTTGATGATTGGGTGTGGATGGTATAAATGAGGTAGATGTATGGATTACATGCTTTGGATTGAAGTTTCATTGGTGGATTTGAGGAAAATCAATTTAGGGTTTGGTACAATGTTCTGTCATTTTCGAGCAGGAAATTGTGCTGCTGTGTTTCGTGTTTTAGAGCTAGTTCCCAGCATTTCCTGCTTGGTCCACTGAAGAAGAAGATGTAGGCAAATGAGTTACCTTTATTTTCCAACCGGAATCACTTGATTCCATCCATCCAAACGAAAGTTATGATGATTTTGGTACCTGCTGCACTGAGATGCTGAATCTGTAAAAGCTGAAACTTGGACTGTAGTTTAAAAATAGTTAGAGGCCGAATTAGCTTTGAGTTTTTCCTGAGAAGTTGTAGGAAATTTTTGTGTAGATTCCAAAACTGTCATCAATTGCTCAATTCCATTAGGTATAGCATTTTTGCCATCAAAAATGGTGCATGCTGTCCAGAAAGACTATAAATTCTGAACCCAAAAATCCACCCTCTGTTCATGGGCAAACTGGGCATTACTCAAGCAATAAATGAGAAATCGGCTAAAACTAATTGTAGATATATCTCTTAAGTTTCATTAGGACTTGGAATCACTCAATTTCATGTAACCATGTAGAAGTTATGCCTAAAATGGTGAAGTCGGTCTAGAAGGGCTAAAATCTGTCCAAATTTCAAAATGAAGGTTAGGATTTTGGTTGGAGTTGTGTAAAGCATATCAAAGTATTGTTTAGCTATTGATACGTAGTGTCAACGTTTTGCTTTTCGCTTTGTTGTAGAAGGATTGCATTTTGGAATTTTGTTAAAACTTCAATTGCATTTCTTTACATATGCATTTCATGCATCTCATTTTGCATCCATACATCGTAGAGAACGATCCATGGCGGGTGACGATCCGTGGGAGTTGAAGAGCCAGTGGCTCTGAAAATCCAATTGAAGCACAAGGCAAGCACCTAAGCATCATTGATCCTTATATATTCTATCTTTGTGAATGAATTGCTTAACGGGTGTTTTAAGTAGTGCATTAGGAGTTGAATTGTGGGTAGAATGTTAGAACCTATTTATGCATATGTCATCCTTGTTAATTGTTGAATTGTCATTTGGAACCTAACATGGGTAATATTTTATGTCACGCTTAAATTGCTTAGCGGTCGGGTTCGGGCCAAGTGGTGGATGGTTCCATCACTTGTGATGTACTACTTCACACTTATGAACTACATGGTTTGGAAATGGGAGTAGGTTGAAAATGTAAATGTGAATTGGAGACCAAGGCGAGAGGGTTGGGACATGAGAGTGTGTAGACTGAATGTGTAGCTCTCACTGTGTCGATTGAGGACCGCTCGAGTTTGACCTTTGATTGAGCAACCCTTGTTGATCACATGCCGTGATATGGGCGGTAAGCCACTCTTTCACCATTCCCTAGTCGATGGGGTGCAACTTCATGCGATGGTTGGGGTGGAGTTCGAGGCCTAGGTCTCCTCGGGAGGGCCAAGTTGGACTTGTGTCGCTGGGAGGTTGCTAGGTGCTCGTGCCGCATGAGGCGGTTCATCGGATAGATATGGTGGAGGGGCGGTTGATGCGGATTCTGTGTGGGATTCAGGTCGTGTGATTGATGATCCTGCAGTGAATAAACGATTTGAATCGCGGCCGCGGATAAGAGCACGCCTCTCATCGCTCACCATCGTAGTAACAACTTAAAACTGTAAAAGAAATGTGAGATGTTGATGAATTTGTTGTGAATGGTGGTGATACTTGTGTTACTTCATGTACTTAATTGCAAACCTTCAATGTAGTAGTAGATGCTTGTTATAATCGCTTTAAAACTTGTGAATTGAGTAGTGTAGGCGAATCTACTACAAAGTTAAGCTTTTCGCACTTATTACCTCGTGGCTTATTCCATTGTTTTATCCAATGCATATTCCTTTGTGAGTCGGTCATATATGGACCACGGGTAAGACTTGCAGTACCTTCGTACTCATGCTTCGCTTGTGGTTTTGGTGAGGGCGATGCAGGTTGTGAGTTCTGTCCTTATTGTCTCTCGGTTGTCAGGCGGGACACCGAGTAGAGGCTTAGCTCTGATGCAAGCGCGGAAGTGTTCAAATGGGTGACACTTCCGGATGAGTCTTAATTTTATTTACCTTGGGGTTTGGATAACTTTTGTTGTATATGTATGGGTTGTGTTTGTAGCATGTGGAGGCTTTAACTTTTGATACTTGATGTGGTTGTTATATGATGGTTGATGATCGAGATCGTAGTTGGTCGTAGATATTTAGTTGTTATTGTTGATATATATATATATATATATATGCATTTTGTCTCTCTTGTCTCTGGGTGGATGTCCTCTGCTCTAGAGGCATCATGCCCAATTTTTTCGTGCTTTTGTTAGTCTTGTGGGTTTTGGTTTTTCGTCGGGTCGTCTTTGTGCCGGGTTGGGTTTTGTTTTGTTTTGCTTCCGCTTATGCGTGTCTCGGTTGTGGGGTTTCGAGTTCGTTGCCCCTTTATGCAAATTGAGTTGGTATGACTTTGAAATCCGGTATGTGGGGATCCCGGCGAAGTTTTGGATCGCATACCGGGGGAATACCGGGATCGGGTTCGAGTTATTTGGGTGTTTCGCCGTTGTCTCATTTGGGCTTGGGTGTTAGCAATGCGAGCACCATCGGTGATCCTTTGCTAACCTCCAAATCCGATGTGGCGATAGCGTATCCAACTAGCCCGAGTACGGTCTGGGCGGCTCCCGCGACAGGTAGTCCAGGTATGGAGCTGTCCAATCTGGGGTGATCACCAAGACTTCTACCTTTTCCTCTCTTTCTATCGGACTTTCTGACTTTGGCCGAGCGCTAATCGTGGGTTTATGAATTTCTTCTACGAATATTCCTGCGGGTACTTTGGACCGGCAGGATCCCATCTTTGCTAATTCGTCGGCTGCTTCATTGTCCCGTTGAAGCACATGAACGAGCTCGAGTCCATCGAAGTTGCCTTCTAGCTTGCACACTTCTTGGCAATATGCTACCATGTTGTCCTCGATACAAGACCATTCCTTCTGCACTTGATTGACCACGAGCATTGAATCTCCGCGAACCGCCAGTTGTCGAACGCCGAGAGATATGGCGATGCGGAGTCCGTGAATGAGTGCCTCATACTCGGCGGCGTTGTTGGATGCGGGAAAAAATATTTGGAGGACATATCTCAACCTTTCCCCGCTTGGTGATATGAGCACTATACCAGCCCCCGCGCCGCTGAGCATGAGGGATCCGTCGAAGTACATCGTCCAATATTCGAGATCTTCCGTAATCGCCGGTCTTGCAATTCCGCCCACTCGGCCAGAAGTCGCCGAGTGCTTGGGATTTGATGGCCGTAAGGGGTTTGAATTGAATGTCAAAAGCCCGAGTTCAATCGCCCATTTGGCAATTCTCCGATGGCCTCCTGGTTGTGAAGTATATCTCCGATCGGAAGGAGGTGACCACCAAATAGCATGTTCTTGGAAGTAATGTTTAAGCTTATGAGATGTAAGGAGTACGGCATATAATAGCTTCTCGTACTTGTGGATACCGTATCTTGATTCACTTAGGACTTTGATGAAGTATACCGGTGTTGGATTTTGTGCACATGAGCCGCTTCCTCCCTTTCACAACGATCGCAAAGATCGACTCACGTGAGTCGTTGCCGCGATATAGAGTAATAGGGGTTCTTCCGCATCGGCGAGACTAATACGGAGGTGTCGCCGTGAAGTCCTTCAGATCTTCAAATGCTTGTTGCGCTTCAAGCGCCCATCGGAACTTTTCTTGTTTCTTGAGCAGTTTGAAGAAAGGCATACTCGTGATACCCAACTGAGATGAACTCGCTTAGAGCGCCATGCACCCTGTAAGCTTTTGAACGTCCCTTTGGCAAGTCGGCGGTTCCATATCTTTGATGGCCTTGACCTTCTCCGGGTTCGCTTCAATGCCTCGCTGTGATACAATGAATCCGAGCAGTTTTCCCGAAGAAACTCCGAAAACACACTTCTCAGGATTCAGCTTCATGCTGAAAGCCCTTAGACTTTCGAAAGTCTCGGCTAGGTCGATGATAAGATCTTTCTTTTCCCGAGTTTTTACAACAACATCGTCCACATATGCCTCCACGTTGCGCCCAAGCTGGGCATGAAAACACCGTTGTATCGCGTGCTGATAAGTTGCGCCAGCGTTTTTTAGCCCGAACGCCATCGTGGTGTAGCAGTAAGCTCCGAAAGGCGTGATGAACGCGGTTTTGATGTGGTCTTTTTCTCTTAGGCGAATCTGATGATAGCCCGAATATGCGTCTAGAAAGCTTAAAATTTTGCAATCTGCGGTCGAGTCAACTACCTGATCGATCCGGGGCAGCCCAAAGGGATCCTTCGGGCATGCCTTGTTGAGATCGGTATAATCAACGCACAAGCGCCAAGTTTTATTCTTCTTTTGAACTAATACAGGATTCACTAACCAATCAGGATGATACACTTCTTTGATAAAACCTGCGGCTAGGAGTTTCGTGATTTCCTGTTTTATGGCGTTCCGATGATCCGGAGCAAACCGCTGAAGCCTCTGTTTGACGGGTTTTGACTTCTCATCAACATGGAGAGAGTGCTCGATCACCTCCCTTGGCACGCCTGGCATATCTGATGGCTTCCAGGCGAAAATATCCTTGTTAGCTTGGAGGAAGGTGACGAGCGTGCTTTCCTATTTGTCCTCGAGCCCTGTCCTGACCATGGTCGTTTTAGACGATACTTTTGGTTCCTTCACCAAGCTTGATTCTTGAGGTGGCCTGCTTCTTTGATGGGACTTCTCCTTCGTCTTGGAGCGTGACAGCCTCAGATTGGATATTTTTGGCCTGGATATTCGCTTCCTGTAACTCAGCAAGTTCATGATTTTCCACGCATTGCGAGGATTGCTTGATGTCGCTCGGCGATATGACTCGTTGGGTCCCGTGATCTTCAATACCGAGTAGGTGTAATGAGGTACGGCCATGAATCTGGCTAATCCAGGCCTTCCCAAGATGGCATGATATGCTATCTCGAAATTAGCTACCTCGAAATTGATGTATTCGGTCCGGAAGTTATCCTTGGTACCGAACGTAACGGGCAGAGAGATCTGTCCGAGGGGGATAGAGGAAGACCCTGGGATTACTCCATGGAAGGGCTGAGTGCTTGGCTTCAGCTCCGAGCGGAGGATATTTATGTCGTCGAAAGTCCTGGCGAAGAGGACATTGAGCCCACTTCCGCCGTCGATCAGGACTCTCTTGAGCTTCACACTGCGTATGACCGGGTCAAGTACAAGAGGAAACTTACCCGGATGCGAGACCCGGCTGGGGTGATCCCTTCGGTCAAAGGTGATCGGGATCTCCGACCATCTTAGATACTGAGGGGTTGCTGGTTCCACCGCGTTGATCTCCCGAGCGGTAAGTTTTTGCTTCCGCTTGATTCAGATCCGTTGAGCCCCGAGATGTAGTTCGGTTCTCGCCGTGCCTCGAAACCTTCTTCATCTGGGAGTTCCTTTTTCTTTGCCGGAGCAACTTCACCCTTGGTTGGGGCTGGTTGCCGTTGACTTTCGCTCGCAAAACGCTTCAGAGTGAAGCAGTCCTTGGCGGCGTGTTTTCCCTTAGGGTGGAAAGGACAGATCGCTTCCATGATGGTGCTGTAGTCGGGTGCCTCTCTCCGAGCGGCTCGGGGTCGTGTGTGCTCGGCTGCCGTGACCAGCTCCTCACCCTTGCACTTTCTTTCCTTGTGTTTAGAAGACTCGGGCTTATCGCCCTTGCTCTTCTGTGGGGGACGATCTTCTTGTCATTCTGCCAGAGCGTCTGAAGCCATGGCGTAGCGGTCGGCTAACGCGAACATTTCTTTTATGGAGGTCGGGGGCTTCCTGGACATTTTTTTAATAAGATCAGGATCGCTTACCCCTTTCTGGAAGGCCGCCACCACCACCGCTTCCGATACGTCTCTGACGGTGTTTTTCTTCTGCATGAAGCGCCGGATGAAATCTCTCAGCGTTTCATCCTTCTTCTGGTGTAGTTGATACAGGTCCCACAGAGTACCGGGCCTCTCATAGGTTCCTTGAAAGTTGGCGATGAATTGCTCGCACAGGTCACTCCAGGAATCTATCGAGTTGGCAGGGAGGCCCGTGAGCCATGCTTGCGTCGGGGGGCTAAGATTGACCGTCAAATAGTTCGCCATGACGGTCTGATTCCCCCCTGCGGCCTTAACTGCCAAAGCGTAGACTTGCAGCCAAGCCTCCGGGTCTCGCTCCCCGTCGAACTTTACAATGCCTTTGGGGTTAAAACCCTCGGGCCAAATCACTCGTCGAAGTCGGGGAGTGAACGCTCGGATCCCATCGATAGATCTTTCTTCATACCGGGGCTCGCGTGGCGATCTTCTAGCTCATTAATGACCATCAATATGTCGGGTGAGGCTCGTGGCGCGGCGTAATCGCTGACTCGGCGCCTCATCTCTCCTCCCGCGATGATGAACTCGTGATCGCCGTACCTTTGGTCGCTCCGCCGATCGTAGCCGATTTGAAACGCCGTAGTCATCGCGCGCCCATGTCTCTCTTCCTCTTCGTTTCGCCGCTGGCCGTGATGTCACCGCAAAGGTCGCGATCAAGGATCCGCCGAGCATCTCCAGATGGCGGTGCATGGCGCCCTACCATCAACGCCCGATCGTTGCACCGATCGCCGGCGACTCAAGTTGCCGCGTGGGAGCGCGAGTGCGCTTCTCCAACCGGCTTCTCCTGATTTTGCTGGATAGCTGCCGCCGTTACCATGGCCTTGATGTGAGCCACAATCGGGCCGCTTGACTATCCGATGCAATCATCGGGTCCGAGCGCCGAGGAGCGTCGGCTTAATGATGTTTTGCATCGGTGTGCGGAAGACGGACTGATCCCCCAACTTGGATTGCAGAATGTCCTCTCGGACATTGCGACCCAAAGATCGGAGAGACTGTGTTTGGATCTCCTTACCCTTACGTCGGCGATCTTCTCCCACGTTGTCGCGATCTTCTTGATGGAGATCGGTCTTACGCCTTCGATTGAGAAGATGCGCACAAAGTCGCAAATTGCCCTAATGGGGCCGACTAGTTTTTCAGGTAATCCAGAGCATTGTACCTGAGATGTTTTGCCCTGGATTTCGCCAGATTGGATCTCGCTCAGATCCCGATGGATAAGTTCTCCGCAGACATCGCGGCGAAGTCCAGCTTCCAAAGCGAAAAGACCGACAGAGACGAAGGTCGCGATGAATCCGCCGGTTGACGCCATCGAAGTGCGTGGGAACAGATTGAAGCGCACTTCTACCGGCGCGCTAGCCGCCGACTTTTGTAGTCGGCAATGAATTTATGGGGTAGGCGCCGATCTCAAACTCAAGGTCACACAAGACAAGGATTTATATGTGTTCGTGCCCTCGTGATGGAGGTAATACCCTAATCCTCGCAGGCTTTGGGATTATATAGATCTCTTGGATCTGAGGATACTCAAAGCGCAATGTGCTCCGAGTAATGTGTGGTGTGCTACGCTCCATGGCCTGATGGCTCTATGCTTGGATGATCGGATCCCTATGTTGTTGCCCGCCCTCTCCCTTATATAGCGGGGGTGGGGCGGCTTACAGAGTCCTGATCGGTTTGGAGATTCCGATCGGTTACAAGATTCTAGTCAGTTAATTGGATAGAGTTTACATCTTTATCTACCCTATTAGCGACTCGGATTACAACTGTATCTATCATATCTAAACATAAATCCAGCTTTCCTTTTGGATGTATTCTTCCCGTACGGTTGATGAAGTCTGGCGTGGAGAGTACACTCTGGGCCTTCGTCCGGGGCCTGTTCTGAGGACCCCCTGGAACCTATATTCCACACTCGACCCGTCCAAAAACATGGTCCAAGGGTCTTCAACCTCGATCTCGGGCTCGGGGGTAGGCTCGGTCGTTTGCTCGACCACGAAGTCGGCCAGCGCCTGTGATTTAATGGCGGTGCGGGCCACGAAGCAGAGGTCGAACTCGGCTAGCTCCGTGGCCCATTTGGCGATGTGTCCTCCAACCTCCGGGTTCCTGAGGATCTCTTCGAGCGGGAGCCCGCTCGGGATAACCACCGCATGTGCTTGGAAGTAGTGCCGAAGCTTGCGCGTGGCCATGAAGAGGGTGTAGAGGAGCTTCTGGACCAGAGGGTAGCGCTCTTTTGGCCAATGAAGCACCTCAGTGATGTAGTAGATCGGGTGCTATCGCCCGGCCCGCTCGGCTACAGACTGCGTGCTAGCGGCCCGGTCGTGTCGCGAGGTAGAGCAACAAAGACTTCGCCCTTGGCCGCGAGTTGCCAGCAGGTGGGCTCGAGAGGTATGCCTTGAGCCCATCGAAGGATCGTTGGGCTACGGGGGTCCACTCGAAGCCCCCGTGCCGAGTCGCCAAAGGTGACGGGTAGAACCACTTGCCCGAGCAGGGTGGTCGAGCTCCCCAGTACGATGCCGAAGAAGGGGACCGCTATATTCTTGATTTTTGTCCGGGGTATCTGCATCCGATCTAGTGCGCTCGCCAAGAGTAGGTTGAGGGAGCTTCCCCCGTTAACAATGACTCGGCCGACGACGGTGTTGCTTATGGTCGGGACGATGACCAGGGCGGTCTTGAAGTCTCGGGACATCCCCGGGGGAGCATCATCCCGGGAGAAGGTGATGGGAACACCATCACACCTGTAGGGTTGGTCGGTGGGCTTCTCGACGGTGGCTTGGTACACGGTGCGTGCGGCGTCCTTCAGCTCGCGCCGAGACCGATATGCCGAAGAGCCATCAAAGATCACATCCACGCAACGGTCGCCCTGCTGGAACTCCAGGACAAGGCCTGCTTGGTCCTCGCCGACGTCGTTTCTGCCGGGCCGCTCGCCGCCCTTCGGGAGCGTGGGATTTTCTCCGCGACCTCTATAAAAGGCGTCCAGCTTGTACAGCCACGCTCTGCAACTTCGCAGATCGTGGCCATAGATTTTATGGAATGGGCAGAATTTGTCGGCGTCGAGGTGGAGCTGTTCCTCGTCACCCCAGGGTTCGTCGTCTGCCTGAGGGGGCCTAGCCCAACCCTGCCCCTGCTGGGGCTGGCGCGGTGCTTGCAGAGGCCATCAGCGATTCTGCTGGGGCAGAGGCCCTCGGTGATTGGGCTGGATCGCTTCTGTCCCTTCACGCCTGTTGTCTTTCCCCCGCTTCTTGTCGCGTGGGGCTGAAACTCCTTCCTTAGCGCCGGACGGTCCCGCCTTGCCAAAGGCGAGGACGAGCTTGCCCCGGTCGTAGTCATGCGCGTCTACGTACCGCTCCACCATGCAGAACAGCTTGTTGACGGTGAGCTTTATAGCGATCTCGAGGTCCTCTGTGAGGCGTCTGTCGCGGACGCCGAACTTGAAGGCCTTGATGACGGTCTCATCAGAGACGTTGGGGATAGAGTTTCATGCACGGGTAAACCGGCGCATGAAATCTCGGAGGGGCTCGCCCTTTCCCTGGATGACACGGTCCAGGTCCCTTTCTGTTCCAGGCCACTTGTAGCAGCTCTAGAAGTTGGAGTGGAGGCGCTCCCGAATCGGGCGCCACGGCCGGAAGGTGCCGGCGCTGGTTGAAGAGCCAAAGCGGCGGCTCGGCCCCAGACGGTGGGAGATAGTTGGCCATTGTGGCCTCGTCCCCGCCGGCCGCCAAGATGGCGGTGGAGTAGATGGAGAGGAATTCCGCGGGGTTCTTGGTCACGTCGAACCGCTCCATTATTGCTGGCTTGAACCGGGCTGACCAGCGCACTAGACAGATGTCGTCCGAGTCTGCCGGGTAGCCGTTGGCCGGGAGGCCGCCGCCGCCGCTGCTGGAGTCGGAGTCGCCATCCGCCGACGGGGGAAACTCGAGTCGGCGGCGCACCCTGCACCGACCACAACGGTCAATAGGAGCGTCGTTGGGATGGCCTTGCGAACCTTTTGGCTCCTGGGCGTAGGGATGGCAACGGGGAAAATCCCCGCGGGGAGAGCCTTCCCATCCCCGATCCCCGATAAGCAAAATTTCCCCGCCGCCGTCCCCGTCCCCGTACACGGGGCTTAATTCTCCTCCATCCCCGATCCCCGACGGGTTTGCGGGGCCCCGACGGGGAATAATCCCCGAAAATACTATATAAAAGAACACATGCTACATGAATGAATCACTAAAATAATGGTGTATGTGTGGTTGAAGTGTGAGTAAATTACTAGAGTAATTCATATTTAGTATATTTATTAATAATGAGCTCACATATATATTTTTCTTTTGAAAATGATCATTTACTTCCACCTATTAGTGATAACACGGGGACGGGGACGGGGATCGGGGACGGGGAACGGTGGAACGTCCCCGTCCCCGCGATCCCTGACGGGGGCAATATTTTCCCCGATAAACCCCCCGCGGGGAGAGATTTCCCCCCGTCCCCGTCCCCTAATAGAGGAATTCCCCGTGGGGAATCGGAGATCGGGGCCCCACTGCCATCCCTACCTGGGCGGGATGTCCGGGGAAAGGCCTCCGGAAGCGTTACTGCTCGAGCGAGCATCACTGTTGCTCTGTTGTCGGTGGATGTGCCCATGTGCCACGTCTTCCCCCTGGTGAGGCGGAAGGGATGGTGACGGGGCGCGAGCCCGCGGATAGGGACTCGCCGGGCGAACGACCGTGATCGCGCGGCGATCGCCATCGCCGCTAAGGGGCGACTCAGAGCTCAGCGCCACACTTGCCGCGAAGGCGAGATGACGTCGGTCGCCCAGTTGAGCTCTTCGGCTAGGGACCGTCGAAAGAGGGCCGCTCTGGTCCGCACAGGGTCAGCCATGACCCGGGCGATGGCCCGCAGACACTCCTGGGCTGGCTCGTCTGGGCGGGAGGGACTGAGCTGTCCAGAGGAGAGCGGGCCATCCCACACTCCTCCCGCCGAATGGCGGTGATAGCTTGGTTGATGGCGACCTGGGTGAGCCGACGCGCCTCCTGCGGGGTCTCTAGGCCGCCGTCGTCCGCCCCCGGAGTCGCCTCACGGCTGCAAGCCATGAAGACCCAGCGTTTGCGAGGTGGCAATGAGGGCGAGAGCATGGAGGTGGAGCCTTGGCACTCAGGGACTGCGTCCGAGCCCAGGCTCGCTGATCGTGACATGTTGTCGGTGAAGCTGATGGTGCTGACGACGCTGAGGCGATGAACTTAAGACGAACTAAATTCGGGCCCCACGGTGGGCGCCAGCTGTCGACGATCGGGACCGTCAACTGCAAAGGAGGGGGAAGGATCGTGCAAAAGGGGGAGGCCCTAAGTCGTGCTCGTCTCGGAAGAAGGGTGCGTCGGTAGGTGCACAGCTCGAGGGAGAAGAACAAGCGAACATGGGACACAGCGTTTATACTGGTTCGAGCCCCTGGGTCGGGTAATAGCTCTACTCCAGTCTTGCCCGTAGGCAAAATGTGACTAAAAGCTCCTTGGGGGAGGACAAACAGGGAGCTCGACCTCGAGACCGCGCGGAAGGAGGTGGCCGAGGGGAGCTCGACGAGGTGGTGTAGCGTAGGAATGTGCCTGCAAATGTATCAGCGCATCTCCTTTGGTTTCTTATTGTCCGTCCATGTCCGTTGTTGCCTTTTTGTTGCGTGTGTTTTGTCTTCGGGGTAGTCCAACGCTTTATAGGCCCCTGGGCGTTGATCTCGGATGCTGACGTCGGGCGGTGTCTGTGAGTTGATAGGAGCAGTTGACCCTAGTTGCCACGCAGGGGACTTAACGGGAGCAGTTGACCCTAGTTCCCACGCAGGGGATCTGACAGGAGCAGCTTGCCCCAGTTCCCACGCAGGGGATTTGACAGGAGTTGGTGGCCCCAGTTCTCACGCAGGGGAGAGAGGTCACGCAAGGAAAGAGAGTTTTCCCGAGCTCATGCTGACTCCCGCGACCTCTTCGACCTCAGCGCCCTCGGTCGGCCTCCAGCGTAATAATCTCCTTTTTATCTGTGACCTCTATCCCCTGTGTGGGAACTAGGGTCACCGACTCCTGTCAATTCCCCTGCGTGGGAACTAGGGTCAACCACTCCCAGCAATTCCTGTCAGTTCCCCTGCGTGGGAACTAGGGTCAACTGCTCCCGTTAACTCACAAGATAACCACCCGATGTCAGCCTCGAGATTAGCGCCAAGGGTTTATAAAAGAACCGAACTACCCCAGTCAGAGGGCAAAACACAGCAGAAACAAAGGGGGATGCGTAGACACGTCCTCAGACACACTCGTATGCCACACCATCCGTTGAGCTCCCCTCGGTCGCCACTTCCGAACGACCCCGAGGTCGAGCTCCCCCTTTGTTCTCCCCGAGAAGCTTTTAGTCACCTATCGCCTACGGGCAAGACTGGAGTAGAGCTATTACCCGACCTAGGGGGCTCGAACTAGTATAAGCGTTGTGTCTCCTGTCTGGTTGTTCTTCTTCCCCGAGCTGTGCACCTACCGACGCTCCTTCCTTCCCTGACGAGCACAACTTTGGGCCTCGCCCCCTTGCGCGATCCTTCCCCCCTTCTTTGCGGTCGTCGGTCTCGATTGTCGACAGGTGGCGCCCACCGTGGGGCCCGAAGTTTCGTTCGTCCGATGTTCATCGCCTCAGCGTCGTCAGCACCTTCACCTTCACCGATAGCATGTCGCGGTCAACGAGCCTGGGCTAGGATGCGATCCCAGAGTGCCAAGGCTCCACCTCCATGCTCTCGCCCTCATTACCGCCCCGCGAACGACGGGTCTTCATGGCCGGCAGCCGCGAGGCGACTCCAGGGACGGATGACGGCGGCCCAAAGACTCCGCAAGTGGCATGTCGGCTCACCCAGGTCGCCATCAACCAAACTATCACCGCCATAAGGCGAGAGGAGCACGGGGCGGCCCGCTCTCTGTCTGGACAGCTCAGTCCTTCCCGCCTGGACGAGCCTGGCCGAGAGCGCCTGCGGGCCATCGCTGGGGTCATGGCTGACCCTGCGTGGACCGGCTCGGCCCTTTTCCGATGGTCCCTGGCCGAAGAACTCAACAGGGTGACCGACGACATCGCGCCTCCGCGGTAAGGGTGGCGCCTGGGCTCCGAGTCCCGCCCCTTGGCGGGTAGTAGCGACTCACCGCGCAATTGCCGGCCATTTCGCCAGCAGACACCTTACCCGCGGGCTCGCAACCTGTTACCGTCCCTTCCACCTCGCTAGGGTGAAGACGCGGCGAGTGGACACGACCACCGCCCGCGCCACCATCCTAACAATACTCCTGCTGACCGTCACGATCGGCGGGGGGTGCGTCGCCGACTCAAGTTTCCCCTATCGGCGGACGGTGACTCCAACGCCAGCACGACGGCAACGGTCTCCCAGCCTACGGCTACCCGGCATACTTGGACCACCTCCGTTAGGTGCGTTGGCCAGCCCGGTTCAAGCCGACAATAATGGAGTGGTTCGACGGGATCAAGAACCCCGCGGAATTCCTCTCCATCTACTCCACTGCCATCTTGGCGGCCGGCGGGGACGAGGTCGCGATGGCCAACTATCTCTCCACCACCATGGACAGAGTCGCCCACACCTGGCTCTTCAACCAAGCGCCTGGCGCTTTCTGGTCATGGCGCCAGCTACGGAGCGCCTTCCACTCCAACATCCAGGGCTGCTACGAGCGGCCTGGACGAAAAAGGGACCAGGACCATGTCATCTAGGGAAAGGGTGAGCCCCTCTGAGACTTCGTGCGTCGGTTTACCCGCGCACGAAACTCGATCCCCAACGTCTCTGATGAAACCGTCATCAAGGCCTTCAAGTTCGGCGTTCGCGACACGCGCCTTACGGAGGACCTTGAGATCGCAATAAAGCTCACCGTCAACAAACTTTTCCGCATGGCGGAGCGATACGCAGATGCAGACGATGCCGTCCGCTGGAAGCACGACTACGATCGAGGCAAGCTCGATCTTATCTTTGGCGAAGCAGGGTCGTCCATCACTAAGGAAGGGGGATCAGCCCCGCGCGACAAGAAGCGGGGGAAAGACAGCGGTGCTGGGGGTGGCCAGCTCCGCGTGATCACCACGATCGATAGCAGGTGTGAAGGGGTAGAAACGTGCCGGCCCGACCAAAAGGGCCTTGGCCCCAACAGAATCGTCCACAGCCTCAGCAAGCACCCCTCGGCCCCAGCAGGGGCAGAGCCGGGCAGGCCCCCTCAGGCCGATGCCCGATCCTGGGGCAATGAAGAACGGCTCCGCCTCGACTCCGATAAATTTTGCCCGTTCCATAAAGCCTACATCCACGATCTGTGAAATTGCAGGACGTGGCTGTATAGACTGTACGCCTTTTACAGAGGGCGTGGAGAGATGCCCATATTCCCGAAGGACGACGAGATGCCAGGCAGAATCGACACCGGCGAGGACCAAGCGGGACTCGACTTGGAGTTCTAGCAGGGCGACCGCTGCGTCGACGTAATATTCGGCGGCTCTTCGGCATATCGATCCCGGCGCGAACTGAAGGACGCTGCGTGCACCGTGTACCAAGCCACAGTCGGGAAGCCCACCAACCAACCCTGTAGGTGGGAAGGCATTCCCATCACCTTCTCCCGGGATGATGCTCCCACGGGGATGTCCCGAGACTTCAAGACCGCCCTGGTCGTCGCCCCAACCATAAGCAACACTGTCGTCGGGCGAGTCATGGTTGATGGGGGAAGTTCCCTCAACCTGCTCTTGGCAAGCGGACTGGACCGGATGCAGATACCCCGGTCGAAGATCAAAAATATAGTGGTCCCCTTCTTCGGCATCGTGCCGGGGAGATCGACCACTCCGCTCGGGCAAGTGGTTTTGCCCATGACTTACGAGGAATCTACGAACTTCCGCACCGAGCTAATCACCTTTGAGGTGGTCGATGAGGACCTTCCCTATAACGCCGTTCTCGGGCGACCGGCCCTGATTAAGTTCATGGCCGCGAATCACTACGGGCACCAGTGTATGAAGCTCCCGGGCCCGGCGGCATCATAACAGTCTGCGGCGACCTCAAGGCGGCTCACGGCTGTGAGGAAAAGGCCCTAGCGCTCGCCGGCGTGCTGCCTCAACAGGGTCACGAGACAACCCCGAAGAACGCCCGCCGGAAGGTGGCAATCCAGCCCGGTGGCCTGACCAATGCCGTGCAGCTCAAGGAGGGAAGCTCGGGCAAGTGCGCCCGCATTTCCGCCCAGCTTGACACAAAACAGGAAGACGAGCTCGTCACCTTCCTCCAAAATAATAAAAGCATTTTTGCGTGGGAACCAGCGGACATGCCGGGGGTCCCACGGGAGGTGGTCGAGCACAAACTACAAACAAAGCCTGGCTGCAGGCCTGTGCGCCAGAAACTGCAGCGCTTCTCCCCTGAGAAAGCGGCAATGATCAAGGAGCACCTCGACAAGCTCCTAAAGGCCGGCTTCATTCGTGATGATGTGCACTAGGGTTGTCCTGACCTTCTGATGAGAACGATTCGATGAACCACAAGATCAGCAACCACACAATCGCAACGTCACCACATGAGGCGATCAACCGAATCAAAAAACCCAATCTATCCTTGAACCTGTTGCAACCAAGAACAAGCAAGAACAAGGTGATAGCAATTTCAAACCAATAATCTCAAAGAAAAACAAGGTGAGGTTCTGTTTCTCAACTCGGGTGGTCTAGTCGACACACGCAAGATTGAGGAGGGACGCACACGGGGTCTACCAAAACACAACAAAACCTAAAAAATGAAGAACTGGGGTGAGAACCTAATATAAAGTGGTACCCACACAAGGGTGGCACACAAGAGGGGTGCGGCAGCCAGGAGAGGGGCACCGGCCAAAGGAGGGGTGGAACCCTAAGAGTACATGGGCCTTGGGCCCAAAAGAAAGGTGGCGCAGCACCTGGAATTTCTGTCCGGTGAGATTGTTCTATGATTTCTCTTCGCTCCAGGAGGAATTTGGCCTCGGGATCAGATCGATTGGAAAGGTTATCTCAATACCTTTCAAACGAGTTGTGGAACGTCTAAAACGTAGTTCGGATATGTCTGTGGCGTCTGTTTGAAGTACTGCTACTCCTGGATGGCCGAACCGGACTCGGCGACGAATTGGGCTTTATCTTGGGCCTTCCTTCGCGCGTGGGCTATCCTCGGTAGATGTTCTTGACGTGATGGTCCAGCAAAGGTGGATGGAAAAGACTTGCTTCCGGATTTAGCCCTCCAGACGTCGTAGACGAAGTAGCGGGCGAAACAGCGACGGTCGGGGACGAAGTAGAAGTCGTAGAGGAAGAAGGGGCAATGGTTGTATCCTTGGTTGGGATGTCCTCATCACCAGCTGTGTATTGCTTCAACCTTGGCTTGATCAACTTCAATCCCCTGCGGAGTAGCAACATAGCCAAGAAAAGAGACTCGATCCGTGCAAAAGGTGCACTTCTCAAGCTTACCAAATAAACGAGCATCACGTAAAGCATGAAAAACAGCACGCAAATGATCAAGATGTTGTTCTAGAGTTCTGCTATAAATCAGAATATCATCAAAGTAGACCACGACAAATTTTTCAATGAAATGGCGTAGAACATCATTCATTAATCTCATGAAAGTGCTGGGTGCATTAGTGAGTCCAAAGGGCATTACTAACCACTCATACAATCCAAATTTATTTTAAAAGCTGTTTTCCATTCATCCCCCAATTTCATGCGAATCTGGTGGTATCCACTATGCAAATCGATCTTAGAGAATACAATAGAGCCACTCAATTCATCAAGCATATCATCTAACCTAGGAATAGGATGACGATATCTGATTGTAATGTTGTTAATTGCTCTACAATCCACACACATGCACCACGATCCATCTTTCTTAGGCACTAAAAATTACTAAAATAGCACATGGACTAAGAGATTCGCGCACATACCCTTTGTCAAGCAATTCTTGCACCTGGCGTTGTATCTCCTTGGTTTCTTCTGGATTGGTTCTGTATGGCGCACGGTTTGGCAAGGAGGCCCTGGGGATGAGGTCAATTTGATGCTCAATTCCACGGATTGGTGGCAGTCCCGGCGGCACCTCCTTTGGAAAAACATCGATGTTCTCCTGCAAAAGATTAATGACAGTAGGAGGCAAAGAAGAGGATGTATCTTCAAATGAAAATAAAGCTTCCTTGCAAACCAAAGCATAGCAAACAATGGAGCTATCATTCAACTCATTTAAATCAGATTTGGAAGCAAGTAAACAAGCACCCTTTAGTTTAATCTCATCTTTCCTCTCATGAACAAATTTAGATTTGCCCTCTTTATGTTGTTCAAAGTCCTTTGCTACAATCTGATTTCCACTCTTCTCTTGTGAGAGGAGCCGCCCAGACCGTCCTCGATTATTTGAATCCTCTGTCGCCCTCATCGGATTTGGAGGCTAGCAACGGATCGCCGATGGCTCTCGCAATGCTAGCACCCAAGCCCAAATGAGACAACAGTGAGGACACTCAAATAATCGACAACAATCCCAGATTCCCAAAGATATCGACCGAAACTCGCCCAGATCCCCCAGACACTGGTTTCCAATGCCATATCAATTCAATTTGCACAAAGGGGGCAACGAACTCAAACCCCACATCCAGACACGAAAGCGGAAGCACAACAAAATGACAAAAAAAAACCAAGGCACAAAGACAAAACCCGGCCAAACAAGAGATACTACCTAGACTCAGGAAATCTACAAAATTTCAGCATGATGCCTCTAAAAGAGAGGACATCCACTCAGCAGACAGGAGAAACAAATAACAATAAATGACAAAAAGCATGAACATATCATAACCATCATGACACAACCACAATATAACCAAAAGGAAGCAACATACTAAGCATGGGATGAGCACCATAATACAATAAGGTTCAACAATAGAAGTAGCCAAATTTTGAAGACTAGACATAACATAGCTTAAGGATAACTATACAACAAAACGAATACACAACCACCAAATGAGTGAGATGCATGCCATGCATATGGAATGAAAATGGAAAATTAAAGATTCATCACAATTCCAAAATACAAGCATTCTACAACAAAACGGAAAGCAAAAATGCTAAAAATACGCATTAATAGCTAAACAATACTTTGATATGCTTTACACCATTCCAATCTAGCTCCTAACTTTCACTAATACATTTTTGTACAGATTTCGGCCCTTCCAACGAGACTTCACCATTTAGGCACAACTTCCACATGGTTTCATGAAATTGAGTGATTCCAATTTATAAACGAACATAAGAACAAAACCTAAACATACATCTACCCCTCACTGATTTCCCAATTCATTAACTTGCCCAAAAACTCACAAAAACAACACTCTGAATATTTACAACGAGATCTTTCGAATGGATCTAATCTCAGGCCCAGATTCATCGTACATCAACCGGAATCATTAAAACAATGTACTACATTACTGTTTTAGGCTGTTTCGGGCCTTGTAAGCGTGTGGGGGCCCAAGCCCAAGTTGTGTGCGCCCCCCTTGGCTGCACACAACCCTAGGACATCCCTCTCACATCCGGATCTCTTATAAACTCAGTAGCCGTCGCTTTAGACACTTGGGTTTTGTTTGATTAGTTTAGCCAAGTGCAAACTTTGCGTCTTCGAGTTGTGCTGGACAGCCACCTTGTCAAGACCTTCAATAGAACCCCACCTTATTTTGGCCTTCAATTCTTATTTGCAATTTCAGATTGCTTTTACCATTGTTCTTGCTTGCTCTTCGGTTGCTTGCAGGAATTGAACCTCGTGTTCAGGTTGATCGTGCGCACGGCAAGATCAATAACACTCCGGAGTTGGTTTAGCGAATGCTAAGGCGAATCGTCGTCGTACGTTATAGTCGGATCGTCAAAGTCGATTCCACCAAATCGATAGTTATCACTCTCATCGAAAGATCGGGACACAACTTCACATCATATTCTTCAGTTGTGTCGATCGACCACCTGTAAAGACAGCTTAATCGGAATCCCACCTTTGTTTTTCAGATTGCTTTTATCTTATTCTTGCTAGTTCTTTGATTGCTCACAGGGATTGAACTTCGTGTTCAGGTTGACCGCTCCTTCGGCAAAGTCAATAACCTTTTGGAGTTGGTTTAGCGATTGATAAGGCGAAACGTCGTCGTACGGTTGTAGTCGAATCTTGAGGGTCAATTCCATCAAATCGATATTTAACTACCTCATCGAAAGACCAGGCACCCTATATTACATCAGGTGTTGTCGGTCATGTTAGAGCTTGTTTCGGTTGATTTCGCTCAGGTGGAAACTTTGAGCAAAAAGGGTTCCGAACTGGTGCATTTTGATGAAAGTTTGCACTAGAGCGAAACGCGCCGAAAGTGCACCGATTAGCCCCCTAAGTGTTGTCGATCACGTTGGAGCTTGTTTTGGTCGATTTCTTTCTTGTCTTACTTTTGAAGAAAACGGGTCCCGAACGAGTGGATTTTGACGAATGTTTTCAATCACGATGGAGCTTGTTTCGGTCGGTTTCATTCTGGTGTTAATTTTCACCAAAATGGGTCCCAGACGGGTGGATTTTGATGAAAGTTTGCACTGGAGCTGAACGCTTCGAAAACGAACTTGACGGTCACATTGGAGCTTGTTTCGGACGATTTCGATCTGGTGTTAGTTTTTGCGAAAACAGGTCCTGAACAGGTGGATTTTGGCGAAAGTTTAGACCGGAGCTGAATGCGCCAAAATGCACCTGATGGTCCTCATAGGTGTTGTCGGTCACGTTGGAGCTTGTTTGGTCGATTTCGTGCTGGTGCTAATTTTGACCAAAATAGGTTTCGAATAGGTGGATTTTGGCGAAAGTTTGCATCAGAGTTGAACGCATCGAAAACTCACTGGTTGGTCCTCCTTGGTGTTGTCGGTCACGTTGGAGCTTGTTCCGGTCGATTTCGCTCTGGTGTTAATTTTGACCAAAACGGGTCCCGAATGGGGGTGGATTTTGATTAAATTTTACACTGGAGCTGAACGAGCTGAAAACGCACTGGATGGTTCTCCAAGGTGTTGTCGAGTCACATTGGAGCTTGTTTCAGTCGATTTAGCTCCATTGTTAATTTTGACCAAAACAGGTCCCGAACGGGTGGATTTTGACAAACATTTGCACAAAAGCTGAACGAGCCGAAATCGCACCGAATGGTCCTCCAAGTTGTTGTCGGTCACATTGGAGCTTGTTCCTGTCGGTTTCGCTCTGGTGTTAATTTTGACCAAAATGGGTGGATTTTGTCGAAAGTTTGCAGCGGAGTGATACGGGCCGAAAACGCACCGGATGGTCCTCCTAGGTGTTGTCGGTCACGTTGGAGCTAGTTTTAGTCGATTTTTCTCCACTGTTAATTTTGACCAAAATGTGTCCCGAATTGGTGGATTTTATCGAAAGTTTGCAGCGGAGCGAGACGCACCAAAAACGTACCAGATAGTCCTCCTATGTGTTGATGAGAACAACTCCACCACTATTACACCCACTATACCAACATCTGCTGCCACTACTCCAACAATACAAGGACCACTCACTAAAGCTCATGCTCGTCAACTCAATTATCAGGTACTTTCAATCCTAGGGGATAAGTTGTTGTAGTGTGTTGCAAGACTTTGAAGATGTGTTTCTGGAAGAGATACCTGTTGGTCTACCTCCACTTCGTGCAATTGAACATCAGATCGACCTCATCCCAGAAGTTTCCCTTCCTAACAGACCATCGTACTGGACCGACTCTGAACAAACAAAGGATATTCAGCGACAGGTGCAGGAGCTGCTAGATAAAGGGTATGTGCGAAAAAGTCTTAGCCCCTGTGTTGTCCCTGTTATCCATGTCCCTAAGAAAGATGGTACATGGACAATGTGCGTTGAATGTAGGGCTATTAACAACATCACTTGATGTGCACTAAGGTTGTCTCGATCTTCTGATGAGAACGATATGACGATTTGGTGTAGTACAGAGTAGATGGATCGGCTAATAACCACAAGATCAGCAACCAAACAATCGCAACGTCACCGCACGATGCGATCGACCGAATCAAAGACCCGATCGATCCTTGTACCTGCTGCAACCAAGAACATGCAAGAACAAGGTGATAGCAATTTCAATCCAATAAGCTCAAAGAAACAAGGGTGAGGTTCTGTTTCTCAACTCGGGTGGTCTAGTCGACACACGCAAGATTAAGGAGGGATGCACACGGGGTCTACCAAAACACAACAAAACCTACGGCATAATGTATGATCGCAGGGACATTATACAGGGTGGAGACCAGACTTGGGGCATCCAAAATAGGGTCGGCCACCACGCAACCCTTACCATACATAGGCCATGGGCCAAAAAATATGGTGATGCAACACCTGACAGATTTTGACTGTGATATTGTTCTACATTTTCCCGTCTATCTGGGGTGAATTGGAAGGTGAGGTTAGATCTATTGGAAAGCTTATCTCCTAAGCTTTCCAACGGATGGTTACACGCCGAAAACGGAGTTCGGGAGCCCGAGTTACGCCCATTTGAAGTTGGTGTGCTGCTGGATGGCCGAACCGGGTTTTTTGGTATCTTGGGTTTCCGTACGAGTCTTTCTTGGCGCGTGGGCTGTCCTTGGCGTGTGTGCTTGAGGCGCTGGTTCTTTGTCATGGGCTTGAAAGGCTTAGCTTCTGGATTAAGGTCCTTTTGCGATGAAGATGTCACAGCGTCGAGTGTAGGCGATGAAGATAGTGGCAGCGGTCATATCCTTCGGGTTGATGTCCTCATCATCACTGTTTGGTATCGACATCCCATCCCTAGACTTGATGATATGCTGGATGAACTTAGCGGTGCTGTTGTATTCTATAAAATTTGAGTTGCGTAGTGGGTAACATTAGATTAGGATGAAAGAAGGGGGAATGGAAGATAGCTTTTAAAACAAAATCTGGTTTATATGAATGGTTAGTAATGCCCTTTGGTTTGACTAATGCACCTAGCACATTCATGCACTTAATGAATCATATTTTGAGAGCTTTCATTGGGAAATTTGTTGTGGTTTATTTTGATGACATTCTGATATATATCCGCACCATGGAAGAGCATGTAGAGCATATTAAACAAGTGCTACAAGTACCTAGATATGAGAGATTGTATGCTAACATAGAGAAGTGCACGTTTTGCACAAACAAGGTTGTGTTTTTGGGCTTTGTTGTTTCTGCATAGGGAGTAGAAGTTGATGAATCTAAAGTTGAGGCTATCAAAAATTGGCCTATGCCAACCAATGCCAGCCAAGTGAGAAGCTTTCATGGTGTTGCTGGTTTCTATCGGTGTTTTGTGAAGAATTTCAGCACCATCGCTGCTCCTTTGAACGAGCTCACCAAGAAAGGTATTGACTTTGTCTGGGGTAAGTCGCAAGAAAGTGCTTTTCAAGAACTCAAGAAATGTCTAACTGAAGCACCTTTGCTTGTTCTACCTGATTTTAACAAATCATTTGAGATCGAATGATAGGAGGATAGGTCCCGACCTTTCGATGAGAGAGGGATAGATTCGAATGGGTGGAAGAAGACGTTGGCGATCCGACTACACCGCCCCGCACGATGCGCCTTAGCAATCGTTACACCGACTTCGAAGTTGTTATTGATCTTGCCGGTGCACGATCAACTCGACCACGAAGGCCTTTGTCCCTGCAAGCAATCAAGAACACGCAAGAACAAGATGAACAAGCACTGAAATTATAATTGAAACCACGAGTTCATTCGTAATCACAAAAGAGGGTTTCGATGACAAGTAATTCGGCGGTTTAGCCAACACGCGCGATTACAAGAAGTAGCAACTGCTATCTTTGATCTAAAAAAACCCACTATCTAATGGCAGCGGCTGGCTGTTTTTATTGTGGAGAGGCGCCTAGGAACCCTAGGTGCAGCCTTAAGTGGGCTTTCCTTGTTACAAGGCCAAAGGCCCACTTTTGACTTGGACTGAAAAAGTGATGCTGCTTGATTGAACGATTCCCGTCAACTCAGAAGGAGTTTGGATGTGATTCCAGATCCGTTGGAAAGTAGACTTGATAAGCTTTCAGTGAAGTACAAGAACGCCCAAAACGGAGTCCGGATGTAGCCGTGGCGGCCGAAACAAGTCAGCCCTGTCCTGGAGTCGAATCTGAACCGAACTCGTGCACTTCTCTTCTATCCTTCATCTTGGTTGGTTCCTCACCCAAGTTCCTGAGGCAAAGGACATCATCACAAGAATTAAATAGCATTCCATCCATTAAAATATTCGTATGAAGCCCGAGGAACGAATTCACCAGTAATTGAGTTGACGGCGCGAGCTCGAGTAATCGGTCCATGTATTACAGAACGGGACCGATTGATGCGTAGGTGATGGATTTGCAGGTGTGGCTATATCCATAGAAGTGATGTCCTCATCATCCTCCCTTCTTGTATTGAGTCGTCCTCGACTCAAGCTCATCCTCTTCTCCAAAGTATGGCTTTAAATCTGCAATGTTAAATGTGGAGAGACCCCAAAATCTGCAGCAACTCAAGCTTATATGCATTATCGTTAACTTTTTCCAATACTTTAAAAGGGCCATCAGCGCGAGGCATCAACTTAGACTTTCTTAATTGAGGAAAACGGTCCTTAGTAAATGCAACCAAACAAGATCTCGAGGTTCAAAAGTTACATGTTTCCTTCCTTTACTACCAAGCAAGTTTATATTTCTCATTCATAGACTCAATGTTCGCTTTCGTTGTCTCATGCAATTTTAACATCAGTTCAAAGACGTTGTGTAGCATCAAAATTCAGTTTCTCCAAGGCGGAATAGGTAATAAATCAATGGGAGCACGAGGAACAAAACCATACACAATCTCAAAAGGGCACAACTTAGTAGTAGAATGCAGCTAACGGTTATACGCAAACTCAATGTGAGGCAAGCATTCTTCCCACATCTTAATGTTTTGTTTTAAAACAGCCCTAAGCATGGTAGACAAAGTTCTATTGACGACTTGGTTTGCCCATCGGTTTGTGGGTGACAAGTAGTAGAAAACAGTAGCTTAATCCCCAATTTAGCCCATAAAGTTCTCCAAAAGTGGCTAAGAAATTTAGCATCACGATCTGAAACTATTGTGTTTGGCACACCATGCAATCGAACAATCTCACGGAAAAACAAATCAGCAACATGGGTAGCATCATCACTCTTATGACAAGGTATGAAGTGTGCCATCTTAGAAAATCTATCCACCACAACAAAGATACTATCCTCCCTTCTTTGTTCTAGGCAACCCTAAAACAAAGTCCATAGAAATATCCTCCCAAGGCACACTAGGAACAGGAGGGCAAGTACAAACCATGTGGGTTATGTCGTGACTTAGCTTTTTGACATGTTGTGCAATGAGCGATGAAACGCTCCACATCTCGCCTCATCTTTGGCCAGAAGAAATGGCTAGCAAGTATGTCCTCTGTCTTTTCACACCAAATGTCCCATCACCCACCTCCATGCGCTTCTCAGAATAACAACAAACGAACGGAGCTAGCTGGAATGCATAGCTTGTTAGCTCTAAACACAAACCCATTATTGAGGACAAATTTATTCCACATTTTTCCTCTTTACAATTGAGCAACACATCTTTAAATTCAGCATCATGCTCATATTGCCCTTTAATCGTTTCAACCGAAAATTTTGAAGTCAAGTTGGGAAAGCATAGCGATCGCCTAGACAATGCATCAGCTATAACATTCTCCTTTCCCTTTGTGTTTAATGACATAAGGAAAAGATTCGATGAATTCAACCCACTTAGCATGCCTACGGTTTAGTTTTCCTTGACTTCAATATGTTTTAATGACTCATGATCGAATGTATTACAAATTCCTTGGGCCATAAATAATGTTGCCATGTTTCCAAAGTTCGAACTAGCGCATATAACTCCTTATCATAAGTGGAATAGTTCAAACTAGGCCCACTCAATTTCTCACTAAAATAAGCAACAGGTTTTCCTTCTTGCAACAACACACCTCCCAACCCAATTCCACTAGCATCACATTCGAGTTCAAAGGTTTTATTGAAACCGCGGTTGGAGAAGTGGTGCATGTGTCAACTTATCTTTCAACATGTTGAAGGCGTTCTCTTGTGCTTTGCCCCAAGCAAATGGCACTCCTTCTTAGTGAGCTCGTGCAATGGTGCGGCGATGGTGCTGAAATCCTTCACAAAGCGACGATAGAATCCAGCAAGTCCTAAGAAACTTCGACTTGTGTGACCGTTGTTGGAACCGCCAGCTGTGTATTGCTTCAACCTTGGCTTGATCAACTTCAATCCTGCGGAGTAACAACATAGCCAAGAAAGAGACTCGATCCGCAAAAGGTGCACTTCTCAAGGTTACCAAACAAACGAGCATCACGTAAGGCATGAAAAACAGCACGCAAATGATCAAGATGTTGTTCTAGAGTTACGCTATAAATCGAATATCATCAAAGTACACCACCACAAATTTTCCAATGAAATGGCGCAGAACCTCATTCATTAATCTCATAAAAGTGCTGGGTGCATTAGTGAGTCCAAAAGGCATTACTAACCACTCATACAATCCAAATTTTGTTTTAAAAGCTGTTTTCCATTCATCGCCCAATTTCATGCGAATCGGTGGTATCCGCTCACGCAAGTCGATCTTAGAGAACACAAGAGAGCCACTAATTCATCTAGCATATCATCTAACCTAGGAATAGGATGACGATATCTAATTGTAATGTTGTTAATCGCTCTACAATCCACACACATGCGCCATGATCCATCTTTCTTAGGAACTAAAAGTACTGGGACAGCACATGGACTAAGAGATTCGCGCACATACCCTTTCTCAAGCAATTCTTGCACCTGTCGTTGTATCTCCTTGGTTTCTTCGGATTGGTTCTCAGATGGTGCACGGTTTGGTAAGGAGGCCCCGGAATGAGGTCAATTTGATGCTCAATTCCACGGATTGGTGGCAGTCCGGTGGCACCTCCTTTGAAAAATGTCTATGTTTTCCTGCAAAGATTAATGACAGCAGGAGGCAAAGAAGAGGATGTATCTTCAAATGAAAATAAAGCTTCTTTGCAAACCAAAGCATAGCAAACTTCAGAGCCATCATTCAAATCATTTAAATCAGATTTGGAAGCAAGTAAACAAGCACCCTTCGTTTAATCTCATCTTTCTCATCATGAACAGATTTAGACTTGCCCTCTTTATGTTGTACAAATTCCTTTGTTACAATCTGATTTTCACTCTTCTCATGTTTTCGATTTTTTTCTTTGTTGGCTCTAGCAACTTCATCCCTCAAAATGGCTTCAGGAGACATAGGATGTAATACAATTTTCTTCTCTTTATGCACAAAAGAGTACTGATTAGTTCTACCATGATGCAAGGTGTCTTTATCGTACTGCCATGGTCTACCGAACAACATAGAACATGCTTGCATAGGCACAACATCGCAGTCAATATAGTCATGATACGAACCAATGGCAAAGTGCACTCTTACCAATCGTGTTACCTTTATCTTACCGCTGTCGTTAAACCATTGGATGTGGTACGGCTGTGGATGTGGGCTTGTTTTCAGCTCTAGCTTTTGAACCATCTCAGAACTTGCTAAGTTATTGCAACTACCCCCATCAATGATGACGCGCATGAGCGCCCATGACCACACACTTGGTTTGAAACAAATTATGTCGCTGGTTACATTCAGCCTTCCCATTTGGGCACTCAACACGCTACCAACAACAAGGCTCTCATAATGTTCTCGCATTTTCAAGACCAATATGTTCTTCTTCCTTCTCATGTCCACTTCCGCATGGTCAATGGCAAGCATAGCATATGTCTCATCATCCAAATCACTAGCGTAAGAATACTCACCAAGATCCCGCACAATCAAGACACGCTTGCTTGGGCAATCTTTCCTCACATGCCCAAATCCCTTGCATTGTAGGCTTTGAATATCCCTCGCTCTTCCCGTGGATGCAACGGACGGCGCTCTTGGCGGGTGTTGGTGCTGACCCTTTGTTGCCGGATGCTGCGGCATTGGTTTTGTTGAGGCGTGTGTGGCGGTCGCTAGTGGTACCTTGTGAAGATGCACGGTTTGGGGCATTTCAACAAGCACGTGGATGCCATGATGTAGTCCGACTGCGTAAACATTAGTCCTGCGCGACGCCTGCACTTCCCTTTCGACTTTACAAGCAAGATGGAATAAACGAGTGATAGAATTGTATTCCTTGTAAGCTAATATGTCACGAATTTCACGGTCACCCTCCCATAAATCTAGCCATAGCAGCTTCCTCTTCTTCCACTAACCCACAACGCAACATGCCTGCTTGTAGTTCCCGATAATATTCTTCTACAGATTTGCTACCTTGTCTCAATTGTCGCAGCTTATGTAATAAATCTCGTGCATGATACGAAGGAACAAATCTAGCTCGCATGATCCTTTTCAAAGCATCCCAAGTTTGTGGCACATTGTTTGGGGTCTTATTACGATACTCGCGCCACCAAACGGAGGCAAAATCAATAAACTCACTAGTTGCAGCCCTAACCTCTTGTGTTCGGAAAATCATAGCAAGCAAATTTTCGATCTACGACTAGTTCCCAAGTGAGGTATGCATCGTGGTCATATTTCCCATCAAAAGGTGGCATCTGAATTTGATTGATCCTAGGAGTCATCATGTTCACGCACACTGTCGTCGTGGTGGTCGCAAACCCATACCATGGCGGTTGCGGTGTAGCTGTCGTTGTGGCCTATCATCCTCCTCTTCCTCAACTTCGTGTCCTTTGCATAGTCCTGTTCATTATCTCCTCGCAACGCTGCTCACATGTCCATCACGGGCGCCCACGATCCTCTCCTCAAGTCGCCGCAAGAATGCTGCAAGGAGGTGTTCATTGCGCCTACGTAAACTTCCAACGCGTGATTTTGGTGTTGGTGTCAATTTGAATCGCTTCCAATTGACCAAGGCGGTCATTGGTAACACGAACGCCCTCATCAAGCGCATCGGTGTGAAGCCTCATTTGGCGCTCAAGTCTCAGACGATCCCCGTGTGCGAGGTGAATGTTGTCCCCTTTATCGGCTTCCGATCCCGCCATGGTTAGAGAAAACAAAGAAAAAAAGGCTAACACCAAGTAACAAGATTATCCCTATCTACAAGTGGTGTGCTAGTGTCAAATCGCTCACTCTCAACCTGTTCAAACAAGTTCTTACTGTTCTTACCAAGCTTTAGCAAGGAGGTGTTGGCAACCAAACAAGACAAACAACTTCAGAGAGTAGGAGACAATCTGTGGAGCTATAGGTGGCTGAAATAGCACAAGGAGTAACCTTCACCACGTTAGTCACAGCAAGCTAAATAAACGTTCTCACGACGGTACCGGCTGGTCCTAGTCCCGAACCTGCACTAGAGACGCGAGCCAAGACACAAACGTCGCCACCAAACGCCCAAAACAGCAAGTTTTTTTTTTTTTTTTTTGGGAGGGTCACAAACTCTCTTAGATGAACTCAGGAGACCCTAAAAACAAAATTTGCACAAAGGACTTTTGGCAAAACCAGGGGTATAATGGTAATTAAAAGATACTCTCTCTCTCTCTCTCTCTGAACTTTGATTTGCAATTGATCTAGTGCGGCTTTTGAAATCAGACTTGCCTTTTCTTCTCTCGATTTGGTGCGGCTTTTCTATCTGCACTTGCCTTTTTCTTCTCTGATTTGGTGCGGCTTTTCTATATGCACTTGCCTTTTTTTTTTTTTTTTTTTTGGAAACTGATATTTATTTTGGTAAACACAGAGAATCAAGCGGATTAGTAAACAAAGCAAGGAAATCGGCAACCCAATTTGATCTCCCACACTAGATGAAACAAACTCAACTCCGATCGATCTACTAATGTATATCGACTCAAATTATGAACGAATCGTGACAAAAACATGACTGAACTCAAACTCTAAAGGATGAAACTAAAGACCAGCAACTTGACTCGTCAAGCAACCGTGAATTCAACAAGCCGAGAACTAAAGTAGCAAAAGCAAGGGCACAAACTGTTTTGGACAAGGGAGATCTAATCGCCTATTTGTTTTTTTTTATGGTTTTCGGATCAGAGGTAAAATAATGGATGGGGAAAAAATCTCTCACCGATCAACCTTGAGCTCGATACCACGTGATAGGAGGATAGGTCCCACCTTTCGCGAGAGAGGGATAGATTCGAATGGGTGGAAGAAGACGTTGGCGATCCGACTACACCGCCCCTGCACGATGCGCCTTAGCAATCGTTACACCGACTTCGAAGTTGTTATTGATCTTGCCGGTGCACGATCAACCCGACCACGAAGGCCTTTGTCCTCGCAAGCAATCAAGAACACGCAAGAACAAGATGAACAAGCACTGAAATTATAATTGAAACCACGAGTTCATTCGAATCACAAAAGAGGGGTTTCGATGACAAGTAATTGAGGCGGTTTAGCCAACACGCGATTACAAGAAGTAGCAACTGCTATCTTTGATCTAAAAAACCCACTATCTAATGGCAGCGGCTGGCTGTTTTTATTGTGAGAGGCGTCTAGGAACCCTAGGGTGCAGCCTTAAGTGGGCTTTCCTTGTTACAAGGCCAAAGGCCCACTTTTGACTTGGACTGAAAAAGTGACGCTGCTTGATTGAACGATTCCCGTCAACTCAGAAGGAGTTTGGATGTGATTCCAGATCCGTTGGAAAGTAGACTTGATAAGCTTTCAGTGAAGTACAAGAACGCCCAAAACGGAGTCCGGATGTAGCCGTGGCGGCCGAAACAAGTCAGCCCTGTCCTGGAGTCGAATCTGAACCGAACTCGTGCACTTCTCTTCTATCCTTCATCTTGGTTGGTTCCTCACCCAAGTTCCTGAGGCAAAGGACATCATCACAAGAATTAAATAGCATTCCATCCATTAAAATATTCGTATGAAGCCCGAGGAACGAATTCACCTGGTAATTGAGTTGACGTGCGCGAGCTCGAGTAATCGGTCCATGTATTACAGCAACGGGGACCGATTGATGCGTAGGTGATGGATTTGCAGGTGTGGCTATATCCATAGAAGTGATGTCCTCATCATCGAATGTGATGCTAGTGGTTTGGGCATTGGAGGTGTTCTAATGCAAGAAGGAAAACCAGTGGCTTACTTTAGTGAGAAGCTAGGAGGAGCTCAACTAAATTACCCTGTGTATGATAAGGACTGTATGCTTTTTGTTCGTGTTCTTGAGACTTGGCAACATTATCTTTGGCCTAAAGAGTTTATCATTCATTCTGATCATGAAGCTTTAAAGTATTTGAAAGGCCAAGCCAAACTGAACCGTAGGCATGCTAAATGGGTAGAATTTATTGAATCTTTTCCATACCTTGTGAAATATATAAGAAAGGGAAAGAAAATGTTGTTGCTGTTGCTTTATCTCGTAAGGTTATTTTGCTGAACCAATTGGATGTAAAGGTTCCTGGAGTAGAAAATTTACGAGCATTATACCTCTGATCATGTCTTTGCAGAACCATACCTAAAATGGCAAAATGGGAAGGGTTGGGAAAAGTTCCATGTGCATGATGGATTCTTATTTTGTGCTAACAAGTTGTGTGTCCCAGACTCTTCCATTCGTTAGCTTTTATTGCAGGAACCCCATATGGGTGGCTTGATGGGTCACATTGGACGAGAGAAGACGTACTCGCTGCTCAGCGACCACTTCTACTGGCCCAAGATGAGACACGATGTTGAGAAGTTTGTGCAGCGATGTACAACATGTCACAAGGCCAAATCAAAACTGAACCCCCACGGTTTGTATTCCCCACTTCCTGTTCCTAATGCACCTTGGGAGGATATTAGTATGGATTTTGTGTTAGGATTGCCTAGAACTAAGAGGGGGAGGGATTCAGTTTTTGTTGTGGTGGATAGGTTTTCTATAATGGCACACTTTATTCCCTGCCACAAGAACGACGATGCGTCGCATGTAGATGATATGTTTTACAGGGAAGTTGTGAGATTGCATGGCAAGCCGATGACAATTGTTTCTGACCGAGATGTGAAGTTCATGAGCTATTTTTGGAAGACCTTGTGGGGCAAGCTTGGGACAAAGTTGTTGTTTTCCACAACTTGTCACCCACAAACTGATGGACAAACAGAGGTTGTTAATCGCACCCTATCCTTGTTGCTGCACACAATGATCAAGAAGAACTTGAGGGAGTGGGAAGATTGTTTGCCTCATGTTGAGTTTGCCTACAACAGAGCTGTGCATTCCACCACCAAAATGTGTCCTTTTGAGGTGGTGTATGGTTTCAAACCAATCACCCCACTTGATCTGCTGCCTCTACCATTGCAAGAGCGAGCTAAGATGGAGGCCTCAAAGAGAGCTGATTATGTGAAGAAAATTCACGTGAAGACCAAAGAAGAGATTGAAAAGAAAGTAAAGTGCTATGCTTCAAAGGCGAATAGGCATCGCAAGAAGTTACTTTTCCAACCAGGAGATTTAGTATGGATGCATTTGAGAAAGGAACGATTTCCTGAGAAGCGCAAGTCCAAGCTAATGCCTCATGGTGATGGCCCTTTCCAAGTTCTTGAGAAGATTAATGATAATGCTTACAAGATTGCGCTCCCTGGCGATGACTATACAGTGAGCACTACCTTCAACGTCGCGGATTTATCACCATTCTTTGGCTTGGAAGAAACAGAGTCGAGGACGACTCCTTTTGAAGAGGGGGAGGATGATGAGGAAATCCCAACAGCACTCATTCTCTTAGTCATGGGGCAGGCTTGGTTGACGCTACAAGTCCCTCTCAAATTGTTGATGCTAATACTACACACAAAGGTCCTATGACAAGAGCTCGATTGAAAAAAATGCAACAAGAGTGTTAGTGTTATGCCCTTGAGGCAATCATTTAGATGATTGTAACATGACTATGTTTATGAATAATAATATGATTATTGGTCCAATGAATGTATATCATTGTATTGATCAACAAGTATGTGACTTGCTTATGAAGATCTTTACTTAATGATGTAATTCGATAAATATCTCTGATCGGATATCATCGTATAGGACAACGATGAATAGATCAGCACATGTAGTGATCGATGATCATGCTTCATAGATCATGGGATATGGAGATATCATCTATACATTGTGGACGCATGTTGAAGAACATGGGTTAGATAGACCCGCAATGGGACATCGCGAGAATGTTTCATTCTTATGTGTCATCGAGTGTATCTCATACCTAGTAGATGTATGATCCTTAGACCTGAGATTGTCATATTCCCTACATGTGTAATAGTTTTCCTTGGGGCTATCAAACACTACTTCCTAACCGGATAGTTATAAAGGTAGCTTTCATGTTTACTATGAAACGTGCAGAGGGAAGTAAGCAGTTAAGATGGAATTTGCCACTCCAATGAAACGGAGATATATGACAAGGCCACTCGTGTGATATGATTAAGGAAGTGCATGGCCATGCCGTGATTGAGGAGTCAATCACAACTTATTAATATATCACGGATACGAGAGATGGATTGAATCATCAAAGGATGACATGCTTCTCGCCTTGAGATCAATCTTCATATACTTGGCAAAGGGATTATTACATGAGTACTTTTGATAGGTTCATGCGATTTGATCATAGTATGTTTGGGAGTTGGCATACTTTGCAAGAAGCCACTACCAACTATTCCATTGAAAAGGAGTTTTCAATCCATGTCCAAACGTATGTGAACTCGCAGGTCACACACTTAATGGTCGTGACGCATTAATTTGGATTGGATCCGTAATTAATGAACCTCGTGGGCTTAGCATCGATGGGCCCTAGTTTAGGTTTCATCTCGTGGCTATATAAGGAGGAGGAGGAAGGGTGCAGGTGTGCTTTCCCACGGTTTAGGAGTGATTCACTCGAACCCTAGCCTACTCCTCTCGCCGCTCGCCGAGCGACGGTGCTTGCACACGACGCACGGCGTTTCATCTCTCGGACGTGTGGACTCATGCGGTGACGCGCCGCGATCGTGCGGCGTGGGAGGACGATCCACGGCAAGGCGAGGACGATCCACTACATCGACGCAACGACTGCGGCGAGAACGATCCACTACATCGACGCACGAAGGATTCCGCAACTGCGCGTCTAGTGGTAATCTTATCTATGATCCCCTTCTTGCGAGTAGCTTTCTGGTTTCGCGGTAGAATTTTTTTTTGTGCTAGCGTAGCATACCGCGTTCCTCTTCAGTGGTATCAGAGCCATCTCGTATAGTTTTGTGATCTGGATGTTGCACATATGATGTGTAAGGTTAGTAGATTGGATCTATTACATGTTCAGCCAGTTCATGTGATGAATTGGTGACGGCAGCCATCGATGAGATCGATCGGTTTAGGGTTTGAGGAACGTGCAAATCGACTCAATCTTGATTTGGGTGAGTCCGTTCATGGTACGACGTTACCCTTACCGGTCGGGTTACCGCCATCAGGGTTTCTGAAACGTATCCATATGGGACCAAGCCAATCAGATTGAGTTGGATTGGGTCAATCTAGATGATCCATGGTAAGCGCAAATAGATTCAATATTGATTTGGGTGAGTCCATTCATGGTACGACGTTACCCTTACCGGTCGGGTTACCGCCATCAGGGTTTCTGAAACGTATCCATATGGGACCAAGCCAATCATATTAGATCGGATTAGGTCAATCTGGTTGATCCGTGGAAATTTTGAGGGCATTTTCCAATGTCAGAAGACATGCCTCTAAAACAAAATTTCCAAGGGCCCTTGACCCTTGGGCGCCGCCTCGGACCCGCCACGACCGCCGGCCGTGAGGACGGCTGCCAGGCGCCCCTTGGACCCCACCAGGGGCGCTGCCCCTCGAACCCCGGAGTCGTAGGGTTGCTTTTGTTTAACTCGTTTTTGCAGGGAATTATGTGAAATGGTATGACCTATGTGTATGTGATGCATGTAATTTCCACATGGCCTGCGTGTCGTGTCAAGCCATAAGGCTATTTAAATTGTATAACGACCTGCGTGTCGACTTGTGATGCTTCAAACCCTCATGTAAAATTCATTATCAAAAGTTGTAAGGAGTTGCATCCATAATGATGAAGACGGTGGTATCAAGCAAGATGGATAGGTGAACAAATCAACCAAGGTGGCTAGGTGAACAAACAAGCATGATGATGGAGATCTTAATGCTAAGGGCCATGCTATTTCACAGCTTATTTTGATTTTCTGCGGATGTGTGTTTAATCCTTGCTATTTTCTTTATGCTCATTGCATGTGATGCCATGTTCATAGTAATCTTTGTTCATCCCTATAGTTAAAAATTTTAAATCAAATTGTCCATCCAATTGTTGCACCTATTAAGAATTTAGATCGTTATTGATATAACTGCCAAAGTAGTATATCAATGTCTATCTCAATAGATGATAGGGATGTGTTGGACACATCACGCATAACAATGGTAGATTTAATCAAGCTATCAAAACGGTTTTGGGCTTGAGGACATAAGTGGTTGGGATTTGATTTCAGTAATGAAGGAACCTATACAAGACAAGTGGTGTCTAGGAAAACACACATGAGGCAGGTTTCTTAATTGGCACCCGTATACGGGAAGTGCTCCTCCTCATGTGAGCCCTTGGGGCAGGTTGACTGGCCATGAGTCAAGTTGATGGAGGCATTCATTACTTGTTTTCATACTCAACAAACAAGAGTTACATATGATGTAATTAGCAAAGGTGTTGCTTACCTATGTCATTAAATTTCTAGCAGTGATGCCAAAGCTCACTAGTGTTTGATGAATATGGATCTTGAATACTCACTATGTGTCTATAAAAGGACATAAAATAGAAGTGTCTTTAATTAAAAGTTTAATAAAAGTTTTACATAAACATAGTGCTTAGAATCTTTGCATGTTTTTGTTGTAGTTCAATGGCACCTTCTCCTACTCCCTGCTACACTGGTTTTGCTTTGAGATCAGTTTGGAAAGGGAAAACTGAATGGAACTAATTTTGTTGATTGGTATCGCAACCCGAGAATTGTTCTCAAGCATGAAAAGAAGGACTATGTTCTAGAGAATCCAATTCTCGATGAACTACCGAAAATGCCGCTCGCAATTTGAAGGTTGAATATGAAAAGCATGTTAATGCTTCAGAGGTCACTGTCTCATGCTAGTCACCATGGACTCGAGCCCAAAAGCAATATGAGGACCAGGATGCTTACAATATGATTGTAGGCTTGAAGGGCATGTTTGGGAATCAAGCAAGAGCTGAGAGGTATGGTATCTCAAAGCTTTTATTTGCTTGTAAGTCGGTCAAGGCAGTCCTGGCGATCCTCATGTGATCAAGATGATTGGTTACATTGGGAGATTGGAAAAACTTGAGTTTCCCCTTAGCCTCGTTTGGCCACAGATGTTATTCTCTAGTCTCTGCCTCAGAGCTTTGAGCCATTCATTATGAATTTTCATATGAATAGCATGGAGAAGAGCCTAACCGAGCTACATGGGATGCTCAAGGGCCGAGGAAAGCATTAAGAAAAACCCAATCATGTGATGATGGTTCGTAAAAGAACCGCTTTCAAAAGAGGAAGGCTAAGGCTGGGGGAACGGGAAAGAGCAAGGGCAAGGGCAAGGGCAAGGCTCAAGATGAGATCGCAAGCCTCAAAACTAAGCTTCAGAAGCTTAAAGTTGGCCCTCAACCTGATACCCAATGCTTCTATTGCAAGAAATCAGGGCATTGGAAACGGAACTGCGAAAAGTACCTGGCAGATAAGAAGAATGGAAATGTGGTTTCCACTTCGTATTAATGTTATAGAAATTAATCTTGCTACTTCTTCACTCAGCTCATGGGTATATGATACCGGTTGGTTGCTCACATTTGCAATTCGTTGTAGGTGATAAAAAGTAGAGACTTGGCAAAAGGAGAAGTGGATCTTGGCGTGGGAAAAAGTAAGAGTTCTTTGGTCTTGCTGTTGGCACATACCCATTGCATTTGCCTTGTGGATTAGTTTTAGAACTTAATAATTGTTATTTTGTTCCATCTTTGAGTAGAAACATTATTCATATTCTTGTTTGGAACATGAAGGTTATGATTTCAGAATAAAGAACTTTGTTTGTTCGATATTTTTGAATGATATGTATTATGGTCGTTGCCCCATGGTGGATGGGTTGTACGTCCCTGAACTCAAGAAAAAACACATCTATAATATTAATGTAAAAAGGCATCGCCTAATGATTTGAACCCTACCTTTTGTGGCATTGTCGCTAGGTCATAAAAATGAGAAGCGCATGAAGAAGCTCCATGGTGATGGACTTCTAACCTCATTTGATTTTGAATCATTTGAAACATGTGAATCTTGTTTACTTGGCAAGATGACAAAAGCCCTTTCACAGGTTTTAGTGAGAGAGCAAGTGAATTATTGGCCCTAGTACATACTGGATGTATGTGGACCAATGAGCTCGATTGCTAGGGGTGGGTTTGATGCTTTGTAACTTTTATCGATGACTTCAGAGATATGGATATATCTATTTAATGAGGCATAAATCTGAAACTTTTGAAAGGTTCAAAGAGTTTCAGAACGAAGTATAAAATCAACTTGGCAAAACAATAAAACACTTACAATCCGATCGTGGTGGCGAATACTTGAGCCAAGAGTTTGGTGATCATCTAAAGCAATGTGGAATCGTTCCGCAACTCACTCCGCCAGGAACGCCTCAATGGAATGGCGTGTTCGAACGACGTAACCGAACTTTATTAGATATGGTTCGGTCAATGATCAGCCAAACAGATCGCCATTATCCTTCCGGGTTTCGCTCTAGAGACAATTGCGTTCACTTTGAATAGGGTCCTATCAAAATCCGCTGAGAAGACGCCATATGAGATATGGATGGAGAAGACCCATGTTGTCATTTCTCAAGATATGGGGATGTGAGGCTTATGTAAAACGTTTACAATCAGATAAACTCGCACCTAAATTAGAAAAATGATTTTTTGTGGGGTATCCTAAAGAAACAAAAGGATATTACTTTTACAAAAGAAACGAGAACAAAGTTTTTGTTGCTCGAAATGGTGTCTTTTTGGAGAAAGAGTTTCTTTCAAAAGAAATCAGTAGGAGTGATGTGTATCTTGATGAAGTTCGAGAATCACATGAATATGTTCAAGCTACCACTGAACCTTCACAAGATGTACAAAGTGTTGTACAACCTGTGGAAGAGACTCCAGCCCCACCTAGGTCGGGGAGATCACGTCATGTACCTATAGATATGGGAGTGACATATTATTGTTGGACAATGATGAGCCCACGACTTATGAAGAAGCAATGATGGACCCAAACTCCGAAAAATGGCTTGAAGCCATGAGATCCGAAATTCAATCCATGCATGACAATCAAGTTTGGAACTTGGTCGACTCTCTCGATGGTGTAAAACCATTGAGTGCAAATGGATTTTCAAGAAAAGATAGACGAGATGGAAATGTTCAGATCTATAAGGCACGGTTGGTGGCAAAGGGTTTCAAACAAGTTCAAGGAGTTGACTATGATGAAACTTTCTCACCGTAGCCATGCTCAAGTCTGTCCGGATCATTTTAGCTATTGCTGCATATTTTGATTATGAAATATGGCGGATGGATGTCAAAACAAGATTCCTTAATGGGAATCTTTCCGAGGATGTATACATGATACAACTGAAGGTTTTGTTGATCCTAAATATGCTAAAAGGGTATGCAAGCTTCAAAGATCCATTTATGGGTTAAAGCAAGCATCTCGGAGTTGGAACATTCGCTTTGATGAAGTAGTCAAAGGTTTTGACTTTATCAAAAATGAAGAAGAGCCTTGTGTTTACAAGAAGGCTAGTGGGAGCGCACTTGTATTTCGATTTTGTTTGTGGATGACATATTATTGATCGGGAATGACATTCCTATGCTTGAAGATGTTAAGACTTCATTGAAAAGAGTTTCTCAATGAAGGACTTGGGAGAAGCATGCTATATCTTGGGCATAAAAATCTATAGAGATAGATCAAAAGGTTAATTGGATTAAGTCAGAAACGACATTGACAAGATATTGAAAAGGTTCAATATGCATGAATCCAAGAGAGGTTTCATGCCAATGTCACATGGCATCGATCTCGCAAGAATCGGTGTCCTTCGACATCCGATGAGCGAGACAGATGAGCAAGATTCCATATGCTTCACTATTGGGTCTATTATGTATGCCATGATCTGTACACGCCTGGATGTCTCATATGCTCTAAGTGTCACGGCGGATACCAAGCGGATCTCGTGATGGTCATTGGATAGCCGTAAAAATATCCTCAAGTACTTGAGAAGAACTAAGGGTATGTTCCTTGTTTTTGGAGGTAAGGAAGATCTGGTTGCAACGGGTTACACCGATGCAAGCTTCCAAACCGACAAAGATGATTTCGATCGCAATCCGGTTTGTGTTTACACTTAATGGAGGAGCGAAGTGGAAGAGTTCCAAGCAAAACACGGTGGCCGACTCTACGACGTGAGCGGAGTACATTGCGGCCGGAGGCCGCAAAGGAAGCTGTGTGGATTAAGAAGTTTATCACAGAGCTTGGTGTGGTCGCTAGTGCCTCTAGTCCAATGGACATCTATTGTGATAATAGTGGTGCCATTGCACAAGCTAAAGAGCCTAGATCACATCAGAAGTCTAAACACATACTCCGTCGCTTTCTCCTTATTCGCGAGATTGTGGATAGAGGTGATGTGAGAATATGCAAAGTACATACGGAAGCCAATGTGGCCGATCCGTTGACAAAGCCACTGCCACAGCCTAAGCATGAGGCGCACACAAGGTCTATTGGTATTAGATACTTAATTGATTGACTCAAGTGCAAGTGGGAGATTGTTAGTGTTATGCCCTTGAGGCAATCATTTAGATGATTATAACATGACTATGTTTATGAATAATAATATGATTATTGGTCGAATGAATGTATATCATTGTATTGATCAACAAGTATGTGACTTGCTTATGAAGCTCTTTACTTAATGATGTAATTCGATAAATATCTCTGATCGGATATCATCGTATAGGACAACGATGAATAGATCAGCACATGTAGTGATCGATGATCATGCTTCATAGATCATGGGAGATGGAGATATCATCTATACATTGTGGACGCATGTTGAAGAACATGGGTTAGATAGACCCGCAATGGGACACTGCTAGAATGTTTCATTCTTATGTGTCATCGATGTATCTCATACCTAGTAGATGTATGATCCTTAGACACGAGATTGTTATATTCCCTACATGTGTAATAGTTTTCCTTGGGGCTATCAAACACTACTTCCTAACCGGATAGTTATAAAGGTAGCTTTCATGTTTACTATGAAACGTGCAGAGGAAGTAAGCGAATAAGATGGAATTTGCCACTCCAATGAAACGGAGATATATGACAAGGCCACTCGTGTGATATGATTAAGGAAGTGCATGGCCATGCCGTGATTGAGGAGTCAATCACAACTTATTAATATATCACGGATACGAGAGATGGATTGAATCATCAAAGGATGACATGCTTCTGGCCTTGAGATCAATCTTCATATACTTGGCAAAGGGATTATTACATGAGTACTTTTGATATGTTCTGTCCGATTTGATCATAGTATGTTTGGGAGTTGCCATAATTTGCAAGAAGCCACTACCAACTATTGGATTGAAAAGGAGTTTTTCGAATCCATGTCCAAACGTATGTGAACCTGCAGGGTCACACACTTAATGGGCTGGGACGCATTAATTTGGATTGGATCCGTAATTAATGAACCTCGTGGGCTTAGCACGCTGATGGGCCCTAGTTTAGGGTTTCATCTCGTGGCTATATAAGGAGGGGAGGAGGGAGGGTGCAGGGTGTGCTTTCCCACGGTTTAGGAGTGATTCACTCGAAACCCTAGCCTACTCCTCTCGTTGCCCTTGCCGAGCGACTGTGTGCTTGCACACGACGCACGCGCGTTCCATCTCGGACGTGTGGACTCATCGGTGTGACGCTGCGCGATCGCGGCATGGGAGGACGATCCACGGCAAGGCGAGGACAATCCACTACATCGACGCAACGATCGCGGGAGAACGATCCACTACATCGACGCGAAGGATTCATGGCTCGCGCGCCTAGTGGTAATCTTATCTATGATCCCCTTCTTGCGAGTAGCTTTCTGGTTTCGCGGTAGAATTTTTTTTTGTGCTAGCGTAGCATACCGCGTTCTTCTACAAAGAAAGAGGTGAATTTGTTCCTTAATGATTGCAATCATACTATTAGTGATAATTGTTTACTACCTAATGGGAATACATTGCTTGTTCTCAGGTTTGAATCACATGTCACATGGGATAACAAGGATGAGCTGGACAGGTGTGGTGATGCTACTGTCCAGAATTGCTTGATTGTGCATTTGATGAGGACATCACTACCATAGACACGACCACCTCCTCAACCAGTCCGACCACCTACTCAACAAGTCGGGCTTCACCTTTGACTACTCGGGAACTTGATAAGGCAATACAACTTTAGAACTGACAAGGCAAGACGAGTTCGTCCTGCATAGCCAAAATGCCAAGGTGCACAGATTTACCCTAAACTCAGCCGATCTAACCAAATCCGAATCCGAATCAAATTTGGTTTGATACAGTCCAAATCACAATGGACACCCAAAAACGTTTTTGTAGAGGACTCTTCAAGGATTCAGGAAAGTATAAAAACTTCTTAATTAGAGTTTGGATGCGAGAATTATGAACAAAATACTGAACCGATCTAGACTGCAAGTACAACTTGCTTCACCAACTTTGACGGCTAGATTAAACAAACTTGTATCCAGAAATAGGACTGCCCAACTAGGTTTTTGTAGAGCTCATTCCCAGGTTTCAGGAAAAGTGCTAGAACACTAGAATCCGAGCTCGTACGCGAAAGTTATCAACAAAACAAAAGTACTGGACATATTGAAAGAAAAGCTACACGAAAGAAAAGCGATCAACAACTAAAACAAGGACTCTAATGGATCAAGACCAAACAAAACACACTAAAATACCAGATTGAATCTAAAGGTTGAATTTTTGTGGAGTAATTTTCAATTTAGGATAGAAAACAAAAACTAATATAAGGTACTGAATCTCTCACCAATTAACCTAGCGCTTTAATACCACTTTATGTAAGGTTGTGTCCCGATCTTTCGATGGGAGCGATAACTTCGATTTGCTGGAACTGACTTTGATGATCCGACTATAACGTACGACGACGATGTGGCTTAGCAATCGCTAAATCAACTCCGTAGGGTTATTGATCTTGTCGTGGGCACGATCAACCTGAACATGAGGTTCAATTCCTGAAAGCAACCGAAGAACAAGCAAGAACAATAGTAGAAGCAATCTGAAATTGCAAATAAGAATTGAGGTTTATGAAAATATAGATCAAAGGTGGGGTTCTGTGAAGAAGCCTCAACAGGCGGTCATTGTAAGCTTTCAAACAAGCACAAGAACTCCAATTGACTTTGTATGAGGGAGATATGGCCGTTTTAGTGATGGGTTGTCTGCTGACTCCGAACCAAACTCCTCTTTCTTTCACTTTGTGTTGCTGCATATATTATCTCTCATATCCATGCTTGGTCCATCATTCCTGAGTATCAAGTAACAACTTGATTTAGGCAGTATCAAATCCATAGCAAAAGTAATATTATCCCCTAGGATTGAAAGTACCTGATAATTGAGTTGACGAGCATGAGCTCTAGTGGTCCTTGTATTGTTAGAGTAGCGGTAGCAGGTGTATAGTGGGTGTAATTGTGGTAGAGATATCCTCATCAACACCTAGGAGGACTATCTGGTACGTTTTCGGTGCGTCTCGCTCCGCTGCAAACTTTCGATAAATCCACCAATTTGGGACACATTTTGGTCAAAATTAACATCGGAGAAAAATTGACCGAAACTAGCTCCAACGTGACCGACAACACCTACGAGGACCATCCGGTGCTTTTTCGGCGCGTCTCACTCCGCTGCAAACTTTCGACAAAATCCACCCGTTTTGGTCAAAATAAACACTGGAGCGAATTCTACCAAAACAAGCTCCAACGTTACCGACAACACCTAGGAGGACCATCCGGTGCGATTTCGGCTTGTTCAGCTTTAGTGCAAATGTTCATCAAAATCCACCCGTTCGGGACCTGTTTTGGTCAAAATTAACAATGCAGCTAAATCGACTGAAACAAGCTCCAACGTGACTCGACAACACCTTGGAGAACCATCCATGCGTTTTCAGCTCGTTCAGCTCCGGTGTAAATTTTAATCAAAATCCACCCCGTTCGGGACCCGTTTTGGTCAAAATTAACACCGAAGCGCAATCGACCGGAACAAGCTCAAACGTGACCGACAGCACCTAGGAGAACCAACCAGTGCGTTTTTGATGCGTTCAGCTCTGATGAGGCTTAACGGAGACCCGATCTTTCGGTGAGATAGATAGCTATCGATTAGTGGAGATGACCCTCACGATCCAGGTTACGACCGAAACATGACCGACGCCAAGCAATCGCTGAACCAAACTCCGATTTGTTATCAACCCTGCAAAACCTAGTTGACCTAATCACGAAGATCAATTCCAGTAAGCAATCAAATAACAAGCAAGAGCAAAGCAAAAGCAATATAAAATTGCAAATATAATTGAAGTATTAATGTGGGGTTTCGAAGCACGGTATTGCTGTTGATCTCGCCGAACAAGAGAATACCAAATAGTTTCACCAAGGAAAACTACAACAAAACAAAACCAAGTTTCTAAGGCGGTGGCTACTGATTTTATGAGAGAGATAGACATGAGAGGGTCATCCTAGAGTTGTGTGCAGCCAGGGGGCGCACACAACATGGGGTTGGGCCCCCTCACGCTTGCAAGGATCAAAACAGCCAAAAATAGTGATGTAGCTTATTCTTTCAAAGATTTCGGATGATCCACGATGAATCTAGGGCTGGGACCAGATTCATTTGAAAGGTCTAGTTGTAAGCTTTCAATCAAGTATAAGAACTCTCCAATTGGACACCGTATGCCAAAGTTATACTTATTTTACTTTAGACTGGTATCTGGAGGCCGAATTGGATTCCAGAATGTGATGGAGTTGATAGTTCTATCTTCTTGGGCCATAGATGATGTGTTAGAGTTGGTCCAACTAGATGTGGACGTATCCATAGTAGTGATGTCCTCATCATCTTCCTCTTCTTGAATTTGAGTCGTGCTCGACTCAAGCTCACATTTTAGCTCGTCTTTAGCACAAAACATTATCATATAGGTCCTGCATTAATTTAAATAAAATGGTAGCTCCGCCTCTTTATATATTTTAAAGATAAGAAAAGCATTTAGAGGATCCACCTGATAATTATCCATATAGCTCAACACTTCTTTCCAGCAAATAATGGATTGATGAAAGCTGCCACTCTTCGATGCTTCCACGAAGATCAATTCCTGCAAACAATCGAATAACAAGCAAGAACAAAGCAAAAGTAATCTAAAATTGCAAATATAATTGAAGTATTAATGTGGGGTTTCGAAGCACAATATTGCTATTGATCTCGCCGAAGAAGAGAATACCAAATAGTTTTACCAAGGAAAACTACAACTAAACAAAACCCAAGTTTCTAAGGCGGTGGCAACTGATTTTATGAGAGGTAAGTGATGAGGACATCAACCCGAAGGATACGACCGCTGCCACTACTTCCTCTCCGACTACGCCGTCTTCATCGCCTACACTCGACGCTGCGACATCTTCATCGCAAAAGGGCCTTAATCCAGAAGCTTAGCCTTTCAAGCCCACGACAAAGAACCATAGCCTCAAGCACACACGCCAAGGATAGCCCACACGCCAAGGAAGACTCGTATGGAAACCCAAAATGCCAAAACAGCCGGTTCGGCCATCCAACAACACACCAACTTCAAATGGGCGTAACTCGGGCTCCCGGACTCCGTTTTCGGCATGTGACCACCCGTTGGAAAGCTTAGGAGATAAGCTTTCCAATAGATCCATCCTCACCTTCCAATTCGCTGCAGATAGACAGGAAAACACAAAACAATATCACAGGCTAAATCTTTCAGGTGCTACGTCACCGTATTTTTGGGCCCATGGCCTATGTATGGTAAGGGTTGCGTGGTGGCTGACACTACTTTGGACGTCTCAAGTCTGGTCTCTACCCTATATAATGCCCCTGTCGTCACACTTTGGGGTTTAGGTTTTGTTGTGTTTTGGTAGACCCCATGTGCGTCCCTCCTCAATCTTGCGTGTGTCGACTAGACCACCCGAGTTGAGAAACAGAACCTCACCCTTGTTTTCGTTGAGATTATTGGATTGAAATTGCTATCACCTTGTTCTTGCATGTTCTTGGTTCCAGCAGGTACAAGGATTGATCGGGTCTTTGATTCGGTTGATCGCCTTGTGTGGTGACGTTGCGATTGTTTGGTTGCTGATCTTGTGGTTCCAAATCATCGTATTTTTCTCATCAGAAGGTCGGGACAACCTTAGTGCACATCAAGTGGTATCAGAGCGACGGTTGCTTGGTGAGAACACCCTTATCCTTGTTTAGTTCATCTTGTTCGTCCTAAAGTCCAGAAAAATAGCCCAAAAAAATTATGTTCGTCGTGTATTCATTCTAATCTGAGCCCCTTTTAGCCTTTACTATTACTACCTAGTTTAATTCTTGTTGAATTTGTGTTGCATCGTTGTGTCGTTGCTGGTCTTAGCGTTTGATCTTTAGAGTTTCGAGTTCTATTCACGTTTTCGTCACAGCGTCGTGTTGTTCGTGCGTCTAGTTGTGCTGCCATCTTCATCCCGCAAAACCGAGAGCCTTCCATCAGAACGCCCCAAATTCCATCATGCAAGATCAAACCGGGCAGCCCACGTTTTCCCCAACCAGCTTGGTTCTTTCCTTCCAATCTGTGTTCCACCAAAACTCATCGAAGTTTTCCATATATAGCCAAACGCAATCATCTTTTCCCTCCAAATATAGCGCGCATCCAATGGTATCCAAATAGAGAAGGAATTGAGATCCTCCTCCTTGCCATATCTACCTTTTCCCTCCAAATATAGCGTGCATCCAGTGGTCATTGCCATATCTACCTTGAAAGCTGGTTTGTTTTTATCTTTGGCGTTTGTTCTGTTGCCACCCATACCCATATCAAACCGTGCAAGCCTTTCCTTCCATAAAAAAAACAAAAGAAAAGAAAAAAAAGCAATCTAAGCCGAACCATCTTTCTGCTCTCTCCACGCCATCTTGCTGCACTTGACCAATCCATCAAATTTTGGTGCACAGACCAAAGACTAAGAGAGAGACAGAGAAGAAATTACACTTTTACCCCTGGTCAAAAAACAAGTGTGTGTGGTGAGTACTTCTCTGGAGTCCGTTTTTGAGTCATGTTTTCAGTCTAGAGCTCCCAAAAAAAATTGAAAAAAAAATAAAAAAAAAGAGGGGAAGAAAGGAGCCCTAGCTGTTGCTTGTGCGTTGAGAACGTCCTGGTTACTATTCTGTAACTCCATTAGTGTCTAGGCTCGCATCTCTAGCACAGTCTAGCCTATAGGACCAGCACGTACCGCCGATTGAACATTCCTTCAACTTGTTTTGACTAGTGTGGTTCTAGTTTTTCCTTTGCTACAAATAATACCTGTCCAAACACCACTTACTATTAACCACAGGAAAAGTACCTTACAATCGCTTTGTCACCTCTGAGTGCAGGTTACCGTCATTATCCAATCAGACCTTGACAAGCTGTAGGGTAAGAACTGGTAAGAACTTGGTGTTAGCTTGAGCGCGTGAGATCATCCACGGCCCATATATTAATAGTCCATAGGAACTAACCCTCTTGTGAGTTCTCTGTTTGTTGCTCCTAACCATGGCAGGTATTCCAAGCAATCATGGGAGCAACGACGGCAGTGGGAGTGAACATGAGGACCCTCTCACACCAAAAGAACGACGTTGGGTCACTCACTTCAAGAGGATGCACAATCAGCATGAGATGCGAACTTCTTCAGGCGCAATTGGCACCCCTCACTGAGCTTCAAGCACAGCTAGCACAACTTCTTCAGGGTTCTACCCCCTCCAAACGAAGGTGGCATCTTCTGTTCTGGGACAAATGCCTTCACCTGTTGCCCATGTCTCCTCTACACCGACACACCTTCCGGAGCCAAGTAAATCAGCTACAAAACAAGCTCCGGCGAAGAGTGCATCATCCGTTGCAACTACTGGATGGACAAGAGAAGTACAATGTTTTCGATGCAAGGGACATGGTCATGTGATGCACGATTGTCCAAACCAACGTGCTCTAATAATACGAGAAAATGGTGAGTATTCTAGTGCTAGTGACATTGACGAAAATGAATGTGCTTTTGCTGTCACTAACACTGCAGAACAAGAAGAAGAGATTTGCGATGCTGCCTTGGCAGAGAAGTATCCAGCTCTTGTTGTCACACGAGTACTGCATGTGCAACCCAAACGTGATGAGCCAAATCAGCGCATACCATCTTGCAAACAAAGTTTGTAGTCAATGAACGATCAGTGCATGTTATTGTTGATGGTGGCAGTTGCAACAACCTTGCTAGTGTGAGCATGGTCGAGAAGGTTGGCCCAACATGTCTGCTACAACAACCATACGAGATTGAGTGGCTCAACTCTAATGGTCAGGTTAAGGTAACAAAAACCGTTCGAGTACCTATTTCTATCTGTTCATATCATGATCATGTTGTTTGCGATGTTGTACCCATGGATGCTTGTTCTCTTTTGTTGGCTAGACCGTGGATATATGATATAGATGCCACATATCATGGTAGGACAAATCAGTAGACTTTCATGTTTAAGGGGAAGAAAATAATTTTGGAACCAATGACGCCTGCTGAGTACTTAAGATTGCTACACAACATGCTAAGAAAGAGAACATTCGTAATGACACTAAAATGAAGAGTATGGCAAAACAATTAAATTCACCTAAAGCAACAAATGATAAATCTGATTGTAAATTAAGAGGTGTTGTTTTTTTAGCTAGCAATGTCATTGCGCATGATGGCATCACTACAGGTTTGCAACCATCTGTTTCTTTGCCTCCTGTTGTCACTAACCTTTTGCAGGCATATATATGAGAAGGAATCGACGATGACTACAATTCAAGAAGGGGAGGATGATGAGGACATCAACCCGAAGGATACGACCGCTGCCACTACTTCCTCTCCGACTGTGCTGTCTTCGTCGCCTACACTCAACGCTGTGACATCTTCATCGCAAAAGGGCCTTAATCCAGAAATACGCTCAGCCTTTCAAGCCCACGACAAAGAACCAGAGCCACAAGCACACACGCCAAGGACAGCCCACGCGCCAAGGAAGACTCGTATGGAAACCCAAGATGCCAAAACACCCGGTTCGGCCATCCAGCAGCACGCCAACTTCAAATGAGCGTAACTCGGGCTCCCGGACTCTGTTTTCGGCGTGTGACCACCCGTTGGAAAGATTAGGAGATAAGATTTCCAATAGATCCAGCCACACATTCCAATTCACTCCGGATAGACAGGAAAACGCAGAACAACATCACGGGCCAAATCTGTCAGGTGCTGCGTCACCGTATTTTTGGGCCCATGGCCTATGTATGGTAAGGGTTGCGTGGTGGCCGACTGATGTGCTAGTGGGTTGTCCCGACCTTCTGTTGAGAATAATACAATGATTCAGAACCACAAGATCAGCAACCAAATAATCGCAACGTCACCACACGAGGCGATCAACCGAATCAAAGACCCGATCGATACTTGTACCCGCTGCAACCAAGAACATGCAAGAACAAGGGGATAGCAATTTAAATCCAATAATCTCAAAGAAAACAAGGTGAGATTCTGTTTCTCAACTCGGGTGGTCTAGTCGACACACGCAAGATTGAGGAGGGACGCACACGGGGTCTACCAAAACACAACAAAACCTAAACCCCAAAGTATGACGGCAGGGGCATTACATAGGGTAGAGACCAGACTTGGGGCGCCCAAAATAGGGTCAGCCACCATGCAACCCTTACGCATAGGCCATGGGCCCAAAAATACGGTGACGCAGCACTTGACAGATTTGGCCCGTGATATTTTTCTGTGTTTTCCTATTTATCTGGAGTGAATTGGTAGGTGAGGCTGGATTTATGGAAAGCTTATCTCCTAAGCTTTCAAACGGGTGGTCACACACCAAAAACGGAGTCTAAGAGCCCGAGTTACGCCCATTTGAAATTGGCGTGCTGCTGGATGGTCGAACCGGTTTTTTGGCATCTTGGGTTTCCATACGAGTCTTCCTTGGCGTGTGGGCTGTCCTTGGTGTGTGTGCTTAAGGCGCTGGTTCATTGTCGTGGGCTTGCAAGGCTGAGCTTCTAGATTAAGGCCCTTTTGCGATGAAGATGTCGCAATCCGAGAGGGAGTGATGGCAGCGGTCGTATCCTTCGGGTTGATGTCCTCATCACCGACCCTACTTTCGATGCCCCAAGTCTGGTATCTACCCTATATAATGCCCCTGCCGTCACACTTTGGGGTTTAGGTTTTGTTGTGTTTTGGTAGACCCCGTGTGCGTCCCTCCTCAATCTTGCGTGTGTCGACTAGACACCCGAGTTGAGAAACAGAACCTCACCCTTGTTTTCTTTGAGATTATTGGATTGAAATTGCTATCACCTAGTTCTTGCATGTTCTTGGTTGCAGCAAGTACACGGATCGATCAGGTCTTTGATTCGGTTGATCGCCTTGTGTGGTGACGTTGCGATTGTTTGGTTGCTGATCTTGTGGTTCCAAATCATCATATCATTCTCATCAGAAGGTCGGGACAACCTTAGTGCATATCAGTAGGGACATGAGAGGGTCGTCCTAGGGTTGTGTGCAGCTAGGGGGGGTGCACACAACTTGGGCTTGGGCCCCCTCACGCTTTCAAGGCCCAAAACAGCCAAAAACAGTGGTGTAGCTTATTGTTTCAATTATTTCGGATGATCCACGATGAATTTACGGCTGGGACCAGATCCATTTGAAATGTCTTGTTGTATGTTTTCAATCAAGTACAAGAACTCTCTAATTAGACTCCGTATGCAAAAATTATGTTTATTTTACTTCAGACTGGTATCTGGAGGCCGAATTAGATTCCAGAACGTGATGGATTTGATAGCTCTATCTTCTTGGCCCATAGATGATGTGTTGGAGTTGGTCCAACTAGATGTGGATGTATTCATAGTAGTGACGTCCTCATCAAGCTCCGGTGCAAACTTTCGTCAAAATCCACCTGTTCGGAACCTACTTTGGTCAAAATTAGCACCGACACGAAATCGACCGAAACAAGCTCCAACGTGACCGACAACACCTATGAGGACCATCAGGTGCGTTTTCGACGCGTTCAGCTCTAGTGCAAACATTCTTGAATATCCACCAGTTCAGGACTTGTTTTGATCAAAATTAACACCGGATCGAAATCGTCCAAAACAAGCTCCAATGTGACTGAGAGCACATAGGAGGACCATCAAGTGCGTTTTCGAAGTGTTCAGCTCCAGTGCAAACTTTCGTCAAAATCCAGCCATCCGGGACCCGTTTTGGTGAAAATTACCACCAGAACAAAACCGACCGAAACATGCTCCAACGTGATAGACAACACCTTCGAGGACCATCTCGAGCATAATGAGGACATCGTTTCTATTGACACAGCCACGCCTAGTCACTCATCTCATACACAACAATCTGAACCCGTATTACAAGGACCAATTACTCGTGCTCGAGCACGTCGACTTAATTATCAGGTGAATACGTTCCTAAGTTTTGATACAAGAGATTTTCAGAATAGAACGCTATTTAATCCTTGTGATGATCTTATTGTCCTTAGGAACCAAGGAGAAGAACTTCAAAATGCCAAGCATGAAACCAGATCGTTATGTGCTCGTTCCACTCGGATTCGGCCTTCCTGACAGCACCAACTTAAAACGGCCATAACTTTTGATCCAGAAGGGTGTTCAGGGTACATGAGTACTTGATTGAAAGCTTTTGTCGTTCTCTTTCCAAGGGATCCAGTCTCACCTTCAAATTCCATCTGAGCTGTTCGGAAACTGCAGGACAAATCATGTCACTTTTCCCGTCCGAGTCAAAGTGGGCCTTGGGCCTTGTTATCGAGTTGTTTTCGGTCTCCCTAGAGTTTGGACGACCTCCTCCTCCTCATATCTTATAAATAGCCAACCGCACCCTCCTCTAGGGCTCTGGTTTTGTTTGATTAGTTTAGCCAAGTGCCAACTTTGTGTCTTCGAGTTGTGCTGGACAGCCACCTTGTCAAGACCTTCAATAGAACCCCACCTTGATTTTGCCTTCCATACATATTTGCAATTTCAGATTGCTTTTACTATTGTTCTTGCTTGTTCTTCGATTGCTTGCAGGAACTGAACCTCGTGTTCAGGTTGATCGTGCCCACGGCAAGATCAATAACACTTCGGAGTTGGTTTGGCGATTGTTAAGGCGTATCGTCGTCGTACGTTGTAGTCGGATCGTCAAAGTTAGTTCCACCAAATCGAGAGTTACCCTTCTCATCTAAAGATCGGGACCATAGTTGTTATTAGTGTGTTTTCGGCTCATTCAGCTTCGGTGCAAAACATTCGTCAAAATCCACTCGTTTGGGACCCATTTTCTTCAAAAGTAACACAAGAGCGAAATCGACCAAAACAAGCTCCAACATGACCGACAACACTTAGGAGGATTAATCTGCGCATTTTCGGCGTGTTTCGCTCTACTGCAAACTTTCGTCAAAATGCACCCGTTCGAAATCCTTTTTGCTGAAAGTTTGCAGCTGAGCGAAATCGACCGAAACAAGCTCTAACGTGACCGACAACACCTGGGAGGACCAACCTGTGCGTTTTTGGCGCATATCGCTCAGGTGCGAAATTTCAAAAAAAATCACCCGTTTGAGATCCATTTTGGTCAAAATTAACACTAGAGAGAAATTGATTGAAAAAAGCACCAACGTGACTGACAACACTTAGGAGGACCATACAGTGCGTTTTTGGCTCGTTCAGTTTCGGTGCAAACGTTCATCAAAATCCACTCGTTCGAGACCCGTTTTGGTTAAAATTAACACCTACGAGGACCATTCGGTGTGTTTTTATAAAAATCGACCCTTTCGGGGCCCGTTTTGCTCGAATTTAACACCGGAGCAAAATCGATACAAACAAGCTCCAAACGTGACTGACACCACCCAGGAGGACCATCAAGAGCGTTTTTGACTTGATCATCTTTGGTACAAACTTTTGTCAAAATACTCCCGTTCGGGACCCGTTTTGGTTAAAATTAACACCAGAGCGAAATTGACGAAGGAGGACCAACCCATGCATTTCAGCGCGTTTCGCTCCGGTGAAAGTTTCATCAAAATCCACCCGTTCGGGGGCTATTTTTCTTGAAATGAACCCCAGAGTGAAATCGAATGAAACAAGCTCGAAAGTGACAGACAGCACCTAGGAAGACCAACCAGGTGTGTTTTCGATAATTTCTGCTCTGGTGCAAACATTCGTCAAAATCCACCCGTTCGGGGTTAGTTTTGGCCAAAATTAATATATCTGCGAAATCGATCGAAACAAACTATAAGGTGATCGACAACACCAAGGAGTATAATCCGGTGAGATTTCGGCGCCTTTCACTCCGGTGCAAACTTTCGTTAAAATGCACCTGTTCGGGACCCATTTTGGTCAAAATTAACACAAGCAAAATTGACCAAAACAATCTTCATCGTGACCGACAACAATTGGGAGGACCATCCGGTGTGTTTTTGGCGCGTTTCGCTCTCGTGCAAACTTTCGGCAAAATCCACCCGTTCGGGAGACATGTTTTTGTCAAAATTAACACCAGAGTGAAATCGACCAAAACAAGCTCCAACGTGACCAACAAGACCTAGGAGTAATACCGTGCATTTTCGTTGCATTATGCACTGGGGCAAATGTTCGACAATTTCCATCCGTTCAGGACCCATTTTGGTCAAAACTAACACCAATTCAAAATCGACTGAAAGAAGCTCCAACATGACAGACAACACCTACATTGACTAACCGGTTCATTTTCGGCGCGTTCAGATCTTGTGCAAACTATCGTCACAATCCACCCGTTCGGTACCCATTTTGGACAAAATTAACACCGGAGCGAAATTGACTGAAACAAAGCTTCAACGTGACCGACAACATCTATGAGGACCATCTAGTGCATTTTTGGCGCATTTAATTCCGGTGCAAACTTTCATCAAAATCCACCCGTTCAAGACCCGTTTTGGTCAAAATTAACACCGGAGCGAAATTGACTGAAACAAGCTCCAAGGTAACGGACATCACCTAGGAGGACAATCTAGTGCATTTTCGACACGTTCAATTTCGGTGCAAACTTTCATCAAAATCCACCCGTTTGGAAACCATTATTTTCAAAATTAACACCGTAGTGAAATCAAGCTCCAATGTGAAAGACAACGCCTAGGAGGACCATCCAGTGCATTTTCGGCTCGTTCAGCTCCCGTGAAAACTTTTGTCAAAATCCACCCGTTCGTGACCTGTTTTAGTCAAAATTAAAACCGAAGCGAAATCGACCAAAACAATCTCGAAGGTGACTGAAAACACCTAGGAGTGTAATCCGGTGTGTTTTCGGCGTGTTTCGCCCCGGTGCAAACTTTTGTCAAAATCCACCCATTCGAGACCCATTTTGGTCAAAATTAATATCGGAATGAAATCGACCGAAACAAGCTCCAAGGTGATTGACAACACAAAGGAGTATAACCCACAGTGTATTTGGCGCCTTTCGCTCCGGTGCAAACCTTCATCAAAATGCACCCGTTCGGGACTCGTTTTAGTAAAATTTAACACCGGAGTGAAATCGATCGAAACAATCTTCATCGTGGCCGACAACAAATAGGAGGGGACCATCCAGTGTGTTTTCGGTGTGTTTCGCTCTGGTGCAAACTTTCGTCAAAATCCACCTGTTCGGTAAAGCCCTAATAGAGAGTCCAAGCTTAGTACCACTTGTAGAATCAAGGATAACGGACTATAGGGGGGTGGTGAACAGCAGGTTCCTAAATTTTTTGACTTTAATTGCAATTAATAAAATCACTAAGTTAGAATTGCAATTATGGTAATCTACAAAGACACCACCAAAGAGGACCATCCTGTGCGTTTTCAGCCCGTTTCGCTCCGGTGTCAACTTTCGTCAAAATCCACTGGTTCGGGGGCCGTTTTCCTTGCAATGAAGTGATGAGGACATCACTACTACGGATATGACCACATTTGGTTGTGCCAACTCCGACATGTCATCCACGGGACAAGAAGAGAGAGAGATCAAATCCATCATGTTCTGGAATCCAATTTTTTGTCCAAACTTGGGAGAACTTTTGACACCGCCAACGGCCAACAACTCCTGCAGCACGGTGAGAACTCGTAAGAGCTTTGGTTAAGGCTTGAGAGTTGAGCGACTTTTCTACACTTCCTAGGAGTTGATAGGGAATTACATAAACCTTTGTGTTTCCCGTTTTGCTACTAACCATGTCAGGTGACAAGAATTCACTGCATCATTCTCCACGCATGAAGGGCAATGTACGACTCACTAATGAGCGAATGTCGCTGCAAGAAAACCGTCTCCGGTCCATCGAGATTGCTCAGGGAGTTGCTAACACTACCCTTGCTACCATTTTGTCTAGACTTGATATGCTTGCAGCTGCTGCTCCTGGAACTTCCAGTCCTCCGCCTCGTCTCCTAAGCAACAACAATGGTGTACTATGTGCACAACGTGTTCCCATTGCTGCCCCAGCTTCCCAGCATGGACCCGCAGCCTCGGTCGCCACACCACACATCGCCACGGGTTTATCAACTGATGATGAACAAGGTAAAATCAAGTTTGAATTGCCTCCTTTTGGTGGAATGTTCGATCCAAATGCATATATTAATTGGGAGATTGCGGTATACAAAGAATTTGCAAACTATGACTTATCTGAAAACCAAAAGATTAGTGTCATAGTTCAAGTGTTAACGTCAGGTGCAATATATTGGTGGAAGCATATATCTAGATATGATAAAAAACCTAAAACTTGGAATGCCATGAAAAGACTTATGAGAAAGTATTATGTTCCTAAATATGATGCTGAGTATTTGCTTACTAAACTTCAACGCTTAAAACAAGGTTCTAATACTGTTATAAAATACATTCATGATTTGTAAAATTGTTTGTTGCGTTGTGGTTTACAAGAATGTGAAGAAGCTACTAAGTTTAGGTTCATACGTGGACTTAATCATGAAATTCATGATGTTCTTGTTGATGAAACATATAGTTGTCTTTCAGAATTGATTAAATGTGCTTGTAGAGCTGAAAACATGCTTGCTGAATCTTTGAAAGAGCCTTTAGCTTCATTTGAGGTGTCCATTGTTGCACCTTCTATTGTAGATAACATTTTGCAGAAAAGTGAGCACCATCGTGAGAAAGATAAAGAAGAAAATGTGTAGAAAGAGGAGATATGTGCTCCATACGTATGTGAAGAGTTGGAAATTGAAGTTGCACTTACAACCACTGAGAATGATTTAGAAGGTAATGTAAAAGTTATGGACTTATATATGGTGAAAATCATTTTGAAGAGACAAAACTGTTCATGAATCATGTTATTGTAGAGCAACTATTAATGGAACCCATTGCTGATTTGGTTGCTATTCATGGTGATAAAGAAGAGTTGTGTGATAATTCTTCATTTATATCCACACCATAACTAGTGAATGAACATGAAACAATTATATTTGAACTAAACACTTGTGCTGAACATAAACATGTTATTCACATTGTTAGTGAATAAGATGAGCTTAAATTGATGTCTTCTTTAAATACTTTAGGTTACATTGAATTTGATATTCTGTGTGATCTAGATAGTTTTAAGGAGAAGATTTTGGTGAATTCTAATTTGACATGGTTATTGCGAAATATTTTTCATGTTGTTGGCAAACATAAATGATAAAGGAGCGTACAAAGTGCATAAAGTGTACATTTGTTCAGATCTGAAACCTCTACGTCCTATGCAACTTTGTGATCAATTTGATAATTATAATATCATATCAAGTACCCCTACTGTCGGTTATAATCTATATGATAATTTTCAAGAAAAGGAGTGTTTGGGTGATTGTGATTCACAAGCCATTGATTTGATCACAAAAGATATGCATGTTGCTTTGCTCTTTGTCGCTACTAACATTTTGCAGGAGAATGTGATGGAGTCGAGGACGACTCCAATTCAAGAAATTAAGGGAGAATGATAAGACTATGCTCGTCCTAGATATGAACAACGCTATATCAGTTTGGCGATACTTCACAGCATCCTCTTCATCGTCTACATCTACTACGATGGTTTTCCTTCACGGAGGGGGGGAAGCATCCAAGAGTGCTAGCTTTCAACATGCCTTTATATGCTGGAAAGAAATATTGAGCTATGTAGATGATTTTCATATGAGAATATTTTTTGTTGAGGACAACCTAAAAGCTGAGAATAAGTCGAGGACGACTCAACTTCAAGAAAGGGAGGATGATGAGGACATCACTACAACGAATATGACCACATTTGGTTGTGCCAACTCCAACACGTCATCCACGGGCCAAGAAGAGAGAGAGATCAAATCCATCACGTTCTGGAATCCAATTCGGCCTCCTGGGACAGCACCAACTTCAAATATCAATACCTTTTGCATACGGACTCCGATTTGGGTGATCTTGGACTTGATTGAAAGCTTACAATGATATCTTTCCAATGGATCTAATCCTAACTCCAGATTCATTGTAGATCAGTCAGAATCATCAAAATAATACACTATAATACTGTTTTGGGCTGTTTCGCGCCTTGTAAGCATGTGGGGGCCCAAGCCCATGTTGTGTGCGCCCCCCTTGGCTGCGTACAATCCTAGGACATCCCTCTCACGTCCATCGCTCTTATAAACTCAGTAGCCGCCACTTTTGACACTTGGGTTTTGTTTGATTAGTTTAGTCAAGTGCAAACTTCGTGTTTTCAAGCTGTGCTGGACAACCACCTTGTCAAGATCTTCAATAGAACCCCACCTTGATTTTGCCTTCAATTCTTATTTGCAATTTCAGATTGCTTTTACTATTATTCTTGCTTGTTATTCGATTGCTTGCAGGAATTGAACCTCGTGTTCAGGTTGATCGTGCCCACGACAAGATAAATAACACTCCGGAGTTGGTTTAGCGATTGCTAAGGCGCATCGTCGTCGTACGTTGTAGTCAGATCGTCAGAGTCGGTTCGACCAAATCGATAGTTATCGCTCTCATGAAAAGATCGGGACACAACATCACATCATGAACCATAGAGGGAAATCGACAGAAACAAGCACCAACATAACCAACAACACTTAGGACGATCATCCGGTGCGTTTTCAGCGCGTTTTGTTTCGGTAAAAACTTTCGACAAAATCCACCCTTTCGGGACCAATTTTGGCCAAAACTAACAACAAATTGAAATCGACCGAAATAAGTTGTAGCTTGACCGACAACTCTCAGGAGGACCATCGGGTGTGTTTTCGGTGCGTGCAGCTCCGGTGCAAACATTCGTCAAAATCCACCCGTTCGGGACCCGTATTGGTCGAAATTAACACCAAAGAAAAATCATCCAAAATAAGCTCCAACACGACCAACAACAACACTTAGGAGGACCATCGGGTGCATTTTAATCGTGTTTCACCCAGGTGCAATCTGTCGACAACATCCACGGTCAGTACCCGTTTGGGTCAAAATTAACACCGAAGTGAAATCGATTGAAACAAGCTCCAATCTGACCGACAACACATAGGAGGACCATCCAGTGTATTTTCAGATGTTTTGTCAAAAACAATCAGTGCAGGACCCGTTTGGCTCAAACTTAACACCGAAGGGAAATCGACTGAAACAAGCTCCAATATTACCGTCAACACCTAGGTGGACCAACCGGTGAGTGTTCGGCGTGTTCACTCTAGTGCAAACTTTCGTCAAAATCCACACGTTTGGGACCCGTTTTGGTCAAAATTGACACCGGAGCGAAATCGACCGAAACAAGCTCCAATGTGACCGACAACACCTAGGAGGACCATCCGTTACGTTTTCGGCGTATTCAGCTCTGGTGCAAACATCGTCAAACTCGCCCTGGGAACCATTTTGGCCAAAATTAGCACCGGAGTGAAATCGACCGAAATAAGCTCCAACGTGACCGACAACACATAGGAGGACCATCCGGTGCGTTTTCAGCATGTTTCGCTCTGATGCAAATTTTCATCAAAATCAACCTGTTCGGGATTCATTTGGCTCAAACTTAACACCGTAGTCACATCAACACCTGAGGACCAACCGATGCATTTAAGGCGTGTTTCGCTTTGGTGCAAACTTTTGTCAAAATCCACACGTTCAAGACCCGTTTTGGTCTAAATTAACACCAGAGCGAAAACAACCGAAACAAGCTCGAAGGTGGACAACACTAAGTGATACGGGGGTTGTGGCTACGTGAATAGTACTCACGATATCGTTTCTCAAGACGCTCATGTTCTCATTGAGTTGTTCGTTGAATTCATTAGTCATCTTCTCCAATTCAGCATGTGTAACAAATGGTAATGACTTTCCTTTATCTCCATCGATTTCTGCCATGGTTAGTGCAAACAAGAAAACAAAGCAACAAATATATGATGTATACGGTAGAAACACTTGACCCTCACACTTACCACCAGAAGTTCTTACTACTCCTTCTTTGGATTAAGGTGTTGCACGTACTCCAGTGGTAATAGATAGGACAACGGTGATTACTCAAGCAAATTAATTCACAATCGAGGTGCTGCACGTGACAATGGTTGATATGTAGAGCTTGGAGGGTTAGTGTATATCCTATACAATCTGATAATTCTAGTTATTGTAATGATAAGTAAGAATCCAAACTAGAATTTACAAGCCCTTGTTGCCGATCTCAAAGATATAAGCGAATTTCAAGGCAACGCACACACAAAGATAATGGCAGTTGCGCCAAAAGCTCTATTGCACAAGTCGTAGAGAGACGCTAGATATTGCTTAAAGAATGTAAAAAGGGCACAAGATTGCTCACTAGTTAACACAATTGCACAATCTGAAATTTTTGAACACAAATTAGGGTTTTGCTATTCATTTTTTTCTTTCTTTCTTGGCCTTTTCGCTCTTTTTTTGATTCTGTTGTGACTTTCGGCCAACCCTAGTATGAACAAAGGTTTGAAAACCCTAAATTGATGTCACAACATAACGTAATGATATGATGATTCAAGATTATGCAATGTATCAATATGAACAACCCTAAGCAATATCAAATAGCTATTCTCAATTGGGATCAAAGTATTTGCAAAGGATTAATTTGGTTCCCAAAGGTATGGTTACTGATATTTTTGTGATTTTATGTCTTGTAGATGCTACTGGACTCAAGAAAACAAAGGAAAAGCTAGAACTCAAAAACAAACCAAGAAACCTAATTCGGTATTTCTTGGGCAGCACAATTATTGGCTGGATTAAAGTTCAAAAACGACTGAATCTGGAAGGTTCACTATGGAATGAATTAAAAGATTATGTTATAAGCTTTCAATAGAGTACAAGAACGCAAAAATCCAAGTTCGTATGAAAAATTCATGAGAAAACAACGAACTGGACAGAATTGAATCAAAAAGGCTACACAAAGGAAAAACGATCAGCAACTAATGCAAGTAATCTAATGTATAAAAACTTAGCAAAACTCACTAAAATAACATATTAAACTATGGGTTCAATTTTTGTGGGGCAATTTTCAAAATAGGACAGAAAATTAAAACTAATCTAGGGATAGAAAATTGTCACCACTCAACCATGCTCTGATACCAAGATGATAGGGGGGGTCCGATCTTGCGATGATGAATATGATAACTTGGACCCATGAACCCTGACGAATACTGGCGCCAACCACCGTCTCGATACGACAACCTGCGACACGTGAATTCCACCAAGAACACGCTTTGAGACTCGCCTACTTGACCACGCGAAAGTAGACGCACGTTTCCTTGCAATCACCCCGAAGAAGTTGCAAGAACAATAGTGATAATATCAGATTGGAATTCCCTATTCTAATGGGGAGCATTGGAGCACAAGCCATAGAATCAAGAGTGTATGTTTAATCTAAAATTTCGTGGTTCTTTTTACAGTGGATGGAGTACACACATATATATAGGACAGGGCACGAATAGTTGCTTGGATGAATAGTACTGTGTGCGATTAGTAAACACGTGAATAGTCTCAGATATGAACAGTACGCGGACTTGAATAGTGCCATATGAATAGTACTCGGACAAAGGTTGCCACATAGAGTGCTCATCTAGTTGGAAATAATCTCTTCGCTCCATATCATGGTTATCTCTTCCTTTATTTGAAGTTGGCTGAATTTTCTCCCTTTCTTTCTTCTCCTTTCTTCTTTCTTGTTCTTTCCTTTCTTCTTTGATGGCATATGTGGAAGGAGATGGAGGGGAGGCCACTGGGACCGTGTATGGACTGCATGGAATTGTCTTGGTCCACACCCCCGAGGGCTCCTGTGGGTTTCTCAGTGTTAGCAATGCTCTTGTTGTCTCCTTTTGGTCTCCTTCCTCTCGCTCCTCCCGCTGGACACACCAAGTTCCAATACCTTCATATCTGAGAACACAAAAAGTAGTCAAAACAAGGAAACATCCAATTCTCATTGAAAGTTATGTTATGGTCAGTTAAAAGCAAAGTGACATTTTGATCATATCTTTGCACGTGATCGTGTTATAGGCCCTTGAAAGTTGTTTGGAGCCTCATCATGAATGCTAGAAGAAATGGGGAAGATGATGTCGGTGTAGTCAAAGTAATTACCACATCACTAAGGAGTATAATCCGGTATGTTTTCGGCACATTTCGCTCCGATGCAACCTTTTGTTAAAAAGCACCTGTTCGGGACCTGTTTTGTTCAAACTTAACAATGGAGAAAAATTGACCGAAATAAGCTCATAGAAGATAGACAACACTAACGAGTATAATCTGGTGTGTTTTAGGCACATTTCGCACCGGTGCAACTTTTCGCCATAAAGCACCCATTTTGGTCAAAATGAACACCATAGCAAAATTGACTGAAACAAGCTCCAACGTCACCGACAATACTTAAGAGGACCATCCGGTGCATTTTCAGCGCATTCAGGTCCGGTGCAATGTTTGGTCAAAATCCACCCGTTCGGGACCCGTTTTGGTCAAAATTAACACTGGAGCAAAGTCAACCGAAAAAAGCTCTAACGTGACAGACAAAACCTATTGGGACCATCTAGTGCATTTTCGGTGTGTTTACTTCCGGTGCAAATTTTCCTCAAAATCCACTGTTCGGGACCCGTTTTGGTCAAAATTAATACTGGAGCGAAATCGACCGAAACAAGTTCCATGGTGACCAACAACACTTAGGAGGACCATCTAGTGTGTTTTCGACGCATTCTGTTCTGGTGCAAACTTTCATCCAAATCCACCTGTTTGGGACCCGTTTTTGTGAAAATTAACACCGGAACGAAATCGACCGAAACAAACTCCAAGTTGGCCGACAACACCAAAGTAATCCGGTGTGTTTTTGGCACATTTCACTTTGGTGCAAACAGTAATCAAAATCCACCCATTCGAGACCCATTTTGGTCAAAATTAATACTAGAGCGAAATCGATTGAAACAAGCTCCAAGGTGATCGACAACACCAAGGAGTATAATCCGGTGTGTTTTCGGTGGGTTTTGCTCCGGTGCAAACTTTACTCAAAATGCACCTATTCGGGACCCATTTTAGTCAAAATTAACACCGGAACGAAATCGATCAAAACAATTTCCAGCATGACCGACAACAGCTAGGAGGACCATCCGGTGCGTTTCGGCGCGTTTCGCTCTGGTGCAATCATTCGTCAAAATCCATCCGTCCGGGACCAGTTTTGGTGATAATTAATTCTGAAGCGAAATCGACCAAAACCAACTCTAACGTGATCGACCACACCTAAGAGGACCATCTCATGCGTTTTAGGAGCGTTTCACACCAGTGCAAAAGTTCGATAGCACCTAGGAGGACCGAAAATAGCTCCAACGTGACCGACAGCACCTAGGAGGACCATTAAGTTCATTTTTGGTGCGTTCAACTCCGGTGCAAACTTTCGTCAAAATCCACCCGTTCGGGACCCCTTTTGGTCAAAATTAACACCGGAGCGAAATCCATCGAAACAAGCTCCAACGTGACCAACAACACCTAGGAGGACCATGTGGTGTGTTTTCGGCGTGTTTCACTCCGGTGCAATCTTTCGACAAAATCCTCCCGATCGGTACCCGTTTTGGTCAAAATTAACACTAAAGTGAAATACACCGAAACAAGCTCCAACACGACCGACAACACATAGGAGGACGATCCGATGTGTTTTCGCTCTGGTGCAAACTTTCATCAAAATCAACCCATTCGGGAACCGTTTGTCTCAAACTTAACGCCAGAGGGAAATCGACCGAAAAAGCTCCAACGTGACCATCAACACCTAGGAGGACCAACCGGTGCATTTTCGACGCGTTGCACTCTGCTGAAAACATTCGTCAGAATCCACACGTTCGGTAACCGTTTTGGTCATAATTAACAGCGGAGCGAAATCGATGGAAACAAGCTCTAAGGTGACCGACAACACCATGGAGTATAATCCGGTGTGTTTGCAGCACATATCGCTCTGGTGCAATGTTTCGTCAAAAAGCACCCTTTCGTGACCAGTTTTTGTAAAAATTAACACCGGAGCGAAATCGATCGAAAGAAGCTCCAACGTGGCCGACAACACCTTGGAGGACCATTGATGCGAGATTGTGTCCCGATCTTTCGATGAGAGCGATAACTATCGATTTGTGGAACCGACTTTGACGATCCGACTACAACGTACGACGACGATGCGCCTTAGCAATCGCTAAACCAACTCCGGAGTGTTATTGATCTTGCCGTGGCACGATCAACTGAACACGAGGTTCAATTCTGCAAGCAAATCAAGAACAAGCAAAAACAATGGTAAAAGCAATCTGAAATTGCAAATAAGAATTGAAGGCCAAAATAAGGTGGGGTTCTATTGAAGGTCTTGACAAGGTGGCTGTCCAGCACAACTCGAAGACGCAAAGTTTGCACTTGGCTAAACTAATCAAACAAAACCCAAGTATCTAAAGCGGTGGCTACTAAGTTTATAAGAGGGAGGGACGTCCTAGGGTTGTGTGCAGCCAGGGGGGATGCACACAACTTGGGCTTGGGCCCCAAAACACTTACAAGGCCCGAAACAGCCCAAAACAGTTTTGTAGTACATTGTTTTAATGATTCCGGTTGATGTACGATGAATCTGGGCCTGAGATTAGATCCATTGGAAAGATCTCGTTGTAAGCTTTCAATCAAGTCCAAGTTCACCCAAATCGGAGTCCGTATGCAAAAGTTATTCATATTTGAAGTCGGTGCTGTCTCAGGAGGCCGAATTGGATTCCAGAACGTGATGGATTTGATCTCTCTCTCTTCTTGGCCCGTGGATGATGTGTTGGAGTAGGCACAACCAAATGTGGTCATATCCGTAGTAGTGATGTCCTCATCAACCATCCATTGCGTTTTTGGCGTGTTCAGCTCTGGTGCAAATATTCGTCAAAATCTACCCGTTCGGGACCCGTTTTGGTCAAATTATCACCTGTGAGAAATCGACCGAAACTAGCTCCAAGGTGACCGACAACACCTAGGAGGACCATCTAGTGCGTTTTCGGTGCGTTTAGTTCCTGATGAGGACATCAACCCGAAGGATATGACCGCTGCCACTACTTCCTCTCCGACTGCGCCGTCTTCATTGCCTACACTCGACGCTGCGACATCTTCATCGTAAAAGGGCCCTAATCTAGAAGCTCAGCCTTTCAACCCCACAACAAAGAACCAGTGCCTCAAACAAACACGCCAAGCTCACGCGCCAAGGAAGACTCGTATGGAAATCCAAGATGCCAAAAAACCCGGTTCGGCCATCCAGCAGCAATCCAACTTGAAATGGGCGTAACTCGGGCTCCCAGACTCCGTTTTTGGTGTGTGACCACCCGTTTGAAAGCTTAGGAGATAAGCTTTCCAATAGATCCGGCCTCACCTTGCAATTCGCTACAGATAGACAAGAAAATGCAAAAGAATATCACGGGCCAAATCTGTCAGGTGCTGCGTCACCGTATTTTTGGGCCCATGGCCTATATATGGTAAGGGTTGCGTGGTGGCCGACCCTACTTTGGACGCCCCAAGTCTGGTCTCTACCCTATATAATGCCCCTGCCGTCACACTTTGGGTTTTAGGTTTTGCTATGTTTTGGTAGACCCCGTGTGCATCCCTCCTCAATCTTGCGTGTGTCGACAAAACCAAACTCTTGTTTTCTTTGAAATTATCTGTTTGAAATTGCTATCACCTTGTTCTTGCATGTTCTTGGTTGCAGCAGGTACAAGGATCGATCGGGTCTTTGATTCGGTTGATCGCCTCGTGTGGTGACGTTGCGATTGTTTGGTTGCTGATTTTGTTGTTCCAAATCATCGTATCGTTCTCATCAGAAGGTCGGGACAACCTTAGTACACATCAGCTCCGGTGCAAACTTTCATCAAAATCCAAGTGCGTTTGGGACCCATTTTTGTTAAAATTAACACCGAAGGAAAATCGACCGAAACAATCTCCAACGTGACCGACAATACCTAGGAGGACCATCCTGTGAATTTTCTTCTCGTTCTACTCCAGTTCAAACTTTTGTTTAAATTCACCCGTTCGTACCCATTTTGGTCAAACTTAATACCGGAGCGAAATCGCCCGAAACAAGCTCTAAGGTGACCGACAACACCAAGTAGTATAATACGGTGTGTTTTTGGCGTGTTTCGCTCCGGTGCAAACTTTCGTCAAAATCCACCAGTTCGAGACCCGTTTTGGTCAAAATTAATACCAGAGCGAAATCGATCGAAATAAGCTCAAAGGTGACCGACAACTCCTAGGAGGACCATCCGGTGTGTTTTTGGCGCCTTTCGCTCTGGTGAAAATTTTCATCAAAATACAGCTGTTCGGGACCTGTTTTAGTCAAAATTAACACCTGTGCGAAATTGACTAAAACAAGCTCCAACATGACCGACAAGACCTTGGAGTACCATCTTGTGCGTTCTCGATGCGTTTCGCACCGGTGCAAACTCTCGACAACACCTGTTCGGGACCCGTTTTGTAATTCCTGCAGCAACCGAAGAACAAGCAATGACAATAGTAGAAGCAATCTGAAATTGCAAATAAGAATTGAGGTTTATGAAAGTATAGATCAAAGGTGGGGTTCTGCAAAAAAGTCTCAACAGGCGGTTGTTGTAAGCTTTCAAACAAGTACAAGAACTCCTCCATTGGACTTCATATAAGGGAGATATGCCCATTTTAATGAAGTGTTGTCTGCTGACTCTGAACTGAACTCCTCTTTCCTTTGCTTTGTGTTGCTGCCATCATCTCCATTCTTGATTCCTTGATTCATATGCTCCATATATTATCTCTCATATCCATTCTTGGTAACATCATTCCAGAGTATCAAGTAATAACTTGATTTAGGCAGTATCAAATCCTTAGCAAAAGTAATATTATCCCCTAGGAATGAAGTACCAAATAATTGTTGGAGCTGTGGCAACAGGTATTGGTGCAGTGGGTGTAACAGTGGTGGAGATGTCCTTATCAACACCTAGGAGGACTGTCCGGTGCATTCTCGGTGCATCTCGCTCCGCTGCAAACTTTTGTCAAAATCCACCCGTTCGGGACATGTTTTGTTCAAAATTAAGACCAGAGCGAAATCAACAAAAACAAGCACCAACGTGACCAACAACACCAAAGAGGACCATCCGGTGCGTTTTTGGCGCGTCTCGCTCCACTGCAAAATTTTGACAAAATCCACCCGTTTTGTTCAAAATAAACACCAGAGCAAAATCTAGCGAAACAAGCTCCGATGTGACCGACAACACCTAGGAGGACCATCCGGTGTGATTTCGGATCGTTCAACTTTGGTGCAAACGTTCGACAAAATCCACCCATTCAGGACCCGTTTTGGTCAAAATTAACGGAGCTAAATCGATCGAAACAAGCTCCAACGTGACCGACAACACCTTGGAGAACCATCCGGTTCGTTTTCGGCTCGTTCAGCTCCGGTGCAAACTTTAATCAAAATCAACCCCATTCGGGACACGTTTCGGTCAAAATTAACACCGGAGTGAAATCGATCGAAATAAGCTCCAACGTGACCGACATCACCTAGGAGGACCATCCAGTGCGTTTTCGACGCGTTCAGCTCCGGTGCAAACTTTCGTTAAAATCCACCCGTTGGAACCCATTGATGCGGATATGCACACGACCAGTACTTTTTAGTTTAACATTCTAATTAACTGGAAAGAACTACTAAGCCGCACCAAATATCAACAGGTGAATCATTTCCTTAAGCAATCTTTGTTATATTTCCACGAGAATTTTATACTACCTAATAGAGCCTACCTTGTAATTAGGTATGAAGGTTGCACCAAAATCAATATTGAAACCAATTTGCTTGAATGTATTATGGTGGACCCCAGTGGGAGGCGAGAGAGGAAAGAGCCAAATGGAAAATACTATTCACTTGCACTATTCATATAACCCTCCATCTCTTTCCATACATGCCATCAAAGAAGAAAGGAAAGAAACTAGAAAAAAGGAAGGAGAAGAAAGAAAGGAAGGATAAAATTCAGCCAACTTCAATTGAAGGAAGAGATCACCATGACATGGAGACAAGAGATTGTTTCCAACTAGATGAGCACTCCAAATGGTTTTTTTTGTTTGAGTACTGTAGCACATGTATTGTACACGGAATCAAATCCGAGTACTGTTCATCAACTATACAATTCATGCCCCCTCTCATATGTGTATATATATGTGTACTCCCTCCATTGTAAAGAGAACTACGAATTTTCAGATTAAACATATACTCTTGATTTTATGGCTTGTGCTTTAATGTCCCATTTGAATAGGGAGTTCCAATCTGAAATTATCACCATTGTTCTTGCAACTTCTTTGTGGTGATTGCAAGGAAACGTGAGTCTACTTTCGTGTGGTAAAGTAGGCAAGGATCAAAGCGTGTTTTTGGGTGAATTCACGTGTCACAGGTTGCCGTATCTAGACGGTGGTTGGCGCCAGTATTCATCAGGGTTCACGGGTCCAAGTTATCATATTCGTCGTCGCAAGATCGGGCTATGGCTGGATTAAAGTTCAAAAACGCCTGAATCTGGAAGGTTCACTATGGAATGAATTAAAGATTATTTTCTAAGCTTTCAATAGAGTACAAGAACGCAAAAATCCGAGTTCGTATGAAAAATTTCTAAGCAAAACACCGAACTAGATAGAATTGAATCAAAAAGGCTACGTGAAGGAAAAACGATCAGCAACTAATGCAAGTAATCTAATGGATCAAAACTTAGCAAAACTCACCAAAATAACAGATTAAACTATGGGTTTAATTTTTGTGGGGTAATTTTCGAAATAGGACAGAAAATTAAAACTAATCAAGGGATAGAAAATCGTCACCACTCAACCATGCTCTGATACCAAGATGATAGGGGGTAGCCCGATCTTGCGATGAAGAATATTATAACTTGGACCCGTGAACCTTATCGAATACTGGCGCCAACCACCATCTCGATACGATAACCTGCGACACGTGAATTTGCCCAAAAACACGCTTTGATCCTCGCCTACATGACCACGCGAAAGTAGACTCACGTTTCCTTGCAATCACCCCGAAGAAGTTGCAAGAACAACGGTGATAATTTCAGGTTGGAACACCCTATTCTAATGGGGCATTGGAGCACAAGCCATAGAATCAAGAGTATATGTTTAATCTGAAAATTCGTGGTTCTCTTTACAATGGAGGGAGTACACATATATACACATATGAGAGGGGCAAGAATTGTATAGTTGATGTGCACTAAGGTTGTCCCGATCCTCTGATGAGAATGATACGATGATTTGGTGTAGTACAAAGTAGATGGATCGGCTAATAACCACAAGATCAGCAACCAAACAATCGCAACGTCACCACACAAGGCGATCAACCGAATAAAAGACCCGATCGATCCTTGTACCTGCTGCAACCAAGAACATGCAAGAAAAAGGTGATAGCAATTTCAATCCAATAATCTCAAAGAAACAACGGTGAGGATTTGTTTCTCAACTCGGGTGGTCTAGTCGACACACACAAGATTGAGGAGGGACGCACACGGGATCTACCAAAACACAAAAAACCTACGCCACAATGTATGACGGCAGGGGCATTATATAGGGTGGAGACCAGACTTGGGGCATCCAAATTAGGGTCGTCCACCACGTAACTCTTACCATACATAGGCCATGGGCCCAAAAATACGGCTACGCAGCACCTGCCAGATTTGGCCCGTGATACTGTTTTGTGTTTTTCCGTCTATATAGAGCGAATTGGGAGGTGAGGATGGATCTATTGGAAAGCTTATCTCCTAAGCTTTCCAAGGGTGGTCACACGTTGAAAACGGAGTCCGGGAGCCCGATTACGCCCATTTGAAATTGGCGCGCTGCTGGATGGCCGAACCCCATTTTTTTGGCATCACAAATCTCTTCTTCTTGTTCTACAACGTTAGTGACAGCAAACGCATATTCATTTTCGTTAATGTCACTAGCACTAGAGTACTCACCACTTTCTCGTATTATTAGAGCACGTTGGTTTGGACAATCGCGCATCACATGACCATGTCCCTTGCATCAAAAACATTGTACTTCTCTTGTCCGTCTAGTAGTTGCAACGGATGATGCACTCTTTGCCGGAGCTTGTTTTGCAGCTGATTTACTTGGCTTCGGAAGGTGTGTCGGTGTAGAGGAGACATGGGCAACAGGTGAAGACGTACGTCCCGGAATAGAAGATGCCACCTTCGTTCGGATGTGGACCAACTTGGATGTGAAAGAGCCTCCAAGATTATCTCGCGTCGTCGATCGTCGACCCTGTACTTCCCTTTCTACTTTCAAAGCAAGATGATATAAACGAGTGATAGAATTGTATTCTTTATAATTAAGTATGTCCTGTATCTCTCGGTTAAGCCCACCAAAAAACCTAGCCATTTTTGCATCTTCACTCTCTTCTAACCCACAGCGCAACATGCCAATTTGCAATCCCTGATAATATTCCTCAACCGTTTTATCACCTTACTTAAAACACTTCATTTTATTCAATAAATCACGAGCATAGTATGTACCCATCCCAAGTTGTAGGTACATCACGGTTGGCTCTACTAAGTTCTTTCCACCAAATAGATGCAAAGCCAGTAAATTCACTAGTGGTAGCGCGAAGCCTTCTACGCTCAGAGAAGTCATAGCAAGAAAATTTTTGATCTACCGACAACTCCCAATCTAGATAAACATCAGGATTATAAATTCCATGAAAAGGAAGCATTGTAAATTTCATTTTTTGCATAGAATCGTCACGTTCTTCCCTTTGATCATGCTGATTTCTAGCCATACCTTGCCTGTTATTGCGGAGTCGATGATGAGGTCGCCCGTTGTTCACATTACCATGTAGTCGTCTTCGGTGTTGGCGGCGTAGTTGTTCTTCTTTTGATCCACCCCGTTTAAAGGAGCAGGGACAACCGGTTGAGCGCCGCGTTGGCCCAAAGCATGACCAGCGGCTCCATTGGGAGGCAGCACCCTGAAGAAGTTGTGCTAGTTGTACTTGAAGCTCAATGAGGGGTGCCAATTGCGCCTGAATCGCAGCAAGGGTGTCACGAGTTCGCATCTCATGCTGATTGTGCATCCTCATGAAGTGAGTGACCCAACGCCGTTCTTTTGGTGTGAGAAGGTTCTCATGTTCACTCCCACTGCCGTCGTTGCTCCTATGATTGCTTGGAATACCTGCCATGGTTAGGAGCAACAAACAAAGAACTCACAAGAGGTTTAGTTCCTATGGACTACTAATATATGGGCCGTGGATGATCTCACGCGCTTAAGCTAACACCAAGTTCTTACCAGTTCTTACCCTACTACAGCTTGTCAAGGTCTAATCGGATAATGACAGTAACCTGCACTCAGAGGTGACAAAGCGATTGCAAGGTACTTTTCCTGTGGTTAATAGTAAGTGGAGTTTGGACAGGTATTATTTGTAGCAAAGGAAAAACTTGAACCACACTAGTCAAACAAGTTGAAAGAATGTGGAAAGAAAGGCTTGCATGGTTTGATATGGATATGGGTGGCACCAGAACAATCGCCAAAGATAAAAACCAGCTTTCAAGGTAGATATGGCAATGACCGGCCAATTCCTAAGAAGGTAGGATGAGGATCTCAATTCCTTCTCTGTTTGGATACCACTTGATGCGCGGTATATTTAGAGGGAAAAGGTGGATGCATTTGGCTATATATGGAAAACTTCAGTGAGTTTTGGTGGAACACAGATTGGAAGGAAAGAACTGTGCTGGTTGGGAAAAACGTGGGCTGCTCGGTTTGATCATGCGTGATGGAATTTGGGGCATTCTGGTGGAAGGCTCTCGGTTTTGCGGGATGAAGATAGCAGCACAAATAGAATCATGAGAAACATGACGCTGTGACAAAAACGTGATTAGAACTCGAAACTCTAAAGATCAAACGCTAGGACCAGCAACGACGAAACGATGCAACACAAATTCAACAAGAATCAAACTACGTAGTAATAGTAAAGGCTAAAAGGGGCTCGGATTAGATCAAATACACGACGAACATTCTTTTTTGGGCTATTTTTCTGGACTCTAGGACGAACAAGATGAACTAAACAAGGATAAGGGTGCACCAGGCAACGGTCGCTCTGATATCACTTGATGTGCACTAAGGTTGTCCTGATCTTCTGATGAGAACGATACGATGATTTGGTGTAGTACAGAGTAGATGGATCGACTAATAACCACAAGATCAGCAACCAAACAATCGCAATGTCACCACACGAGGCGATCAACTGAATCAAAGACCCGATCGATCTTTGTACCTGCTCCAACCAAGAACATGCAAGAACAAGGTGATAGCAATTCCAATCCAATAATCTCAAAGAAACAAGGCTGAGGTTCTGTTTCTCAACTCGGGTGGTCTATTCGACACACGCAAGATTGAGGAGGGACGCACACGGGGTCAACCAAAACACAACAAAACCTATGCCACAATGTATGACGGCAGGGGCATTATATAGGGTGGAGACCAGACTTGGGGCGTCCTAAATAGGGTCGGCCACCACGCAAACCATACCATAGATAGTCCATGGGCCCAAAAATACGGTGACGCAGCACCTGACAGATTTGGCTCGTGATATTGTTCTGCATTTTCCCGTCTATCTAGAGCAAATTGGAAGGTGAGGCTGGATCTATTGGAGAGCTTATCTCCTAAGTTTTCTAACGGGTGGTCACATGCTGAAAACGAAGTCCGGGAGCCCGAGTTACGTCCATTTGAAGTTGGTGTGCTGCTGGATGGTTGAACCGGGTTTTTTGGCATCTTGGGTTTCCATACGAGTCTTCCTTGGCGTGTGGGCTCCTTGGCGTGTGTGCTCCTTGGCATGTGTGCTTGAGGCGCTGGTTCCTTGTCGTGGGCTTGAAAGGCTGAGCTTCTGGATTAAGGCCCTTTTGTGATGAAGATGTCGCAGCGTCGAGTGTAGGCGATGAAGACGACGCAGTCAGAGAGAAGTAGTGGCAGCGGTCGTATCCTTCGTGTTGATGTCCTCATCAGTAGAACTATGGAAGGTTATGCAACTGAAGAGGTCATCGAGTTCTGCATCGATTACATGGATTAGGCCGAACCGATAGGTGTTCCTCGATCTCGCCATGAGGGGAGGCTCGAGGGTATTGGGACCATCAGAAGGAAAGCAATCACGTCTGATTCGGTTGCGTGTACTCAAGCCCATTTCATGGTTTTACAACACATGGCTTTATTGTCCTCGTATATTGACAAGCACTGGCTATGGCAAGAGAATCCGGCATGGCAGGAGTCTTCGATCATGAGACATCACAACCTTTAGTTCAACAAATGGTTGAAGGAGCAACCCATAACTGGGAGCTTGTCAGGTGATACGCTGACATGGTTGGCAAAAGGGCCTACATTTACAGTTGTGACATGGAAATGATATGACTTAAATGGGTGCATATTTTACACGAGAGATTAGGACATGAAGAGCACAAACCAGAACAGCGTTGTCTGAATAGTGTTCAATACCGTTGGGTCGACGAGGATCTAAGCCCCAATCATACAACTACATGTTCTAATGGGAAGATCCTGGCATTATAAGTTACCGAGTTTCCAAATTAGCATCCTCGGGTTGTAGGATGGAGGGTTTGGTGTGCTATGTGTTAGCCATATCATGGACGGTTCCTATTCTAAAATCTAACAGTATACTCCTACGTCCATTCACTGTGTGTCGATATTCACTGTGTGGGAATAAGGGTGTAGGTAGGTTACCGACACGGTCAATTGCTGGGGTGGAGTTTCTTAAAAGCTTTGTTATGATCTTCTGGGTCACACATCTAAGGAAATGCATTTAGACCATGACGTTGATCATATCTTATGGGTAAAGTAGTACAACCTCTGTAGAGTGTTAATCAAATCTATTCGAATAGCCATGTCCCCAATTACGGACAATGCTTGGGGATTTCACATAAGGGGTAGTTTTCATCAATAAAACTTGGGAAGTTTGGTTGTGTGGATAATTGGTTTAGGCTTTGTGGAGCTTTGTAAAAAGTCAATGAAACTTCTTGTTAACTTATTATTATTGTATTGTTTTACTTATGCTTTCAATCTATTTATCTTATTCTTATAAATGCTGCTTTCTGCAGAATAAACCTTGAAGCTATGTCCTTTGTTTAAGCCTTGTATATAGTAAATTAGACTCTACATTCTATGTGCACAACTTCAGTGTATTTTATGTGCTCACCCTTGCATTAACTACCATTCAGTTGATGACATGAAGGAATCTATACTTTCCTTGGAGGAGGATATTGCAAGGGGGTTATGCTGTAGGTTTTGTACCTTCTTGATTGCCTATGACATGTAGATGGGATCCACTCAAGTTTATTCTCATTCCGTTGTAGTTATTTTATTTAGTGCTTGAGCCCTATGAGACCAAATAAATGTAAACTCGATTGTAAGGTCACAACAGTTATTTATTTATCTAATTTAGCTCATTTATCTATAATTCGTTGTGTATGGATGATATTTCGTCTATGTTACCACTGCGTGCACTTGTGTGATATACACAAAGAGTCTGAATTTGCATATTTATGTCCTAATAGATGACATGCTGGGTAAGTTAGGTGAATGACAGGTGGGACTCACATGGGCTTCCCTTCCAAATAGAAATAGAGAGGGAGGTAGCTACAGTGGTCGACAGCCATGGAAGTATGATTGGGAGCTCGGTTTTGGGCCATTTTTTTGGACTCTAGGACGAACAAGATGAACTAAACAAGGATAAGGGTGTTCTCACCAGGCAACCGTCGCTCTGATACCACTTGATGTGCACTAAGGTTGTCCCGATCTTCTGATGAGAACGATACGATGATTTGGTGTAGTACAGAGTAGATGGATCGACTAATAACCACAAGATCAGCAACCAAACAAGATCAGCAACCAAACAATCGCAATGTCACCACACGAGGCGATCAACTGAATCAAAGACCCGATCGATCTTTGTACCTGCTACAACTAAAAACATGCAAGAACAAGGTGATAGCAATTTCAATCCAATAATCTCAAAGAAACAAGGCTGAGGTTCTGTTTCTCAACTCGGGTGGTCTAGTTGACACACGCAAGATTGAAGAGGGACGCACACGGGGTCAACCAAAACACAACAAAACCTACGCCACAATGTATGACCGCAGGGGCATTATATAGGGTGGAGACCAGACTTGGGGCGTCCTAAATAGGGTCGGCCACCACGCAAACCTTACCATAGATAGTCCATGGGCCCAAAAATACGGTGACGCAGCACCTGACAGATTTGGCATGTGATATTGTTCTACGTTTTCCTATCTATCTGGAGTGAATTGGAAGGTGAGGCTGGATCTATTTGAGAGCTTATCTCCTAAATTTTCCAACGGGTGGTCACACGCTGAAAACGGAGTCCGGGAGCCCTAGTTACGCCCATTTGAAGTTGACGTGCTGCTAGATGGCCGAATCGGGTTTTTTTGGCATCTTGGGTTTCCATACGAGTCTTCCTTGGTGCATGGGCTGTACTTGGCATGTGTGCTTAAGGCACTGGTTCTTTGTTGTGGGCTTGAAAGGCTGAGCTTCTGGATTAAGGTCCTTTTGCGATGAAGATGTCGTAGTCGAAGAGGAAGTAGTGGTAGCGGTCGTAACGTTCGGGTTGATGTCCTCATCAATAGTTGATGAACAGTACTTATATTTGATTCCGTGTACAGTACTCGAACAAAAAATACCATATGGAGTGCTTGTCGGGGATTGGTACCCTCGTCACATGTAAGCATCCCCCCGTGGTCTCGTGACGGCTTTCTGCGGGCCCGGGGGCTCATCTCTGACCTAGGAGGTGCTCTCTAGATGTCGTGCTCGGGACCAGCGACTCGGGCATCGTCGCAGGGGCAGGCGCCCTCGACCTTGACCTCGACGCCTCGACCTCGACCTCGACCCCCCCCCGCGGCCGCCTAGGGAAAAGACGTCTGTAACGTTATCTATTTTATCTTGTGTAAAGCTCTCCCCTGAGTGGGAATCAGTGCTCTGCCTACCGCTGCGTGGGAACTAGGGTTCAACAGCTCCCGTCAAGATCTGAACAGCTCCCGTCAAGATCTCAACAGCTCCCATCAGGCTCCCAATGGCTAGCGACGACTTTCATCAGCCCTCGTCAAGTCACCACGAGCTCCTGATGTCGGCCTCGGGACAAGCAGCAAGGTTCCCAGAGGGCTACATAAGCAGTAGGTCGCCCCATCCACGGGGGGACAGAGGGAAGAGAGGCAAGACACGCGACGTAACGCAAGGCAACCAGAAGACACGCAACACCCACCGAGAAGAGCGGCGCAGCGTCCCCTTGCTCGGGCCCTGTCCTTGTATTCTTCTCCCTCAAAATCGCTAATACACCCTCCGCCTTAGGCCGAGACTGGAGTAGAGCTGTTACCCGACCTTGAGGGCTCGAACCAGTATAAATCTCGTGTCCAGCGTCTCTCCCTCTGCAACTTCCCCGTGATGCTAGGCGTCTCCGAACGAGCATGACCTCGGGCCCCGCTCCCGAGCTAACTCCTCGCATTCCCCCCTTTCCGCGGTCGACAGTCCCGATCATCGACAGTGCTCATCTAGTTGGAAACAATCTCTTCTCTCCATGTCATGGTGTAACATCCCATTCTTGGTTCTATTGTTAAGAATTAATTTAAATTAATTAATTCAAGGATTTGGGTTTTCTTTGGAATTTTAGTTAACCTGGCATTCCTTTCCATCCAAAAATGGAATTTATTCCTTTCGTGTCCGGAAATTCCATTTCATCCCGAAATCCAAAATTCAAATGCAATTCCAAAATTCTCTAAAAATTCTGAAACTAATTTTATTAGGTTACAAATATTCTAAAGTATTTTTGAGATTTTTCCCAGAATTTTTAAAACCATTTTTCTATTTTCCCCAAAACTATTTAATTTTCAACACTATATTAATTGCTGTAAGAAAAATAACAATATAATATTATCCAAAAATATTTATTAGTGCTTTAGTTTCTGAAATGGTTGTCTATAAAAATTCCCGAATTTATTATGATTTAATTGCTATTTTTCCGAATTTAATCCGAATTTTCAATGGAAAATTAATTATTTTCGGAATTAATAATTTCGGTTACTGTTCATCCGATCCGTTTCTCTTCCCGCCCGCAAGCTACAGTGGACCCATCACTACAGTACCTGAAGCAACCCGACCCGCATTTATTCAGCTGTTTCAGCTCTTCAAATTCCGGCGATCTCGGTTACTGTTCCGGCGATAACTCTGGCGAGCGTTTCCCGACGATCCGCTTGTTCGATTGTCCTATAAATTGACCCCCAAGTTTCACTTCTCATTCCTCATATCCACAGCTTCGAGTTGTTTCAATCCATCCACTAGATCTCCTTGTGCAAGCCATTCTTTCCGAACTCCGGCGAACTTTCGGTGAGGTCTCCCTGCTGCTCCCGACCTCCATTTGTCCTTAAATTTTTACTGGAGCTTCCTATCAGTGTCCTCTACGTCATGTAAAATCATATTTTGAAAATTCATACCATAGCTCTGTCAGCGATCATTTCTTCTCTAAGCCCGGTGAAAGGTCAAATTTTGAATTCAAACAATTGTTCCTCCTCCGTCGTAACTCCGAATAGAGTGATTCAAATTGATAAATTTATCTAAATTCATTCTGTACGTTCTAGTGTTTTTATTATAATTTTTAGTTTTTACTTATTTTATTTTATTCATTTCGTGCACCGTTTTGCGCGTAGTCGAAGAAGCGGTCGTCGTCGCCGACGGAGGAGAAGACCTCCAGAACAGCGCAGCGCACTTTGTCGACGAAGGCAAGTCTCCTTGAAGCGTGTTGATCCATGTTTTGAAATGCTTTGTAGATTTACAAACTTGCATGCTATGTTGATTAAAAAAAATATTATATTATGATAGATTGTAGTTAAATACCTTGTTAATATGTATGTTTGCTACATATTAATCCATCTGTTCTTTGGCTGCCCTAGAATGATTAATTATATTATAAAAGGCTTGACACCTTGTTTAGTATAATAGTAGTGCTTAGTTATGCTAAATACTACTATTTGTATGTTTAATTGAAGGCTTGTTACTTGAAATTCTAAATGATTGAGTGAAAATATTATTTAAAAAGGGCAGTTGGTGTTGCCAGTTTGGTAAAATAAAAAAAAAGATTTGGTATTTTCAAAATTGAATAGGGTGGAAGGTTGCAAGGCGGGTGCAGAATGCACGAGACTCGGGTTTAAGTATGTACCACCCTAGTCACCCTAAGGACCGGTCCCTTGTGATTGTCAAAAAATGTATAACAGTTATGGCGCGGGTTAGGTATGGGACGGCCTGGCGAGTAACTAGTGAAAACTTAATTAAGGCATGCCAGACGGTGGAGTAGGCGTGGTTGGAGCCACAGGAGTCCTACAGGCGCAAGAGGGGGCTTCCATTATGGTTGTAGCCATTTGGCGGTGAAACCTCAGCGGGTGTGACTTAGTGAAGATATAGCTAGAGAAATAGCCTGTGATTTTCACTTAGGGTTATATACCAAAGGAAGTGTATGACCAAATATAGTGAAATATCTCTCGCGGGTAAAGTGTGCAAACTCTGCAGAGTAAACAAACTATTCGAATAGCCGTACCCATTGATCCATTAGTCGCAAATTATTGGATCAAAGAAATGGACTGGAAGTTGACATTAGCTCAGTGTGGTGACTATGAAAGCGTCAACTTCGCTGGACATGAACTGCAGGGTAGTGCTGCTGCCTGGTGGGAGAACTTTTGTGCTTCCCATCAAAATGCGCCTGCCATTACCTGGGAAGAATTTGTTCAGGCTTTTAGGGATGCTCATATTCCCAAAGAAGTTATGGAAATGAAGAGGCGAGGATTCCATAGGCTCCAACAGGGTAATATGACCATGACTGACTATTTGCATAAGTTCAACCAATTGGCTCGATATGCTCCAACTGAAGTGGCCAATGAGGCCGACAAGATTTGGAAATTCATGGAAGGGATGGACCCGGAGCTTAAGGCTTTATTGGCTACCAATGATTATGCCACTTTCCAACAACTAGTGAACAAGTTCAGCAAATGCGAGTTTTGGATAAAAGAAGTATCTTTCTTGGGCCTTTCAGTTAGAGGAGTTGCTGTTGACCCGAGTAAAGTAAAGGATGTACTTGATTGGAAGCAACCCAAATCAGTAACTCAAATTAGAAGTTTTCTTGGTATGGCTAGATATTATAGAAGATTCATAGAAGATTTTTCCAAAATCGCGTAACTACTTACAGAACTATTAAAGAAAGAAAAGAAGTTTGAATGGACCCTGTCGTGCGAAGATAGTTTCCAAGCGCTCAAGAAGAAACTAACCTCTGCTCCAGTATTGACGTTACCAGATATACAAAAGGACTTTGTGGTTTATTGTGATGCTTCGAAGCAAGGTTTAGGTTGTGTGTTGATGCAAGAAGGTAAAGTGGTGGCCTATGCATCTAGGCAGTTACGCCCTCACGAGGAAAATTACCCTACTCATGATTTGGAGTTAGCAGCCGTAGTGCATGCCCTCAAAATTTGGAGGCATTACCTCATTGGGAATCGAACTGAGATATACACTGATCATAAGAGCTTAAAGTATATATTCACTCAACCAGATTTAAATATGAGGCAAAGAAGATGGTTGGAGCTGATAAAGGATTATGATGTTGGAATCCATTATCACCCTGGGAAAGCAAATGTAGTGGCCGATACTCTGAGTAGGAAGAATTATTGTCATAATGTATTAGTTAAGGAAAGCCAACTAGCTTTGTACGAAGAATTCAAGAAAATGAATCTGGAGATGGTGGAGCAAGGATACATCTGATAGAACTAGGCATCCCGATCTTTCGATGAGAGGAGGTAGCGTCGATCTGGTGGAGGGCGAAGTTGGCGGCCCGACTACAATGAAACCGACGTTGTGCCTTAGCGACCGGTACACCACCCTCCTAAAGGTTATTGATCCCGCGGGAAGTGCGACCAACCTGACCACGAAGGTCTTTATTCCTGCGAGCAATCGAAGAACCAGCAAGAAAAATGGATTACAAGCAACTCAATTGCGAATATGAATTCAGATCGGTTCTGAAACAAAAACACTCGAAGTTGGGGTTCCGATGAACAAGTAGACGGGCCCTTGGTCTAGTCGAGACGCGCAGTACAAGCGAGAGCAATGGCTAATCGAATCAAACAAAACCCAAAACCCTAACTATGGTGGCGGTGGCTAATTATAGACCAAGCGTGCAAAGATCGGGCCTTAACATGGACCTACTGATTACAACTCGAAATAAAGACTAGAGCCAAATTAGACTCAGACTGGAAAAGTGTTCTGGATTGTTTTGCGTATTCCCGTTGACTCGGAAGAATTTGAAGGTGATCTCGGATCGGATGGAAAGAGGATGACCAGAGCTTTCGTTCTTGTACTCGTAGACCTCCAGAAACCTTTTGGATCAAAAGTTATGGCCGTTTGAATTTGACCATCTCTGGAAGTCCGAATCTGATTCCAATTTGCTCTTCCCTCTAGACGCGGACTCCTTTGTGCGTTGTTGGTCTTCTCCATGGTTCCTAAGTATAATCACATCATCACAAAAATTAAATAGCATCCCATCCATTGTATCATTAATTGGAATACTTAGGAACGCCTTCACCTAATAATTTAGTTGACGTGCACGGGCTCGAGTGAGTGGTCCTTGAAGTGGTGGTTCATCCTGGTGAGTGGAGTTAGAGCTAGTTGTATCCATTGTGGAGATGTCCTCATCATCCTCCCTCTCTTGAAATGGAGTCGTCCTCGACTCAAGCTCATCTTCATCACCCATGTACGGCTTCAAATCAGCAACATTGAAAGAATTGCTTACACTGTAGTCTGCAGGCAAATAAAGCTTGTATGCATTATCATTTATCTTAGCAATCACTTTGAAAGGACCATCAGCTCTAGACATCAATTTAGACTTTCGCAAATCAGGAAACCTATCCTTTCTCAAGTGCAACCAAATAATATCTCCAGGTTCAAAAGTTAATTCCTTCCTACCCTGACTACCAGCAACTCTATATCTTGCATTCATGTGCTCAATGTTATCTTTAGTAGTCTCATGTAATTTCAGCACAAAATCAGCACGTTTAGCAGCATCTAAGTTTACTTTTTCAGAACATGGTAATGGCAAAATATCAATGGGTGCACGAGGATTGAAACCATATACCATCTGAAAAGGAGTCATCTTGGTACTAGAATGCAATGAGCGGTTGTAGGCAAACTCCACATGAGGTAGGCACTCTTCCCACATCTTCAAATTGTTCTTCAAAATGGCTCTCAACATTGTAGACAACGTTCTGTTGACGATTTCAGTCTGGCTATCAGTTTGAGGGTGCCATGTAGAAGAAAACAAAAGCTTGGTATCCAGTTTCTTCCAAAGCGTTCGCCAAAAATGACTCAAAAATTTTGCATCCCGATCTGACAAAATTGTAGAAGGCACTCCATGTAGGCGAACTATCTCCCTGAAAAACAAGTCAGCAATGTTTGTAGCATCATCGCTCTTATGACAAGGTATAAAATGTGCCATCTTAGAAAACCGATCCACGACAACAAATATGCTATCCCTTCCCCTCTTTGTCCTAGGTAGGCCTAAAACAAAGTCCATTGAAATATCCTCCCATGGAACACTAGGAACAAGAAGAGGCATATATAAACCATGTGGGTTCAGTCGTGACTTAGCTTTATTGCAAGTAGAACAGCGAGAGACATAGCGCTCCACATCGAGATCATCTTTGGCCAATAAAAATGGTTGGCCAACACATCCTCTGTCTTCTTCACACCAAAGTGGCCCATCAGTCCTCCTCCATGTGCTTCCTGAAGCAACAACAAACAAACAGATCCAGCTGGAATGCATAGCTTGTTAGAACGAAACACAAAACCATCATTAACAATGAACTTATTCCAAACTCTTCCTTCCTTACAATTTAGCAAAACATTTTTAAAATCAGCATCAAGCGCATATTGCTCTTTAATCGTTTCCAAGCCAAAGATTTTAGAGTCTAGTTGTGAAAGCATGGTATATCGTCGAGATAAAGCATCAGCAATAACATTATCCTTCCCCTTCTTGTGTTTGATAACATAAGGGAAAGACTCAATGAATTCTACCCATGTTGCATGCCAACGGTTCAACTTATTTTGGCTACGAATGTGCTTCAAGGATTCATGATCAGAGTGTATAACAAACTCTTTGGGCCACAAATAATGTTGCCAAGTCTCTAATGTTCGAACCAGTGCATACAATTCCTTATCATAAGTTGAGTAGTTCAAACGAGGCCCAGATAATTTCTCACTTAAATAAGCAACTGGCTTACCTTCTTGGATCAGCACGCCTCCAATCCCAATGCCACTAGCATCACACTCAAGTTCAAAAGTCTTACCAAAGTCTGGGAGTTGGAGCAGTGGTGCATGGGTCACTTCTCTTTCAACAAGTCAAAGGCATCTTCATGTGACTTGCCCCATTGAAAGCCACGCCTTTCTTGGACAACTCATTCAGTGGTGCAAGAATCGTGATCAAATCTTTCACGGCGACGATAGAATCCTGCAAGTCCAAGGAAACTCCGCTTTGTGTGACCGCTTTAGAGTCGGCCAACTCGAATTGCCTCAACCTTGGCTTGATCAACTTCAATTCCCTGTGGAGTAACAACATAGCCAAGAAAAGCAACTCGATCGGTGCAAAATGTGCACTTCTCAAGGTTACCAAATAAACGTGCATCTCGTAAGGCATAAAAAACAGCAAGCAAATGAGCAAGATGTTCATCTAATGATTTGCTATAGATCAAGATATCATCAAAATATACCACCAAAAATCTACCAATGAAAGCACGCAAAACTTCATTCATTAGTCTCATGAAAGTGCTAGGTGCGTTAGTCAATCCAAAAGGCATCACTTGATGTAAACCCGTTGGGTGAATTCCCGATCTTTCGATGAGAGGGCATGGGATAACTCGATTGGTAGAGGAGACGACGTTCACGGCCCGACTACAGCCTTCCAAGAACGGTGCGCCTTAGCAACCGATACACCACCTCCTATGGCTACCGCGATCTTGTGGAGCGCGACACCCCGGCCACTAGGGCACTCGTCCTGCAAGCAATCGAAGAACTAGCAAGAACAAGTAGAACAAGTACTGAATTACTAGATGTAAAATAAGGTCTCAAACTCAATCTCCAATAAGGTGGGGTTCCGAAGACAAGAAGACGGGCGGCTAATCCAGCACGCGCGCTTACAAGCAAGTAGCGAGAGCTAAACTTAATCTAAACAAGACCCAAGTGTTCCTGGTGGCGGCTAAGGGGTATATAAATGTGGAAGGGTCGACCACAAGGGTGCTGGGGTCAAGCTCCAACCCTAGGACGCGTCTCTAATGGACCCAACTTGATACACGGCCCATTGGGCCAAAATATGGTGGCGCAGCACCCTGAACAGAAAAACCTCTCTGTAGTAATTTGACGATTGCGGCCACCTCAGAACAGATATGGACACGAGTCCGGATCCATATGAAAATAGACTTCATCAGAAATCATCGAAGTACTTGAACGCCCCAATCTGAGTCCATATGCGGCCGTGGCGTCCGTCACAAGTTGGTGCTGTGCTACAATCCGAATCCAGCCTGCGCGAATTCGTTTCCCTTTCGGTCCTCTCCTTGGTTCCTAAGCAAAACAAGAGTGCACACGTCTCCACGGTCTAAACATGATGGACATGAACTCAAGAGTGAACTCACCTGATGATTAAGTTGACGAGCATGAGTAATAGGACCAGTAACAAGTGGTACTTGTGTAGGCGTGGATGTATCTTGTGTAGGCATGGATGTATCGTTGGTATTGATGTCCTCATCATCACTAGCCACTCATATAGACCGAACTTAGTTTTGAAAGCTGTTTTCCATTCATCACCTAATTTCATGCGGATTTGGTGGTAACCACTACGCAAATCAACCTTAGAGAACACAATAGAGCCACTTAATTCATCAAGCATATCATCTAACGTAGGAATAGGATGACGATATCAAATGGTAATGTTATTGATTACTCTACAATCCATACACATGCGCCATGATCCATCCTTCTTAGGAACTAAAATGACCGGAACAGCACAAGGACTAAGAGATTCACGCACGACTTCTTCTCTGCAGACCAACTTCTTTAGTCCAGTGTTAACATTTCTGCCCTCAATCTTAACCAAGAATCTACAAGGTTTGGAGGATCATTTTCTTGTGTACGCCGGACCAACTTTATCGGTCCGGCGCAAACATAACTCACTTCAGATAAAACTAGCCATTTACTCTTGTACACCGGACCAACTTTTTGGGTCCGGCGCAAACGTTGTTCTCTAGTACTAAGTTATAACAAGCCATGTGTACGTCGGACCAACTTTTTTGGTCCGGCGCAAACATAGTTTACCTGGCTAAATCAAAACATATGCATGACGGACCAATTTTATTGGGCCGATGCAAATCTTCTTTTTGCTAGTGTAAACCTCTGCTCTCTTCGCATATATGACAGACCGATTTCTTCGATCTGGCGTGAATAGGTCATTCTGAGTTCAACAACGCCTCTCAAGATTATGTACCCCGGACCAAAATATTCGGTCAGACGTGTGTGTAGTTTGACTTATGGTTCATACACCGTAGAAATTCCTTCAAAAAGGCAGCAGTTGACCTACCCCATCTATCCTACCAACCCCCAACGGGCAAATGGCAGGTGTAACAGTTATTTCTGTTCAGGGTCTATATATAGAATGCTTGTGTTCACAAATGACATAGAGCTTTGCACATTCGCATCTTTTTGATATCCTGAACATCTTTGACATCATTCAAATCATATACAACTCTTTGATCTCTAGAATTCCTGAGTTTCATTCCATCAAAGAGTTTTGAGCTTCAACTCAAAAATCACAAACACTCATTCTAAATATTTAGAGTGCTTGCTCCAAGCTAAGTCTAGTTTGCATTTAGCTACTGAACCAAGAGACAGGGCTTGTGGATAGTCTATTACTCTTGGAACTAGCTGTTCCTAGATGGTTGGAGAAGTTGTTGGTGCGACCTGTCCAACAGTGATTGTGGAAGGCCACCATTGCTGTGAAAGGTTGAGACTCACCTCATTGGAGTAGTGAAAGAGTCAAGATAGTGGAAAACCAAAAGCCATTGAGACTGGTTGTTTGGTGGAGCAATACTTGTGAGGAAGTGCTCTAATGGGGACGTAGGAGTAATCTCTGAACCTGGGTGAAAAATCATTATGTTCTCTTGTATTTGTTTTTATTTCTCTTTATTCTCAATATAGTTTCTCTTTCAAAATTCCCCTTCTTACAAAGTTTTCTTGAACAAGTGTTGTTCTGGACTTTTGTTTTAACTGCTTCCGTTTTTGTGTTTTTATTGAGAAAAGTTTTTCATAATAATAATTATAAAAAGTGATAAAGTTGCCTATTCACACCCCCCTCTAGGCCAACTTGATCCTTACAACCCTTTATCAAGTAATTCTTGCACATGACACTGAATTTCCTTATTCTCCTCCGGATTGGTCCTATAGGATGCACGGTTTGGTAATGAAGCTCTCGGGATCAAATCGATTTGATGCTCAATTCCTCGAATTGGTGGCAACCCCGGAGGTACTTCACTTGGAAACACATCAGCAAATTCCTGCAAAACGTTAACAACAACAGGAGGCAAGGAAGGAGGCGCATTCTCAAAAGAAAATAATGCTTCTTTACACACTAAAGCATAGCAAACAGAATTACTAGCTTCCATCTCAACAATATCAGATTTTGTAGCAACAAAACAGCACCTTTCAATTTAATTTCATCTTTACTAGCACTAAGTTCTTTCTTCTTTTGTTGCACAAGTTCTTTAGCTACAATGTGATTTTCACTTTTGCTACTCTCCTTTTCGCTATTAGCTCTCTCTAATTCATCTTTTAAAATTGCCTCAGGAGACATGGGTAGCAAAGTGATTTTCTTTCCTTTAGATATGAGAGTATATTGATTAGTTCTACCATGATGCAAGGTATCTCGATCATATTGCCATGGTCTACCTAACAACAAAGAACATGCTTGCATAGGTACGACATCGCAATCAGTATAATCTTGATATGAACCAATAGAGAAATGTACTCTAACAATGCGAGTTACCAGCTTACCACAAGAATTAAACCATTGAATGTAGTAAGGAAGGGGGTGCTGATTCGTTGTCAAGCCAAGCTTCTCGGCCATGTCCATGCTTGCAAGATTGTTACAACTCCCTCCATCAATGATCACATGAAACGAACGGTCCTTGACAACAAACTATATTTGGAACAGATTGTGGCGTTGATTTTGTTCAGCACGCTCCATTTGAGCACTTAGCACATGCTTCACAATGATGCTTAAGTACTTGTCAGAAACTTCAGCACCAAAACATTCTTCTTCATGTCAAGATCCTTGTTCGTCACCTGCAGGGTCAGTTGCACACATAGCATATTCCTTCTCAATATCACTAGCTGAAGTATACTCACCATTATCCTTTATGAGGAGAGCTCTCTTGCTAGGGCAGTCCCTCATCATATGACCGTAGCCCTTGCAGTGATGAGACTGTATTTCTCGTGTTCTTCCTGTCGAAGCAATCGAGGATGAACTTGGTGTGGGGCCTGGTACCGTGGTTTTGCTTGTTTCTGCTGCACGTGAAGGAGTAGTGGAAGTAGTGGGGCGCTGACTCTTGTGGGAGGAACTTGGTACAGTGGCTCGACTAGAAGTGTTGTATGGAACCTTTGATTGCACTTGGTTGGAACGACCTGCAAAAGATCCTCCAAAATTTCCTCGTCTTGGATTGTCGTCCCTGTACTTCTCTTTCAGCCTTACAAGCAAGATGAAACAAGCGAGTGATAGAATTGTACCCCTTATGATCAAGAATATCCTGAATTTCACGGTTTAACCCACCCAAAAATCTAGCCATTTTAGCATCATCAGTTTCTTCTAAACAACAACGTAATAATCCAGTTTGCAACTCTTGATAGTAATCCTCTACAGAACTACTACCTTGTCTTAAACGTTGCAACTTGTTTAGCAAATCATGAGAATAACAAGAAGGTACAAATCTATGTTCCATAGCTCTCTTCAAAGCATTCCAATTTCTAGGTATGTTCTGAATATTTCGACAATACTCACTCCACCAAATAGATGCAAAATCAATGAACTCACTAGTAGCAGCTCTAACTTTCTTGTCTTCAGGAAAAGCATAGCAAGCAAATTTTTGTTCTACGGCTAGTTCCCATGTGAGATATGCATCAGGATCATACTTTCCAGCAAACGTAGGCATAGTGAATTTAATTTTACCAAGTGGATCATCACGGTCACGTACCTCTCTTGGTGGTGGATCTCTTCTCATATCTTGGCGATTGAAACGACGTTGTCGATGATCACGATCATTGTTAGGATTGAATCCTCCATCAGACTCTGTATCAGCAATATATTGATTTCCTTCATCAACGACTTCTTCTACTTCGTCTGCCCATGAGCGAGCAATGGAAGGCGTACGGTGTTGTTGTGGTACACTGACAGCAGCAGGGGCAGCAGGTGGTGGAGCTCTCTCTAGCTGCCCGACGCGTGTAGCAAATGCAGCAAGCTCTCCATTGGTACGATCTAGAGCCCCCTCAAGGCGATCTGAATGTTCATTCAAGAGGCATGAAAAATGTTGTACGATTCCCTTCATACGTGGTGTAAGAGGTGTATCATCCTCGTTATGATCAGTGGAACCTGCCATTGTTAGTAGAAGACAAGAAACAAATCACAAGTATATGTTCTTATCAACCACTATGCGCTGGTGATTCAAAGTCTCTCACACTCAAGATTTTACAAAGTTCTTACCAATTCTTACCAAGCAAACAGGTGGTAACCGGCGGCTGGTTCGTGATAAACACACTAAAGCTTGGCAAAGCGATTGCAAGGAGAACAGTACCTATTTGGCTAGAAGAAGGTGAAGCTTGGACCGGCAATATTTATTTCCTATGCAATCTGATAATTCTAGTTATTGTAATGATAAGTAATGATCCAAACTAGAATTCACAAGCCCTAGTTGCCGATCTCAAAGATATAAGCAAAATTTCAAGGCAACTCACGCGCAAAGATAATATAACTTAATGCAACCAATGTGTCGACGATCGGGACCGCCAACCGCAAAGAGGGAGGAAGGATCGTGTAAAGGGGTGAGGCCCCAAGTCGTGCTCGTCTGGGAAAGAGGGAGCGTCGGCAGGCACACAGCTCAAGGAAGAAGGGCAAACCAACTGGGGAGACACGGGGTTTATACTGGTTCGAGCCCCCTAGGATGGGTAATAGCTCTACTCCAGTCTTGCCCGTAGGCGAAAGATGACTAATAGGCTCCTCAGGGGAGGATGAGCAGGGAGCTCGACCTCGGAGCCACTCGAAAGTGGTGGCCGAGGTGGAGCCCGGTGAGGTGGTCTGGCGTATGAGTGTGTCTTGATGTTGCCTCCTTATGTTTTTTCCGTGTTCTTGTTTGTCGCCGTTGTTGTCTTCAGGTCGGGGTAGCCCAGCGCTTTATAGACCCCTGGGCGTTGATCTCGAGTGCTGACGTCGGGCGATGTCTGTGAGTCTGATGGGAGCAGTTGACCCTAGTTCCCACGCAGGGGATTTAGACAGGAGCCGCTTGATGAGGACATCACTATGACGGATACACTCATGACCTTACCTCCACCACCTCCTATGCAAGGTCCTATCACAAGGGCACGCTCACGGCAGCTAAATCAACAGGTGAACTCGTTTCTCGGGTGGCATAATTATATTTTAGAGGATAGACCACTGCATAATAATGTGCTTGTGCTTAGGAATCATGGCTTAGAGCTGCAAGGACGTCATTCCTCATCACTACAAGCTATAGTACAAGTTATTCCCGAGAAGGAAGCCAAAACGTCCACCCAGGAGCAGTCCACCTTCCACTGGCCATAACTATTGCATACGGAGTCCGTTCGGGATGAGTGAGTACTTCATTAAAAGATAAATTCGTGCTCTTTCCAACGGATCTGGCCTCATCATCAAATTCCACTCGAGCTGGCCACAGCAGTCAAAATAGTGCGACGGTCTCTGTCTTTTAGGGTGCTGTGCCACCATAATTTTGGGCTGAGTTCCCATGTAATTAAAGTGGCGTGAGACCAACTCCTAGCAGCCATCCTTGGCTATATATATTGGACAAGCCCTATCTATCTCCTTAGGTTTTGATTTGAGAATAGTTACCCATGTGTGGAACTTTATCCTTGTTCTCCGACTCGGCTAGAGCAGCGATAAACAAGTTTGAAACCTCAACTTGAGTGTGTGCATCATCTTTGTTCTTGCTAGTTCTTGATTGCTCGCAAGAATAGACCTTCGTGGTCAGGTCATCCGTGTTCTTGCACGGTTGATAACGACGAGGAGTGTGGTTTAGCGATTGCGGCGCTTATCCTTGTGTGGTTCGTGGCGGATCGTCAAAGTCATCCTCCGCCAAATCGAAGTTATCCCCTCACGGAAGATCGGGCCGTCTTGTGCGCATCATTTGGTATCGAGCAGCGGTTGACCGGTGGGTTCTTGTATCTAGTTTAGTTGTTTCATTTCGTTTCTCCTAGAGTCCGTAAAATTTGCCCCACAAAAAATTGTTCTCCATTGTCCAAACCCTTTTGTGCCTTTCAATTAGTTAATTTTGTTTTTGCTAAATTGAGTTTGCATCCGTTCTAGTATTGTCTTGTTGCTGTTCATCTTGTTCATCTCCCCACATCAAAATCCATTCCTAAAGTCCAAAAAAAAATTCCATCTCGGGCAGAATCTGTCCATCTCTGCAACCACCACCAAAAACACCATAAATCACACTTCCCTTATCCTTTTTGAGTGAAACCAAAAATGAGCAGATCCATGACTTAGTGCTCTATGTTTCTGCCAATTTTCACACCCATATTTGAAAGCACAAGAAATCTGTGAACGTTTCAATAAGACCTAATTGCTGTCCTGAAATCTGCATCTGTGTGCAATTGAAAAATTCGTGCAAAATTCTCAGTTGAATTTCAGAACGTTTGTCCAAAAGGAAAGTTGTTGCAAAAGCCATCAGGAAGAAAAAAAAAAGAAAAAAAAAGAATCTTTGAAAAAAAGGCACTTGACCGGCAAAAATACCGACCTCCATGCTGTGGATGAAATCAACAAAATACAAAGTTGGATCCATCTTGTGCTCCCAAGTTGCAAATTGCATATGCTTGAATTTTGTTGTGTTTACCACTTGTATCCACTGCCATATCTTTTGTTTTAGCCTAATATCCATCTTTGTTTGATCAGCAACATAGGCTAATTGCTAGTTTGAACACTTATTCAATTCTATGCAAATTCGAGATTGGTGATTGTTTTCCGTTGCTACTCATTATAAAGCCTTCCGAGCTCCACTTTTTACTAACCATACAGGTGATAAGTCTTGCAATCGCTTTACTCACACTTGAGATCAGTTTATCACGAACCACCACGGATTGCACCCTTGCTGCACTTGTAAGAATTGGTAAGAGCTTGGTGAGAGCAAGAGAAAGAGACACTTGATCTTTTCAGCAAGTAGTAGTGATAGGGAACTACATATCTTTGTGTGTTTTCCTGTTTATTACTAACCATGGCAGATGATAATGGAAGCATTGAGGAAAACCAAGCTAAAATTCTCACATCTCGCTCGAGAGGAATCATGCAACACTTGACACGATTGCTCAACACACATGCTGAGAAATACGACAATGCTATGGCTGAGATCAACAACAACCTTGCGACACTTCGTGATCGTATTGATCGTCTTGATGGACGACAACCACCACATGCTAATCAAGCCAATCATGCATCAAGACAAAATGGAGCACCGGACGTCGTACCCACTTCACACTGCTCTTGGACAAATGGGGTAGAAGAAGAGAACAATTGCATTCTTCGATACAAAGGACGATGATGTTTTTAACTCCCACAATGATCATCGGCGCCTTCGACACATCGACAAGGTATGGGTAGAAATCGGCGTGAACAACGGAGGTGCGTGATGATCCATTAGGAAAGATTAAATTTACAATGCATCCATTTGCTGGAAAGTTCGATCCTAATGCATATATTAATTGGGAGATAGCGGTAGACAAAGAATTTGCAAAGTGTGATTTATCGAAAACCAAAAGATTAGTCTTTGCAGATCAAAGTGTTAACATCGGATGCAATATATTGGTGGAAGCATATATCTAGACAAGATAAAGAACCTAAAACTTGGAATGCCATGAAAAAACTTATGAGAGATGATTATGTTCTGAATATGTTCTTTGAATATTTGCTTACTAAACTTCAACGCTTAAAACAGGGTTCTAAAACTGTTATAGCATACTATCATGAATTGCAAAATTGTTTGTTGCGTTGTGGTTTACAAGAATGTGAACAAGCTACTCAACTTAGGTTCATACGTGGACTTAATCATGAAATTCAAGATGTTCTTGTTGATGAAACATTAAGTTGTCTTTCAGACTTGATTAAATGTGCTTGCAGAGTTGAAAACATGCTTGTTGAATCTTTAAAAGAGTTATTATATTCATTTGAGGTGCCCAATGTTGCACCTTCTGTTGTAACTAACATTTTGCAGGAGAATGTGATGGAGTTGAGCACGACTCCAATTCAACAAAGGAAGAATGATGAGACCATGCTCATCCTGGATATGACCAATGCTATATCAGTTTGGCGACACTTCATGGCATCGTCTACATCTACAAGGATGGTCGTATCTACATGGCTTTACCGATCCCCACCAGGGCCAAGTCGATCACACAGATCACTTCGTCCTCCACCTTGGCCGCCTCCCATGCTTGATGGTGTATTCAAGAAAGGCGTATCTCCAACTCTTCATATTTGAAGCCATATTTTGGAGAACGATGAGCTTGAGTCGAGGACGACTCAAATGCAACAAGGGAGGATGATGAGGACATCACTATGCGGATACACTCATGACCTTACCTCCACCACCTCCTATGCAAGGTCCTATCACAAGGGCACGCTCACGGCGGCTAAATCAACAGTGAACTCGTTTCTCGGGTGGCATAATTATATTTTAGAGGATAGACCACTGCATAATAATGTGCTTGTGCTTAGGAATCATGGCTTAGAGCTGCAAGGACGTCATTCCTCATCACTACAAGCTATAGTACAAGTTATTCCCGAGAAGGAAGCCAAAACGTCCACCCAGGAGCAGTCCACCTTCCACTGGCCATAACTATTGCATACGGAGTCCGTTCGGGATGAGTGAGTACTTCATTAAAAGATAAATTCGTGATCTTTCCAACGGATCTGGCCTCATCATCAAATTCCACTCGAGCTGGCCACAGCAGTCAAAATAGTGCGACGGTCTCTGTCTTTTAGGGTGCTGTGCCACCATAATTTTGGGCTGAGTTCCCATGTAATTAAAGTGGCGTGAGACCAACTCCTAGCAGCCATCCTTGGCTATATATATTGGACAAGCCCCTATCTATCTCCTTAGGTTTTGATTTGAGAATAGTTACCCATGTGTGGAACTTTATCCTTGTTCTCCTGACTCGGCTAGAGCAGCAGTAAACAAGTTTCGAAACCTCAACTTGAGTGTGTGCTTCATCTTTGTTCTTGCTAGTTCTTCGATTGCTCGCAAGAATAGACCTTCGTGGTCAGGTCATCCGTGTTCTTGGCACGGTTGATAACGACGAGGAGTGTGGTTTAGCGATTGCAGGCGCTTATCCTTGTGTGGTTCGTAGCCGGATCGTCAAAGTCATCCTCCGCCAAATCGAAGTTATCCCCTCACCGGAAGATCGGGCCGTCTTGTGCGCATCAAATTTGATGATTGATAACCTGGATAAATTAGTAGAGTTACGTTTGTCTACGCTTGATCAGACGAGGAAAAGTTTAGTGACTCACCTTCTTATGATGAGCTAGTAGAACTAGTTGAAGAGCTAAATAATACTTTGCTTGATAAAATAAATTCAACTAGAACTCTTAAGAAGACTATTACTGGCTTGTTTAATGAACAAAAGTTGCTAACAGACAAGTATGATAAACTTTTGTATGAACATGATGATGAGGACTTCTCCACAACGGATACAACCAGCTCTAACTCCACTCACCAGGATGAACCACCACTTCAAGGACCACTCACTCGAGCCCGTACACATCAACTAAATTATCAGGTGAAGGCGTTCCTAAGTATTCCAATTAATGATACAATGAATGGGATGCTATTTAATTTTTGTGATGATGTGATTATTCTTAGGAACCATGGAGAAGACCCACAACGCACAAAGGAGTTCGCGTCCAGAGGGAAGAGCACATTGAAATCAGATTCGGACTTCCAGAGATGATCAGATTCAAATGGCCATAACTTTTGATCCAGAAGGCTTCTGGAGGTCTACGAGTACAAGAACGAAAGCTCTGGTCGTCCTCTTTCCAACCGATCCGAGATCACCTCAAATTTCCTTCCAAGTCAACGGGAATATGCAAAACAATCCAGAACACTTTTCCAGTCCGAGTCTAATTGGGCTCTAGTCTTTATTTTGAGTTGTAATCAGTAGGCCCATGTTAAGGCCCAGTGCAGCATGCCCTTGGTCCATAATTAGCCAGCCGCCACCATAGTTAGGGTTTTGGGGTTTTGTTTGATTCAGTTAGCCATTGCTACTGCTTGTACTCGCGCGTGCCGACTAGGCCACCCGTCTACTTGTTCATCGGAACCCCAACTTCGAGTGTTTTTGTTTTAGAACCATCTGAATTCATATTCACAATTGAGTTGCTTGTAATCCCTTGTTCTTGCTGGTTCTTCGATTGCTCGCAGGAACAAAGACCTTCGTGGTTAGGTTGGTCGCGCTTCCCGCGGGATCAATAACCTTCAGGAGGGTGGTGTACCGGTCGCTAAGGCGCAACATCGGGTTCGTTGTAGTCGGGCCGCCAACTTCGCCCTCCACCAGATCGACGCTACCTCCTCTCATCGAAAGATCAGGACGCCTAGTTCTATCAAGTGGTATCAGAGCTTTCGGTTGCTCGGAGAGAGACTTCTTGTTCTTAGATTTGTTTTGCCTACAGTCCAAAAAAAAATAGCCCAACAAAAATAAAATCCTTTCGGTCCTAGCCAATTTCGCCTTTTGCTTTTCTTTGCTTTAGCCTTTCTTGTTGAATTTGCATTACGTCGTCAGTCGTTCTTTGGTCTTAGTGTTTGTGTCGTTTAGAGTTTCAAGTTCTTATCACCTTAGTGTCACGTGTTTTGTTCAATCCTATTTTTGTTGTGCCTTACCATCATCCCTACCATAATAGCGGATCAGAATCCATCACCGCCACATCCCTACCTTTCCACCATCATCCCTACCATAACAAAGCAGATCGAATCCATCACCGCCACATCCCCTACTTTCCACCATCATCCCTACCATAACAGCAGATCAGATTCATCGCCAGATTTTCCACCTTTTCCATTCATCATCCAATCAAATAGCCTTTCCAAATTTGGTTTTCCCCTGTTCGGAAATCAATAAAAAAAATATATATATCCACGGCATACCTCTCTGCTCTCTCTGTGATCCCCTCCCTGCAAGAGGGACGTTAAAAAAAATCAGACCTTTTTACCCCTGGTATTTTTCCGCAAAAGTGCTTGTGACAATTGGTGTTCTCGGGTCCTAGAAGTTCATATTTCCAAGTTTGGGACTCTAGCAAAAAAAAAGGAAAAAAAGAGGAAAAAAAAGAAAAGAAAAGAAAGGGAGATATCTCAGGTTGTTTCTCTTCGTTTTACTTGCTATTCCGTGATGACATCTGTGAATAGGCTTGCGTCTCTAATACGGCCTTGCATAGGACAACCACATACCGTCGTCGAATGTTTATTCAGATTGTTTTGACTAACGTGGCTCTAGCATTTCCTTGAGTTGTTTCTCGGCCACCTATAGCTCCACAGAAAAACTACGACTTACCAGGCTCTAGCGTTTGGCATCGGTACACTACCTCTCTAGGAGATTTTGACTCGCGGTTGCCGACACTTCCTGCTAAGGCTTGGTAAGAACTGGTAAGAGCTTGGTGATACAGGTTGAGAGATAGTGCCCTTTCCTGTGAATTGTTTGTTTTTTTGCTTTCTAACCATGTCAGGAACAGCGAGCAATGATGGTCAGCATTCCCCTCGCACTTGGGGAATCATTCAACCTTTCGAGCGCCAAGTCAAGCTGCATACAGAGGGCCTTGATGGTGATGTGCAGGTGGTAAATGAGCGGCTGGGACAGGTGGAGAAGGCTCAGATTGACACCAACACCTCACTTGCTGCTATTAAACACTTCACTTGCTGAGGTGATAAAGCGGTTTGATGAGTTCGGGCGAGCTCCTACAGGAGACGACGCTGCTCCTCGTCGGCATCACAACAACAATGGTGCTTTGGGCAGCGAGGTGGAGGAAAATGTTGATGAATACTCACGACACGGAGGTGGAGGACGAGGAGGCCATCGGCGACATATTCTTGCCGCAATCGCCGGCATGACTCCCTTGCGCATGCCACGCGAGGTACGCACTGATGATGACACACTTGGCAGAATTAAATTCTCTATTCCACCTTTTGATGGAAAATATGATCCTGATGCATACCTCACATGGGAATTAGCTGTAGAACAAAAGTTTGCATGTCATGAGTATCCTAAAAACAAAAGAGTTAGGGCTGCCACTAGTGAGTTCACTGATTTTGCCTCTGTTTGGTGGAGTGAGTTTCGATGTAAGAATCACAGTGCTACGCAAAACTGGGCTGATTTGAAAAGAATCATGCGAGCTAGATTTGTTCCCTCTTATTACCAACATGATTTAATAAATAAGCTGTAGCTGCTTAGGCAAGATAGTAAGAGTGTAGAGGAATACTATCAGGAATTACAAATGGGTATGTTGCGCTGTGGTATAGAGGAGTCTGAGGAGGCTGCTATGGCTAGATTTATGGGTGGGCTGAACCGTGAGATTTATGACATTCTTAATCACAAGGAATATAATTCGATCACTCGCTTGTTTCATCTCGCTTGCCATGCTGAAAGAGAAGTGCAGGGACGACGCAAATGGTTTAGCACGAGAACTAATATTTCTGCAGGTCGTGCTAACACTTGGTCAACACGAGTCCCACCTACAGCCACAAGGCAACCGGCTGCACCGTCCTCCAACAACAACAAGAATCGACCTTCCTCTTCCGCGCCGATTTCCAAGCCTTCGGAGGTAACAAAAACTTCTACACCAGAGCTCGCCAAGAGCTCTGCTTCCGTTGCTTCAACTGGGAGGACGAGGGATGTGCAATGCCATCAATGCAAGGGGTAAGGTCACATGAGGAGTCAATGTCCAAGCAAGCGTGTGCTGATTGTGCGAGACAATGGTGAGTTTTCTTCTGCTAGTGATTTGGATGAAGAAACATATGCTATGCTTGCAGCTGACAATGCAGGGAGCGAAGATGATCATGACCAGGAAGAGCACATTGATGCCAACCATGCAGACCATTATGAGAGCCTCATTGTACAGCGTGCGTTGAGTGTCCAGATTGGAAAGTCCGACCAAAATCAGCGGCACAACCTGTTCCAAACCAAATGTGTCGTCAAGGAGCGATCATGTCGTGTGATCATTGATGGAGGAAGTTGCAACAACCTTGCAAGCTTGGACATGGTGGAGATGCTTCGTTGGAGACAAGACCGCACTTTGACCTTACTATGTTCAATGGTTCAACAGTATTGGTAAGGTTAAGGTTACACGCTTGGTGAGAGTACAATTTGCTATTGGTTCCTATCATGATTTTGCTGAATGTGATGTCGTACCCATGCAAACATGTTCTATATTGTTAGGTAGACCTTGGCAATATGATAATAGTTCTGTGCATGATGGTAGAACCAACCAGTATTCCTTTGTGCGTAAGGGAAAGAAGATTGTATTGCATCCTATTACTCCTAATTCCATTCTTAAAGAGGACATCACTAGAGCTAGTAAGCAAAAGATTGATGAAAGTGCAAAAAAGAAAAATTCTAGTTCTGTTTGTGATAATAAAAATGAGATTAAGTTGAAAGGTGCATGTTTTCTCGCTACCAAATCTGATGTGAAGGAACTGGTTGTTGATGAATCTGTTTGCTATGCCTTAGTTTGCAAGGATGCTTTGTTCTCATTTGAGGAGATACCTGCTGCTTTGCCTCCTGCTGTGACTAACCTTTTGCAAGAATATGTTGATGTTTTTCTCAAGGACGTTCCTCCAGGCTTGCCACCAATTCGAGGGATTGAACATCAGATTGACCTCATTCCTGGAGCATCTTTGCCCAATCGAGCGCCATATAGGACTAATCCGGAAGAAACTAAGGAGATACAACGCCAAGTGCAAGAACTGCTTGACAAAGGGTACATGCGTGAATCTCTTAGTCCTTGTCTTTGTTCGGTCATTTTAGTTCCTAAGAAGGATGGATCATAGCGCATGTGTGTGGATTGTAGAGCAATCAATAACATTACCATTAGATATCGTCATCCTATTCCTAGGTTAGATGATATGCTTGATGAATTAAGTGGCTCTACTGTGTTCTCTAAGGTTGATTTGCGTAGTGGTTACCACCAAATCCGCATGAAATTAGGTGATGAATGGAAAACAGCTTTCAAAACTAAGTTCGGTCTATATGAGTGGCTAGTGATGCCTTTTGGTTTGACTAACGCACCTAGCACTTTCATTAGACTAATGAATGAAGTTTTGCGTGCTTTCATTGGTAGATTTGTGGTGGTATATTTTGATGATATCTTGATCTATAGCAAATCATTAGATGAACATCTTGCTCATTTGCGTGCTGTTTTTGATGCCTTACGAGATGCACGTTTATTTGGTAACCTTGAGAAGTGCACATTTTGCACCGATCGAGTTACTTTTCTTGGCTATGTTGTTACTCCACAGGGAATTGAAGTTGATCAAGCCAAGGTTGAGGCAATTCAGAGTTGGCCGACTCCTAAAACGGTCACACAGGTGCGGAGTTTCCTTGGACTTGCAGGATTCTATCGTCGCTTCATGAAAGATTTCAGTACGATTGCTGCACCGCTGAATGAGTTGTCCAAAAAAGGCGTGGCTTTCCAATGGGGCAAGTCACATGAAGATGCCTTTGACTTGTTGAAAGAGAAGCTGACCCATGCACCACTGCTCTAACTCCCATACTTTGGTAAGACTTTTGAACTTGAGTGTTATGCTAGTGGCATTGGGATTAGAGGCGTGCTGATCCAAGAAGGTAAGCGAGTTGCTTATTTCAGTGAGAATTTATCTGGGCCTCGTTTGAACTACTCAACTTATGATAAGGAATTTTATGCACTGGTTCGAACATTAGAGACTTGGCAACATTATTTGTGGCCCAAAAAGTTTGTTATACACTCTGATCATGAATCCTTGAAGCACATTCGTAGCCAAAATAAGTTGAACCGTAGGCAGCAACATGGGTAGAATTCATTGAGACTTTCCCTTATGTTATCAAACACAAGAAGGGGAAGGATAATATTATTGCTGATGCTTTATCACGACGATATACCATGCTTTCACAATTAGACTCTAAAATCTTTGGCTTAGAAACGATTAAAGAGCAATATGCGCTTGATGCTGATTTTAAAGATGTTTTGCTAAATTGTAAGGAAGGAAGAGTTCGGAATAAGTTCATTGTTAATGATGGTTTTGTGTTTCGTTCTAACAAGCTATGCATTCCAGCTGGATCTGTTCGTTTGTTGTGGCTTCAGGAAGCACATGGAGGAGGACTGATGGGTCACTTTGGTGTGAAGAAGACAGAGGATGTGTTGGCCAACCATTTTTATTGGCCAAAGATGAGGCTCGATGTGGAGCGCTATGTCTCTCGCTGTTCTACTTGCAATAAAGCTAAGTCACGACTGGACCCACATGGTTTATATATGCCTCTTCCTGTTCCTAGTGTTCCATGAGAGGATATTTCAATGGACTTTGTTTTAGGCCTACCTAGGACAAAGAGGGGAAGGTATAGCATATTTGTTGTCGTGGATCGGTTTTCTAAGATGGCACATTTTATACCCTGTCATAAGAGCGATGATGCTACAAACATTGCTGACTTGTTTTTCAGGGAGATAGTTCGCCTACATGGAGTGCCTTCCACAATTTTGTCAGATCGGGATGCAAAATTTTTGAGTCATTTTTGGCGGACGCTTTGGAAGAAACTGGGTACCAAGCTTTTGTTTTCTTCTACATGGCACCCTCAAACTGATGGCCAGACTGAAATTGTCAACAGAACGTTGTCTACAATGTTGAGAGCCATTTTGAAGAACAATTTGAAGATGTGGGAAGAGTGCCTACCTCATGTGGAGTTTGCCTACAACCGCTCATTGCATTCTAGTACCAAGATGACTCCTTTTCAGGTGGTATATGGTTTCAATCCTCGTGCACCCATTGATATTTTGCCATTACCATGTTCTGAAAAAGTAAACTTAGATGTCGCTAAACGTCTTGATTTTGTCTTTGAAATTACATGAGACTACTAAAGATAACATTGAGCGCATGAATGCAAGATATAGAGTTCTTGGTAGTCGTGGTAGGAAGGAATTAACTTTTGAACTGGAGATCTTGTTTGGTTGCACTTGAGAAAGGATAGGTTTCCTGATTTGCGAAAGTCTAAATTGATGCCTAGAGCTGATGGTCCTTTTAAAGTGATTGCTAAGATAAATGATAATGCATACAAGCTTGATTTGACTGCAGACTACAGTGTAAGCAATTCTTTCAATGTTGCTGATTTGAAGCCGTACATGGGTGATGAAGATGAGCTTGAGTCGAGGACGACTCCATTTCAAGAGAGAGAGGATGATGAGGACATCTCCACAATGGATACAACCAGCTCAAACTCCACTCACCAGGATGAACCACCACTTCAAGGACCACTCACTCGAGCCCGTGCACGCCAACTAAATTATCAGGTGAAGGCGTTCCTAAGTATTCCAATTAATGATACAATGAATGGGATGCTATTTAATTTTTGTGATGATGTGATTATTCTTAGGAGACATGGAGAAGACCCACAACGCACAAAGGAGTTCGCGTCCAGAGGGAAGAGCACATTGAAATCAGATTCGGACTTCCAGAGATGGTCAGATTCAAACGGCCATAACTTTTGATCCAGAAGGTTTCTCGAGGTCTACGAGTACAAGAACGAAAGCTCTGGTCGTCCTCTTTCCATCCGATCCGAGATGACCTCCAAATTCCTTTCGAGTCAACGGGAATATGCAAAACAATCCAGAACACTTTTCCAGTCCGTGTCTAATTGGGCTCTAGTCTTTATTTCGAGTTGTAATCAGTAGGCCCATGTTAAGGCCTAGTACTGCACGCCCTTGGTCTATAATTAGCCAGCCGCCACCATAGTTAGGGTTGGTGTTTTGTTTGATTCAGTTAGCCATTGCTACTGCTTGTACTCGCGCGTGCCGACTAGGCCGCCCGTCTACTTGTTCATCGGAACCCCAACTTCGAGTGTTTTTGTTTCAGAACTATCTGAATTCATATTCGCAATTGAGTTGCTTGTAATCCCTTGTTCTTGCTGGTTCTTCGATTGCTCGCAGGAATAAAGACCTTCGTGGTCAGGTTAGTCGCGCTTCCCGCGGGATCAATAACCTTCAGGAGGGTGGTGTACCGGTCGCTAAGGCGCAACATCGGGTTCGTTGTAGTCGGGCCGCCAACTTCGCCCTCCACCAGATCGACGCTACCTCCTCTCATCGAAAGATCGGGACGCCTAGTTCTATCACATGAAAAGTCTGTACAAACTCATAAAGATCTGGTCACAAGTCATGCTTTGCTTGTTAAGAATCATGAAAACTTGCAGACCAACTACTGTGAGCTAGAAATTGAAAATGAAATGCTAGCAAACAAATCCAGTCATGTTTCGCTATGTGATGCATCAGTCTCATGTGACTTATTTAAAGAAGAAATCATGACCTTCAGTTATTCTGATACTTGTAATGGTAATTGCCAATATGCTTCCTATGCTAAGGAGCTTAAAACTGAGAATGAAGAACTAAAAACAAAGGTAGCCAAATTTTATAAAGGTTTAGAAAAATGTTTTCTTGATAGTGCTACTCTTGACAAAATTCTTGTCGAACAAAAATCCGATTTGGGCAAAAAGGGCTTAGGGTATAAACCAACAGTTTGCCTAAGAAAAGTGGATCAAGTCATCTCGAACAGATTTTTGTCAAGAAAAGCACTCAGTGCTATTACTGTCATAAATCAAACCATGAATCAAAAAATTGCTATCTTGCAAATGTTTCTCATGCCAAAAGGGGTTGTGTGGTAGATGACCATTACATGCTATTTAAAGATTTTAGGGGTAAAACAAATGTAAAATATGTAGGTCCCTCAAATCTAGATAAGAAACTTAAAGCTGTCTGGGTACCAAAGGCCATGTTGTTAAACCCTTTTAAACCTAAACTGGCTGTAACTAAACATCAAAGGACCCAAAAGTATTTGGGTACCTAAAGTAAAGAAATGAATTTGTAGGTGAACTATAAAAGTGGATGCAGACATTGGGTAATTGACAGTGGCTGCACTGAACACATGACCGGGACCTCAAGAATGTTCACTTCAATTGAAGGAGAAAGTGATCCAAGTCACAAAATCTCCTTTGGAGACAACAGCAAAAGAAAGGTAAAAGGTCTTGGTAAGATTGCTATATCAAATTATCACTCTATTCACAATATTCTTCTTGTTGATTCCTTAAATTTCAACTTATTATCTATTGCTCAATTATGTGATCTTGGATTCCATTGTATCTTCTCATCTGATGGGGTAACTGTGTTTGATAAAAATGAAAAGCTTATATTCAAAGGTTTCAGATGTCAAAATCTCTACTTAGTAGATTTCAAATCTAACTCCTCATGCATCTCGACCTGCCTGTTAGCCAAAGTTTCTCTTGGATGGCTTTGGCACAGGCGTCTTGAGCATGTAGGTATGTCTAATCTCAAAAAGCTTTTTAAAAATGAGCTAGTGGTGGGTCTGAAAGATGTTAAATTTGAAAAGAATAAGCTATGTAGTGCTTGTCAAGCAGGCAAACAAGTAGCTAATTCTCACCCAATTAAAAGTATCATGTCCACCACTAGACCACTTGAGCTTCTGCATATGGATGTATTTGGTCCCACTTCATATGTTAGCATTGGTGGTAACTCATATTGTCTGGTAATTGTTGATGATTTCTTCAGATTCACTTGGGTATTCTTTTTGCCCAATAAAAGTGAAGTTGGAAAAATCTTCAAAACTTTTGCTAAAAGGGCTCAAAATGTGACAATGGATCTGAGTTTGTTAATACAAATATTATTGAATACTGTGATGAATTAGGAATTAAACATGAACTTTCTGCTACATATACTCCTCAGCAAAATGGTGTGGTTGAAAGAAAGAATAAAACTTTAATTGAAATGGTTAGATCTATGCTAGATGAATATGATTCTTCTGAGGCTTTTTGGACTGAAGCCATCAATACTGCTTGCCTTGCTGTAAATAGGCTTTATCTCCATATATTGCTTAATAAAACTCCTTTTGAATTATTGGTAGGTAGAAGACCCAATATATCATATTTTCGTGTATTTGGTTGTAAAGTATATATCTATAAAAAGAGAACTCATTTGGGTAAATTTAAAACTAGATGTGATACAGGCATCATGCTAGGATATTCTTCTAAGTCCAAAGCATATAGGGTATTTAATAATTCAACTGGACTGGTAGAAGAAACTTATGATGTAAAATTTGATGAATCTAATGGCTCACAAGGTGAGCATGAGAATTTAGATGATGTAGGAGATGATGGTTTGGTGCAAGCAATGAGAAAGATGGAAGTAGGTGACATTAAACCCAAGGAAGATAAGGATGAATCTCCTACACAATCAATGGTGCCCCATGATGGAACCCAAGATGCAGAGGAAGAAAAAGAACAAGATCGGCCAGTCCTCATCAAAAGTCATCATGCCATTGCTAAGGATCATCCCTCAGACCAAATCATTGGTGAAATCAGTAAGGGTGTTCAAACTCGTTCTAGACAAGCTTCTTTTTGTGAACATTACTATTTTGTTTCTTGTATTGAACCTAAGATAGTGAAAGAAGCTCTAGAAGATGTTGATTGGATAATTGCTATGGAAGAAGAACTTAACAATTTTGAAAGAAACAAAGTCTGGAGCAAGATAAATCGCCCAAAGAATCACCTGGTTTTGAAGACCCAAACTTGCCAAATCATGTGTACAAATTATCTAAGGCACTCTATGGTCTAAAACAAGCTCCTAGAGCATGGTATGAGCGTCTTAGAGATTTTCTACTTAATAAGAACTTCAAAACCGGGAAGGTTGATCCAACCTTGTTTCCAAAAGACATCAATGGAACATTAATGATTTGTCAAATATATGTAGATGATATTATCTTTGGCTATACTAATCATTCTCTTTGCAAAGAATTTGGTGACATGGTGGCCAAAGAGTTCGAGATGTCTATGATTGGGGAACTGACATTCTTTCTGGGATTCCAAATCAAGCAATTGAAGGAGGGGACTTTTATTTCAGAAGAAAAGTACACTAAGGATCTCCTCAAGCGTTTCAAAATGGAAGAATGCAAGACAATAAAGACTCCCATCCCATGGCTACTAACACTCACCTTGATCAAGATGTGGGGGGGGGGTAAGTCTGTTGACGAAAAGCTTTTTAGATCCATGATAGGCTCATTACTATACTTGACAGCATCTAGGCCTGACATCATGTTTAGTGTGTGTATGTGTGCTAGATTTCAAGCTGCACCTAAAGAAATTCACTTAAGTGCTGTAAAAAGGATAGTTAGATATCTTAAGTTTACTTCTAGTTTTGGTTTATGGTACCCTAAAGGTGCTCCATTTGAGCTTCTTGGCTACTCGGATTCTGATTATGCCGGATGCAAGATTGATCGTAAGAGCACCTCAGGGGGTTGCATTTTCTTGGAAGATCTTTAGTTTCTTGGTGTTCTAAAAAGCAAAATTCAGTAGCACTGTCCACTGCCGAAGCCGAATATGTGGCTGCAGGCAGTTGTTGTGCTCAAATTCTATTCATCAAACAAACATTTCTAGATTTTGGGATAAAATTTGATAATGTGCCTCTGTTGTGTGATAATGAAAGTGCAGTGAAAATAGCAAACAATCCGGTCCAACATTCCAGAACTAAGCATATTGAAATTCGACATCACTTTATTCGTGATCATGTTGCTAAAGGAAATATTGTGCTTAGTTATGTAAGAACTGAGGACCAATTGGCTGATATTTTCACTAAGCCGCTTGATGAGGCCAAACTTTCAAAATTAAGAAATAAACTAAATATCATTGCCTATTCAAATGTTGTTTGATGATGTCACACTTAGGGGGAGCAAGCTTGCCTGCTATGCATCACTTGATACCCAATTTTCGAAAAACCTCTTCGGCTTCTGAAAAAACTTCAAGCCTCTTCGACTTATGATGCATTTACACCATCCTCGCCGCAACGGCTATAAAAGGCGAACCACGGCTCTGGGAATGTAATCCTTCACACTTAGCCTTTCTCCTTTCTGATGAGGACATCCCAACCGAGGATACAACCGCTGCCCCTTCTTCTTCTGCGACCGCTATTTCGTCCCCGACTGTCGCTGTTTTGACTGCTACTTTGTCTACGACATCTGGAGCGCTTAATCCGGAAGCAAGTCCATTCCATCCACCTTTGCTGGACCAGCACGACAAGAACATCCACCGAGGACAGCCCACGCGCCAAGGAAGGCCCAAGATAAAGCCCAATTCGTCGCCGAGTCCAGTTCGGCCATCCAGGAGCACTAGTACTTCAAACGGACGCCACGGCCACATCCGAACTCCGTTTTCGACGTTCGACAACTCGTTTGAAAGGTATCGAGATAACCTTTCCAATGGATCTAATCCTGAGGCCAAATTCTTCATGGAGAGAAGGGAAATCACAGAACAATCTCATGGGATAGAAATTTCAAGTGCTGCGCCACCTTTCTTGTGGGCCCAAGGCCCATGTACTTTTACGGTCCACCCCTCCTTTGGCCGGCGCCCCTTTCCTGGCTGCCGCACCCTTCTTGGGCACCCCCCTTGTGTGGGTACCCCTTTATATTGGGTTCTCACCCCTGTTCTTCAGTTTTTAGGGTTTTGTTGTGTTTTGGTAGACCCCGTGTGCGTCCCTCCTCGTGTTTGCGCGTGTCGACTAGACCACCCGAGCCGAGAAACAGAACCTCAACTTGTTCTCTTTGTTTGATTTCAATACTACCTTTTCGGTTTGCTTCATACTTTGTTCTTGCGGGTTCTCGTTTTCTTGCAGGAACTACTGATCATTGGTTCTTGTCTCAGTGTGGTTTTCGCATTGTGATTGCGAAGCTCCCAACCTGTTTGGTAGGAAGCCCTAAATTCGGTGCCATCAACACCTTCAAATCGACGTATCATCATCTCACCGAAAGATCGGGATCGCCGTCCCCATCAAGTTGGTATCAGAGCTCAAGGTTGCTCGGTGAGATTTTCCATCATATTTCGTTTTCTACCTAGAGTCTAGAAAATTTGCCCCACAAAAAAAAAAGATTTGTCCCTTTGTCCAAGCTAATTTGTGCCCTAACTTTTACTACTTGTTCTTGGTTTGTTGAACCGTCAGTTGCATATTCGTGTCTTTGTTGGTTTTAGAGTCTAGTCCCGTTAGAGTTTCGAGTTCAAGTCACGTTTTGGTCACAATTGCTTTCGCATTGGAGTCAGTTTCTGCTAGTTGATCAGATCGGGACTCTCGGTATTTGCTGGAGATCAGAAGAGAAGAGAAAAAAAAGAACCGCATAGATTCAATTGCAAAAAAAAACAAAGTTCAGAAAGAAAAAAAAAGAGAGGAGAAAAAAAAAATCCGAGAAGAGATCTCTTTCCCTAGTTGGGTTCGGTTCGGTTGGCAGGAGATAAGGAAGGTATCTGTTTCGGTTTAAGAAAAGATCAGAGAGAAGGAAAGTGTAGCCTTTTATTTTGCTTAGGTCTGGCTTTGAAAGGAAGGTATAGGCCACCCCTCTCTGGTTTTGCATCCAACTTTTCTTTTGAAGTGGATTCGGATCCCCTCCGTACACCATGCACGAAAACTGCCATAACTTTTGCATACGGCCTCCGATTGGGCTGTTCGAGTACTCAAAACGACCGGAACGAAAAGCTACATCCGAAAAACGACTAGCTCTAATTGGGTTACCGAGGCCCCAAAAAATTCGTTCGACCCCAAAAAACATCGTTTAGGGCCTCAAAATGCCCCCGGAATTTCGGAAAAATTCTGCTGGCTCCATTTTGGCTAAAATTTTTGCTGTTGGTGATTAGGCTCGCGTCTCTAGTACGGTCTAGCCTAGGACCAGCATTGTACTGATTTTGAACGACTATTCAGCTTACTTTGGTTCAGTGGTACTAGTTCCTCCTTTGCTACATATTATTGCCTGTCCAAGCTCCACCATCTTCTAACCACACAGGTTCCGGACTTTGCATTCGCTTGCCACATCGAGAACTTGTAAGAACTTGGTAGAAGCGTGAGCGTGTGTGAGGCTTACCACTTCATACGACCTAGTAGTTTATAGGAACTTTCATATCTGTGTGAATTTTCTTTGTTTCTACTAACTATGGCAGGTAGTCCAAGCAATCGTGGGAGTAACGTCGGCAGTGGGAGTGAACATGAGGACCGCCTCACGGCAAAAGAACGGCGTTGGGTCACTCATTTTGAGAGGATGCACCATCAGCATGAGATGCGAACTCGTGACACTCTTGATGCGATTCAGGCGCAATTGGCACCCCTCACTGAGCTTCAAGCACAGCTAGCACAACTTCTTCAAGGTGCTGCCCCCAACAATGGTGCCACTAGTCATGCTTTGGGCCAACGGGGCGCTCCATCGGTTGTCCCTGTTACTTTAAACGGGGTGGCTCAAGAGGAGAACAACTACGCCGCCGATACCGAGGATGACTACAGGGTAAATGTGAACAACGACCGACCTCATCGTCGACTCCGCAATAACAGGCAAGATATGGCTAGAAATCAACATGATCAAAGGGAAGAACATGATGATTCTATGGCAAAAATGAAATTTACTATGCTTCCTTTTGATGGTGCTTATAATCCTGATGTCTATCTAGATTGGGAGTTGGCGGTAGATCAAAAAATTTCTTTCTATGACTTCTCTGAGCGTAGAAGGGTGCACGCTGCCACTAGTGAATTTACTGGTTTTGCATCTATTTGGTGGAAAGAACTTTGTAGAGCCAACCATGATGTACCTACAACTTGGGATGGGTTGAAGCGTGTCATGAGGGCTAGATTTGTTCCTACATACTATGCTCGTGATTTATTGAATAAAATGCAGCGCTTTAGTCAAGGTGATAAAACGGTTGAGGAATATTATCAGGCATTACAAATTGGCATGTTGCGCTGTGGGTTAGAAGAGGGTGAAGATGCAAAAATGGCTAGGTTCTTGGGTGGGCTTAACCGAGAGATACAGGATATACTTGACTATAAAGAATACAATTCTATTACTCGTTTGTACCATCTTGCTTTGAAAGCAGAAAGGGAAGTGCAGGGTCGACGATCGACAACGCGAGGTAATATTGGAGGCTCTTCCACGTCCAAGTCAGTCCAGATCCATACCAAGGCATCATCTTCCATACCTGGACGTGTACCTACACCGGCTGTTCCAACTACTTCGACGTCATCACGCATTGCGGAGGCAAACAAGTTAGTCACACTTCAAGCACCCGCCAAGAGTGCTTCCTCAGTTGCCTCCACCGGTCGAACGCGGGAAACACAATGTTTTCGATGCAAAGGAATGGGGCACGTGATGCAAGACTGTCCTAATCAACGTGCTCTAATAATCAGAGAAAACGGTGAGTACACTCGTGACAGTGACATTGATGAAATTGAATATGCTCTTGTTGCCACAAATATTGCAGAGCCAGCAGAAGAGATTATCACTTCTGCAGCATCCGATAAATATCTGGCTCTTTTGTCGCACGTGTACTTACCGCACAGCCTGCACGCGATGAATAAAATCAACGCCATAATATCTTTCAGACAAGGTGTGTGGTGAATGAGCGCTCTGTGCATGTCGTTGTTGATGGAGGTAGCTGCAACAATTTTGCGAGTGTAGACATGGTCGAGAAGCTTGGCTTGACCACAAATCCACTTCTCAACAAGATGAAATTGAATGGCTCAATTCCACCGTAAGGTTCTGTAACAAAACCGTTTGAGTACCTATCTCGATTGGTTCTTATCATGATAATGTTGTTTGTGCTGTTGTACCCATGGATGCTTGCTCTCTTTTATTGGGTAGACCGTGGATTTATGATATGGATGCTACACATCATGGTAGGACCAATGAGTATAGTTTCTTGTATAAGGAAAAGAAAATTATTTTGAAACCCATGAGCCCTACAGAACTAAGAAACATTGATGTTAAAAGAGCTCAAAGAGAAAAAGAAGAGAGTAGAATTAAAAGTGTAGCTAGTAAATCAACCCATTCAACTACACCAGTTGCTAAAAAACCTGATCTTAAGTTGAAGGGAAAGGTATTGTTGGCTGCAAAAGTTCTCTCACAAGAAAACATAGATAGTATAGAACCACTGCCATTCTCTGTTGCTTTGTCTTCTGTTATTACTAATACATTGAAGGATAATGAGATAGAGTCGAGGACGACTCCAATTCAAGAAGTGGAGGATGATGAGGACATCCCAACCAAGGATACAACCGCTGCCCCTTCTTCTTCTGCGACCGCTACTTCGTCCCCGACCGTCGCTGTTTCGGCAGCTACTTCATCTACGACGTCTGGAGGGCTTAATCCGGAAGCAAGTCCTTTCCATCCACCTTTACTGGACCAGCCCGACAAGAACATCCACCAAGGACAGCCCACGCGCCAAGGAAGGCCCAAGATAAAGCCCAATTCGTCGCCGAGTCCGGTTCGGCTATCCAGGAGCAGCAGTACTTCAAACGGGCGCCACGGCCACATCCGAACTCCGTTTTTGATGTTCGACAACTCGTTTGAAAGGTATCGAGATAACCTTTCCAATGGATTGAATCCCGTGGCCAAATTCATCTTGGAGCGAAGGGAAATCACAGAACAATCTCACGGGATAGAAATTCCAAGTGCTGCGCCACCTTTCTTCTGGGCCCAAGGCCCATGTACATTTACGGTCCACCCCTCCTTTGGCCGGCGCCCCTTTCCTGGCTGCCGCACCCTTCTTGGGTGCCCCCCTTGTGTGGGTACCCCTTTATATTGGGTTCTCACCCCTGTTCTTCAGTTTTTAGGGTTTTGTTGTGTTTTGGTAGACCCCGTGTGCGTCCCTCCTCGTGTTTGCGCGTGTCGACTAGACCGCCCGAGCCGAGAAACAGAACCTCAACTTGTTCTCTTTGTTTGATTTTAATAGTACCTTTTCGGTTTGCTTCATACTTTGTTTTGCGGGTTCTCGTTTTCTTGCAGGAACTACTGATCATTGGATCTTGTATCTGTGTGGTTTTGGCATTGTGATTGCGAAGCTCCCAACCTGTTTGGTAGGAAGCCCTAAATTCGGTGCCATCAACACCTCCAAATCGACGTATCATCATCTCACCGAAAGATCGGGATCGCCGTCCCCATCACTTTCTGCTCCAAACTGCTACCTTCTTCTTGCCGAAAAGGAATTTCAAGGACGACCAAGACGACCCTAAGCTTGCGGAGCTCTGGAGGGACTTCGATCTCGCCATGGCAGAGGTGGCCGAGGAGAGGGCGATCGCCCGTGACCATGCCACCATCGATGCCTTCCATGCGATCGTCCCTGCCCTTTACAGGGCTAGGGAGGCCCTCGTGGAGGCCCTCGGTCGCATACGTCGGGGTGAAGCATAGGCCCTCCCCTGTAAAAATATTTCCCGGGCATAATGTCCGGGGAATTCATATAAATAAAGAAATGTCTTTCTAAAATGTTTTCTTTGAATGTTTCTTGTCATAGCTTAGACCCAAGCTTGAGGCGTCTCGAAACTCGTGTGGCTTCTCGATTGAATGATATCCACATCCGTCTGTCGCAGAATGTAGCTTAGGCTCAACGCGTAACACATCCTATTAAATCTTGCGCGGCTGGCGGTGTGAATAAATAAATTCAAAAGTGCTAATTTCAGAATAAGATGATTCTTTGAATAAATTTCTTAACTAAAAATAAGAAAATGCTGCTATAAGACTTACCTTACTATGCTTCTTTCTTATCCAATCCAAAATATAGTAATTAAGTCAAAATATCTGTTCTTATCAAAAATTGCTGGCAATGTTTAGTTAAATATCTCTATTCAGCACTTTGAGTCTTTCAGCTGAGCTTAAGTTGAAATTGCTTAGGCTTATCTGGATATTAGACTCAAACATTCCTTGAAAACTCAATTCTTCTAGTTTATTTGTGTTGTGTTGATTTTGGTTGCTAATCTTAGCTATATCCCTTATTTCTAATCTTCAGAAACATAGACATATTGCAGACTAAAATTAATTGAACTAAAATTGCAAGTTCCCATTTGGGTCGGACCAATCTAGAACAAAATATCAATGCACAACGGACTAAACTTTTTGGTCCGTCATTAAAGGAAGTTTTGGTCTCGACTCTGTCCAAAGCAAAATCCTTCAACCACGGACCAAAATCAGTCTAGTCGGTATTTGTATCTATTTAGTCCGGCTCATTTGGTAAACTGTCTGATCTTTTTGCCAAATCAAGTCTGCCTTCTGTTCAAATGTTTCCAAGTCTGATTCTCATCCAAATTCAAATGGATTGTATCTGTTTAATAAATTTTTTTCTTCTTTTCTCAAATTTCAAATTGTGTTCAAAATCTTGCCTATTTCTTTAGGACTTATCTTATGCTAACCTGACTCTATTTTGGGACTCCCTGTTGTGCTCAAACCATTTCCTAAAAGGGGTCCCACTACATTTTTCCAGGACGCCTGTCCCCTTCCAACCACCCTGGTTAAAGGCGTCAGTTACCAAGACATATTTACTCTTGTTATTCGCATTCATTGTAGTAACTTCTTCCATCAGAATTTTTCCCCTTGTTACCTTCTTGCTTGCGCAAACTCCTCAAAGCCAGAAAAACCTTCTTAGCACCGAAGCAAATCCTTAATCGGATCTTGGCAACGGAGTTCATCTGACATTTTGCGCAAGAACCTTTCTCAATCTCAGTAAGTTCCTTGAAACCTCTCTTTTCTCTTCAAGTCTCAAACCCTAGACCTAGTCCTTAGACTTAAGTTTTTACTGTTTTTAGGTCTAGTCTTGTGCTTGAAAAAGGGTTTGCATTTGAGTCTGAGCAAGAGTTGATTAGTAATCAAGATGAGGTCAAAGAACCCAGATAAGAGGGAACTGATCGGAAAAATTATTGATAAAGTAAAAAGCAAGAAACAGAAGGTGTGTAGTTCATCTCCAGGAATAACATTACCTAGACAACCTCAAGGTCCTGTGTTAATCCAAGATGTTCATAATGCTGCTCGAACAAATAGAAAAGTAGTTACCTCTCACCCAAGAAAAGGAAAACAAGTGATTGATTCTGAGTCACCTTCTGAGGATAGTGTCTATGAGCCTAACAGTGAATCATCTTCAGAAAATACAGAGCTGGTTTCTGAAGTTGACATTTTTAGCAGTGAGGAATTGGCTGACCTAAGTGGCAAGAAACTGATAGCAGTACGTGATGAGGACATCACTTCTATGGATATAGCCACACCTGCAAATCCATCACCTACGCATCAATCGGTCCCCGTTGCTGTAATACATGGACCGATTACTCGAGCTCGCGCACGTCAACTCAATTACCAGGTGAATTCGTTCCTCGGGTTTCATACGAATATTTTAATGGATGGAATGCTATTTAATTCTTGTGATGATGTCCTTTGCCTCAGGAACTTGGGTGAGGAACCAACCAAGATGAAGGATAGAAGAGAAGTGCACGAGTTCGGTTCAGATTCGACTCCAGGACAGGGCTGACTTGTTTCGCCGCCACGGCTACATCCGACTCCGTTTTGGGCGTTCTTGTACTTCACTGAAAGCTTATCAAGTCTACTTTCCAACGGATCTGGAATCACATCCAAACTCCTTCTGAGTTGACGGGAATCGTTCAATCAAGCAGCGTCACTTTTTCAGTCCAAGTCAAAAGTGGGCCTTTGGCCTTGTAACAAGGAAAGCCCACTTAAGGCTGCACCCTAGGTTCCTAGACGCTCTCCACAATAAAAACAGCCAGCAGCTGCCATTAGAGGGTGGGTTTTTTTAGATCAAAGATAGCAGTTGCTACTTCTTGTAATCGCGTGTTGGCTAAACCGCCGAATTACTTGTCATCGAAACCCCTCTTTGTGATTACGAATGAACTCGTGGTTTCAATTATAATTTCAGTGTTTGTTCATCTTGTTCTTGCGTGTTCTTCGATTGCTTGCAGGGACAAAGGCCTCGTGGTCGAGTTGATCGTGCACCGGCAAGATCAATAACAACTTCGAAGTCGGTGTAACGATTGCTAAGGCGCATCGTCTGGGACGGTGTAGTCGGATCGCCAACGCCTTCTTCCACCCAATCGAATCTATCCTCTCTCATCGAAAGGTGGGACCTATCCTCCTATCACGTGGTATCGAGCTCAAGGTTGATCGGTGAGAGATTTTTTCCCCATCCATTATTTTACCTGATCCGTAAAACCATAAAAAAACAAATAGGCGATTAGATCTCCTTGTCCAAAACAGTTTGTGCCTTTGCTTTTGCTACTTTAGTTCTCGGCTTGTTGAATTTACGGTTGCTTCGACGAGTCAAGTTGCCGGTCTTTAGTTTCATCCTTTAGAGTTTCGAGTTCAGTCATGTTTTTGTCACGATTATGCTCATAATTTGAGTCGATTCGTTAGTAGATCGATCGGAGTTGAGTTTGTTTCGTCTAGTGTGGGAGATCAAATTGGGTTGCCGATTTCCTTGCTTTGTTTACTAATCCGCTTGATTCTCTGTGTTTACCAAAATAAATATCAGTTTCCAAATATATATATATAAAAAGAGGCCTGTGTATACAAGAGCCGCACCAAATCAAGGAGTTAAAAAAAGGCAAGTGCATATAGAAAAGCCGCACCAAATCGAGAAGAAAAGGCAAGTGCAGATAGAAAAGCCGCACCAAATCGAGAGAAGAAAAGGCAAGTGCAGATTTCAAAAGCCGCACTAGATCAATTGCAAATCAAAGTTCGAGAGAGAGAGAGAGAGTATCTTTTAATTACCATTATACCCTGGTTTTGCCAAAAGTCCTTTGTGCAAATTTTGTTTTTAGGGTCTCCGAGTTCATCTAAGAGAGTTTTGTGACCCTCCCAAAAAAAAAAAAAAAAAAACTTGCTGTTTTGGGCGTTTGGTGACGACGCTTGTGTCTTGGCTCGCGTCTCTAGTACGGTTCGGGACTAGGACCAGCACGGTACCGTCGAGAACGCTTATTTAGCTTGCTGTGACTAACGTGGTGAAGGTTACTCCTTGTGCTATTTCAGCCACCTATAGCTCCACAGATTGTCTCCTACTCTCGAAGTTGTTTGTCTTGTTGGTTGCCAACACCTCCTTGCTAAAGCTTGGTAAGAACAGTAAGAACTTGTTTGAACAGGTTGAGAGTGAGCGATTTGACACTAGCACACCACTTGTAGATAGGGATAATCTTGTTACTTGGTGTTAGCCTTTTTTTTCTTTGTTTTCTAACCATGGCAGGATCTAAGCCGATAAAGGGGACAACATTCACCTCGCACACGGGATCGTCTGAAGACTTCGAGCGCCAAATGAGGCTTCACACCGATGCGCTTGATGAGGACGTTCGTGTTACCAATGACCGCCTTGGTCAATTGGAGGCGATTCAAATTGACACCAACACCAAAATCACCGCTGGAAGTTTCGTAGGCGCAATCAACACCTCCCTTGCAAGATTCTTGCGGCGACTTGAGGAGAGGGATCGTGGACGCCTACCGATGGACATGTGAGCAGCGTTGCAGGAGATAATGAACAGGACTATGCGGCGGACACGGGTTGAGGAAGAGGAGGATGATAGGCCACAACGACGGCTACACCGCAACCGCCATGGTATGGGTTTGCGACCACCACGACGACAGTGCACGTGAACATGATGACTCCTAGGATCAATCAAATTCAAGATGCCACCTTTTGATGGGAAATATGACCACGATGCATACCTCACTTGGGAACTAGTAGATCGAAATTTGCTTGCTATGATTTTCCGAACACAAGAGGGTTAGGGCTGCAACTAGTGAGTTTCTCGATTTTGCCTCCGCTTGGTGGCGCGAGTATCGTAATAAGACCCCAAACAATGTGCCACAAACTTGGGATGCTTTGAAAAGGATCATGTGAGCTAGATTTGTTCCTTCAGTATCATGCACTAGATTTATTACATAAGCTGCAGAATTGAGACAAGGTAGCAAATCAGAGAAGAATATTATCGGGAACTACAAGCAGGCATGTTGCGTTGTGGGTTAGTGGAAGAAGAGGAAGCTGCTATGGCTAGATTTATGGGAGGGTGACCGTGAAATTCGTGACATATTAGCTTACAAGGAATACAATTCTATCACTCGCTTATTCCATCTTGCTTGTAAAGTCGAAAGGGAAGTGCAGGGCGTCGCGCAAGGACTAATGTTTCGCAGGTCGGACTACATCATGGCATCCACGCATTTCAAAGAATGCCCCAAACCGTGCATCTTCACAAGGTACCACTAGCACCGCCACACACGCCCAACAAAACCAATGCCGCAGTATCCGGAAGCAACAAAGGGTCAAGCACCAACACCCGCCAAGAGCGCTTCGTCCGCTGCATCCACGGAAGAACGAGGATATTCGGTGCCTACAATGCAAGGGATTTGGGCATGTGAGGAAAGATTGCCCAAGCAAACGTAGCCGATTGTGCGGGATCTTCGTGAGTATTCTTCGCTAGTGATTTGGATGATGAGACATATGCTATGCTTGCCATTGACCATGCAGAAGTGGACATGAGAAGGAAGAAGAACATATTGGTGCTGAAAATGCAGAACATTATGAGAGCCTTGTTGTTCGCGCGTGTTGAGTGCCCAAATGGGGAAGGTGAATGAACCAATGACATAATTTGTTTCAAACCAAGTGTGTGGTCATGGAGCGCCATGCCGCGTCATCATTGATGGGGTAGTTGCAATAACTTAGCAAGTTCGAGATGGTTCAAAAGCTAGAGTGAAAACAAGCCCACATCCACACCGTATTCACATCCAATGGTTTAACGACAGCTGTAAGATAAAGGTAACACGATTGGTAAGAGTGCACTTTGCCATTGGTTCAGATCATGACTATATTGATCTGCGATGTTGTGCCTATGCAAGCATGTTCTATGTTGTTCGGTAGACCATGGCGAGACGATAAAGACACCTTGCATCATGGTAGAACTAATCAAGACTCTTTTGTGCATAAAGAGAAGAAAATTGTATTACATCCTATGTCTCCAAGCCATTTTGAGGGATGAAGTTGCTAGAGCCAGCAAAGAAAAAATCGAAAACATGAGAAGAGTGAAAATCAGATTGTAGCAAAGGAATTTGTACAACATAAAGAGGGCAAGTCTAAATCTGTTCATGATGAAAAGATGAGATTAAATCAAGGGTGCTTGTTTACTTGCTTCCAAATCTGATTTAAATGATTTGAATGATGGCTCAAGTTTGCTATGCTTTGGTTTGCAAAGAAGCTTTATTTTCATTTGAAGATACATCCTCTTCTTTGCCTCCTCTGTCATTAATCTTTTGCAGAAAACATAGACATTTTTCCAAAGGAGGTGCCACGGATCGCCACCAATCCGTGGAATTGAGCATCAAATTGACCTCATTCCCGGGCCTCCTTACCAAACCGTGCACCATACGTAACCAATCCGGAAGAAACCAAGGAGATACAACGACAGTGCAAGAATTGCTTGAGAAAGGGTATGTGCGCGAATCTCTTAGTCCATGTGCTGTCCCAAGATTTTTAGTTCCTAAGAAAGATGGATCATGGCGCATGTGTGTGGATTGTAGAGCGATTAACAACATTACAATTAGATATCGTCATCCTATTCCTAGGTTAGATGATATGCTAGATGAATTGAGTGGCTCTCTTGTGTTCTCTAAGATCGACTTGCGTGAGCTGATACCACCGATTCGCATGAAATTGGGCGATGAATGGAAAACAGCTTTTAAAACAAAATTTGGATTGTATGAGTGGTTAGTAATGCCTTTTGGACTCACTAATGCACCCAGCACTTTTATGAGATTAATGAATGACGTTCGCGCCATTTCATTGGAAAATTTGTGGTGGTGTACTTTGATGATATTCGATTTATAGCGTAACTCTAGAACAACATCTTGATCATTTGCGTGCTGTTTTTCATGCCTTACGTGATGCTCGCTTGTTTGGTAACCTTGAGAAGTGCACCTTTGCACGGATCGAGTCTCTTTTCTTGGCTATGTTGTTACTCCGCAGGGATTGAAGTTGATCAAGCCAAGGTTGAAGCAATACACACTGGCGGTTCCAACAACGGTCACACAAGTGCGAAGTTTCTTAGGACTTGCCGGATTCTATCGTCGCTTGTGAAGGATTTCAGCACCATCGCCGCACCATTGCACGAGCTCACTAAGAAGGGAGTGCCATTTGCTTGGGGCAAAGCACAAGAGAACGCCTTCAACATGTTGAAAGATAAGTTGACACATGCACCACTTCTCCAACCGCAGATTTCAAGAAACCTTTGAACTCGAATGTGATGCTAGTGGAATTGGGTTGGGAGGTGTGTTGTTGCAAGAAGGAAAACACTGTTGCTTATTTTAGTGAGAAATTGAGTGGGCCTAGTTTGAACTATTCCACTTATGATAAGGAGTTATATGCGCTAGTTCGAACTTTGGAAACATGGCAACATTATTTATGGCCCAAGGAATTTGTAATACATTCGATCATGAGTCATTAAAACATATTCAAGTCAAGGAAAACTAAACCGTAGGCATGCTAAGTGGGTTGAATTCATCGAATCTTTTCCTTATGTCATTAAACACAAAAGGGAAAGGAGAATGTTATAGCTGATGCATTGTCTAGGCGATACGCTATGCTTTCCCAACTTGACTTCAAAATTTTCTGGCCGAAACGATTAAAGGGCAATATGAGCATGATGCTGAATTTAAAGATGTGTTGCTCAATTGTAAAGAGGGAAAATGTGGAATAAATTTGTCCTCAATAATGGGTTTGTGTTTAGAGCTAACAAGCTATGCATTCCAGCTATCTCCGTTCGCTTGTTGTTGTTACAGAAGCGCATGGAGGTGGGTGATGGGACATTTTGGTGTGAAAAGACAGAGGACATACTTGCTAGCCATTTCTTCGGCCAAAGATGAGGCGAGATGTGGAACGCGTTTAGCGCTCGCTGCACAACATGTCAAAAGCTAAGTCACGACATAACCCACATGGTTTGTACTTGCCCTCCCTGTTCCTAGTGTGCCTTGGGAGGATATTTCTATGGACTTTGTTTTAGGGTTGCCTAGAACAAAGAAGGGAGGATAGTATCTTTGTTGTGGTGGATAGATTTTCTAAGATGGCACACTTCATACCTTGTCATAAGAGTGATGATGCTACCCATGTTGCTGATTTGTTTTTCCGTGAGATTGTTCGATTGCATGGTGTGCCAAACACAATAGTTTCAGATCGTGATGCTAAATTTCTTAGCCACTTTTGGAGAACTTTATGGGCTAAATTGGGGACTAAGCTACTGTTTTCTACTACTTGTCACCCACAAACCGATGGGCAAACCAAGTCGTCAATAGAACTTTGTCTACTATGCTTAGGGCTGTTTTAAAACAAAACATTAAGATGTGGGAAGAATGCTTGCCTCACATTGAGTTTGCGATAACCGTCACTGCATTCTACTACTAAGTTGTGCCCTTTTGAGATTGTGTATGGTTTTGTTCCTCGTGCTCCCATTGATTTATTACCTATTCCGCCTTGAGAAACTGAATTTTGATGCTACACAACGTCTTTGAACTGATGTTAAAATTGCATGAGACAACGAAAGCGAACATTGAGTCTATGAATGAGAAATATAAACTTGCTGGTAGTAAAGGAAGGAAACATGTAACTTTTGAACCTGGAGATCTTGTTTGGTTGCATTTACTAAGGACCGCTTTCCTCAATTAAGAAAGTCTAAGTTGATGCCTCGCGCTGATGGCCCTTTTAAAGTATTGGAAAAAGTTAACGATAATGCATATAAGCTTGAGTTGCTGCAGATTTTGGGGTCTCTCCACATTTAACATTGCAGATTTAAAGCCATACTTTGGAGAAGAGGGCGAGCTTGAGTCGAGGACGACTCCAATACAAGAAGGGAGGATGATGAGGACATCACTTCTATGGATATAGCCACACCGCAAATCCATCACCTACGCATCAATCGGTCCCGTTGCTGTAATACATGGACCGATTACTCGAGCTCGCGCACGCCAACTCAATTACTGTGAATTCGTTCCTCGGGCTTCATACGAATATTTTAATGGATGGAATGCTATTTAATTCTTGTGATGATGTCCTTTGCCTCAGGAACTTGGGTGAGGAACCAACCAAGATGAAGGATAGAAGAGAAGTGCACGAGTTCGGTTCAGATTCGACTCAGGACAGGGCTGACTTGTTTCGGCCGCCACGGCTACATCCGGACTCCGTTTTGGGCGTTCTTGTACTTCACTGAAAGCTTATCAAGTCTACTTTCCAACGGATCTAGAATCACATCCAAACTCCTTCTGAGTTGACAGGAATCGTTCAATCAAGCAGCGTCACTTTTTCAGTCCAAGTCAAAAGTGGGCCTTTGGCCTTGTAACAAGGAAAGCCCACTTAAGGCTGCACCCTAGGGTTCCTAGACGCTCTCCACAATAAAAACAGCCAGCCGCTGCCATTAGATGGTGGGTTTTTTTAGATCAAAGATAGCAGTTGCTACTTCTTGTAATCGCGTGTTGGCTAAACCGCCCAATTACTTGTCATCGAAACCCTCTTTGTGATTCGAATGAACTCGTGGTTTCAATTATAATTTCAGTGCTTGTTCATCTTGTTCTTGCGTGTTCTTCGATTGCTTGCAGGACAAAGGCCTTCGTGGTCAGGTTGATCGTGCAAAGCAAGATCAATAACAACTTCGAAGTCGGTGTAACGATTGCTAAGGCGCATCGTCTGGGGACGGTGTAGTCGGATCGCCAACGTCTTCTTCCACCCAATCGAATCTATCCCTCTCTCATCGAAAGGTCGGGACCTATCCTCCTATCACTATCTCCTTAGGTTTTGATTTGAGAATAGTTACCCCTGTGTGGAACTTTATCCTTTTTCTCCTGACTCGACTAGAGCAGCAGTAAACAAGTTTCGAAACCTCAACTTGAGTGTGTGCTTCATCCTTGTTCTTGCTAGTTCTTCGATTGCTCGCAAGAATAGACCTTCGTGGTCAGGTCATCCGTGTTCTTGGCACGGTTGATAACGACGAGGAGTGTGGTTTAGCGATTGCAGACGCTTATCCTTGTGTGGTTCGTAGTCGGATCGTCAAAGTCATCCTCCGCCAAATCGAAGTTATCCCCTCACCGGAAGATCGGGGCCGTCTTGTGCGCATCAAATTGTCTCATGCACCTCTCCTCCACCTTCCTGATTTTAATAAGACTTTTGAGCTTGAATGTGATGCTAGTGGGATTGGATTGGATGGTGTTTTGTTACAAGAAGGCAAACCTGTTGCATATTTTAGTGAAAAATTGAGCGGGCCTGTTCTGAATTATTCTACTTATGATAAGGAATTATATGCTCTTGTGAGAACATTAGAAACATGGCAGCATTATTTGTGGCCCAAAGAGTTTGTTATTCATTCTGATCATGAATCTTTGAAGCATATTCGTAGTCAAGAAAAACTGAACCGTAGACATGCTAAGTGGGTTGAATTTATTGAATCTTTTCCTTATGTTATTAAGCACAAGAAAGGAAAAGAGAATATCGTTGCTGATGCTTTGTCTAGGAGATATACTTTGCTGAATCAACTTGATTACAAAATCTTTGGATTAGAAACAACTAAAGACCAATATGTTAATGATGCTGATTTCAAGGATGTGTTGCTGCATTGTAAAGATGGAAAGGGATGGAACAAATTCATCATCACTGATGGGTTTGTGTTTAGAGCTAACAAGCTATGCATTCCAGCTAGCACCGTTCGTTTGTTGTTGTTGCAGGAAGCGCATGGAGGTGGCTTGATGGGACATTTTGGAGCAAAAAAAATGGAGGACATACTTGCTGGTCATTTCTTTTGGCCCAAGATGAGAAGAGATGTGGAGAGATTTGTTGCTCGTTGCACGACATGTCAAAAGGCTAAGTCACGGTTAAATCCACACGGTTTGTATTTACCTCTACCTATTCCTAGTGCTCCTTGGGAAGATATTTCTATGGATTTTGTGTTGGGATTGCCTAGGACTAGGAAGGGACGTGATAGTGTGTTTGTGGTTGTTGATAGATTTTCTAAGATGGTACATTTCATACTATGTCATAAAACTGATGATGCTACTCATATTGCTGATTTGTTATTTCGAGAAATTGTTCGCTTGCATGGTGTGCCCAATACAATCGTTTCTGATCGTGATGCTAAATTTCTTAGTCATTTTTGGAAGACTTTGTGGGCAAAATTAGGGACTAAGCTTTTGTTTTCTACTACATGTCATCCCCAAACTGATGGTCAAACTGAAGTTGTGAATAAAACTTTGTCTACTATGTTAAGGGCTATTTTAAAGAAGAACATTAAGATGTGGGAAGATTGTTTGCCTCATATTGAATTTGCTTATAATCGATCGTTGCATTCTACTACAAAGATGTGCCCGTTTCAGATTGTATATGGTTTGTTGCCTCGTGCTCCTATTGATTTAATGCCTTTGCCATCTTCTGAGAAATTGAATTTTGATGCTACTAAGCGTGCTGAACTGATGTTAAAATTGCATGAAACGACTAAAGAAAACATAGAGCGCATGAATGCTAAATATAAGTTTGCTGGTGATAAAGGTAGAAAGGAACTAAAGTTTGATGCCTACTCCAACTACCATCAGATCAAGCTCGCGGCAGGCGACGAAGATAAAATGGCCTTCATCACGTCGTTCGGGACATTTTGCTTCACCACCATGTTGTTCGGCCTTCGCAATGCTGGGGCAATGTTCCAGCGGCTGATGTTCAGGACCTTCGACGCCCAGATCGGCCGAAACCTCGAGGTCTAAGTCAACAACTGAAGAGGAACGCGGTATGCTACACTAGCACAAAAAAAATCTACCGCATAACCACAAAGCTACTCGCAAGAAGGGGATCACAGATTAGATTATCACTAGACGCGCAGTTGCGGAATCCTTCGCGCGTCGATGTAGTGGATCGTCCTCGCCGCAGTCGTTGCATACATGGAGTGGATCATCCTCGCCTCGCCGTGGATCGTCCTCCCACGCCGCAGTCACAGCAGCGTCAACGCAGTTGTCCACACGTCTAGGCATGGAACGCCATGCGTTGGTGTGCAAGCACTTGGTCGCTCGGCAAGGGCAGCGAGAGGAGGAGGCTAGGTTTTGGGGTGAATCACTTCTAAACCGTGGAATGCACACCCTGTGCCAACCCTCCTCCCCTCCTTATATAGCCACGAGATGAAACCCTAAACCAGGGCCCATCAGCGTGCTAAGCCCACGAGGTCTATTAATTACGGATCCAATCCAAATTAATGCGTCCCAGCCCATTGAGTGTGTGACCCTGTAGGTTCACGTACGTTTGGACATGGATTCGAAAAATTCCTTTTCAATCCAATAGTTGGTAGCGACTCCTTGCAAAGTATGCCAACTCCCAAACATACTATGATCAAATTGGACAGAACCTATCAAAAGTACTCATGTAATAATCCCTTTGCCAAGTATATGAAGATTGAACTCAAGGCGAGAAGCATGTCATCCTTTGATGATTCAATCCATCTCTCGTATCTATGATATATTAATAAGTTGTGATTGACTCCTCAATCACGGCATGGCCATGCACTTCCTTAATCATATCACACGAGTGGCCTTGTCATACATCTCTGTTTCATTGGAGTGGCAAATTCCATTTTGACTGCTCACTTCCCTCTGCACGTTTCATAGTAAACATGAAAGCTACCTTTATAACTATCCGGTTAGGAAGTAATGTTTGATAGCCCCAAGGAAAACTATTACACATGTAGGAAATATGACAATCTCAGGTCTAAGGATCATCATCTACTATGTATGAGATACACTCATGACACATAAGAATGAAACATTCTCGCAGTGTCCCATGGCTGGTCTATCTAACCCATTTTCTTCAACATGCGTCCACAATGTATAGATGATATCCCCATATCCCATGATATATGAAGCATGATCATCGATCACTACATGTGTTGATCTATTCATCGTTGTCCTATACGATGATATCCGATCAGAGATATTTATCGAATTATATCAATAAGTAAAGAGCTTCATAAGCAAGTCACATACTTGTTGATCAATACAATGATATACATTCATTGGACCAATAATCATATTATTATTCATAAACATAGTAATGTCACAATCATCTAAATGATTGCCTCAAGGGCATAACACTAACAATCTCTCACTTGCACTTGAGTCAATCAATTAAGTATCTAATACCAATAGACCTCGTGTGCGCCTCATGCTTAGCCTGTGGCAGTGGCTTTGTCAACGGATCGACCACATTGGCTTCCATATGTACTTTGCATATTCTTATGTCATCTCTATCCACAATCTCACGAATAAGGTGAAAGCGTCGGAGTATGTGTTTAGACTTCTGATGAGATCTAGTCTCTTTAGCTTGTATAATGGCACCACTATTATCACAATAGATGTCCATTGGACTAGAGGCACTAGCGACCACACCAAGCTCTGTGATAAACTTCTTAATCCACACAGTTTCTTTTGCGACCTCCGAAGCCGCAATGTACTCCGCTTCTGTCGTAGAGTCGGCCACCGTGTTTTGCTTGGAACTCTTCCAGCTTATTGCTCCTCTATTTAGTGTAAACACAAACCCGGATTGCGATCGTAAATCATATTTGTCAGTTTGGAAGCTTGCATCGGTGCAACCCTTTGCAAACAGATCTTCCTCACCTCCAAAAACAAGGAACATACCCTTAGTTCTTCTAAAGTACTTCAGGATATTTTTTACGGCTATCCAATGACCATCACCAGGATCCGCTTGGTATCTGCTCGTGACACTTAGAGCATATGAGACATCTGGGCGTGTACATATCATGGCATACATAATAGACCCAATAGCTGAAGCATATGGAATCTTGCTCATCCTGTCTCGCTCATCAGATGTTGAAGGACACTGATTATTGCAGAGACTGATGCCATGTGACATTGGCATCAAACCACTCTTGGATTCATGCATATTGAACCTTTTCAATATCTTGTCAATGTATGTTTCCTGAATTAATCCAATTAACCTTTTTGATCAATCTCTATAGATTTTTATGCCCAAGATATAGCATGCTTCTCCCAAGTCCTTCATTGAGAAACTCCTTTTCAATGAAGTTTTAACATCTTCAAGCATAAGAATATCATTCCCGATCAATAATATGTCATCCACATACAAAATCAAAAACACAAGTGCGCTCCCACTAGCCTTCTTGTAAACACAAGGCTCTTCTTCGTTTTTGATAAAGTCAAAACCCTTGACCACTTCATCAAAACGAATATTCCAACTCCGAGATGCTTGCTTTAACCCATAAATGGATCTTTGAAGCTTGCATACCCTTTTAGCATATTTAGGATCAACAAAACCTTCAGGTTGTGTCATGTATACATTCTCAGATAGATTCCCATTAAGGAAGGCTGTTTTGACATCCATCTGCCATATTTCATAATCGAAATATGCAACAATAGCTAAAATGATCCGGACAGACTTGAGCATGGCTACCGGTGAAAAGGTTTCATCATAGTCAACTCCTTGAACTTGTTTGAAACCCTTTGCCACCAACCGTTCCATATAGATCTGAACATTTCCATCTACGTCTATCTTCTTTTTGAAAATCCATTTGCATTCAATGATTTTTACACCATCAGGAGAATCGACTAAGTTCCAAACTTGATTGTCATGCATGGATTGAATTTCGGATCTCATGGCTTCAAGCCATTTTTCGGAGTTTGGGTCCATCATTGCTTCTTCATAAGTCGTGGGCTCATCATTGTCCAACAATAATATGTCATTCCCATATATAATAGGTACATGACGTGGCCTCCCCGACCTACGTGGGGCTGGAGTCTCTTCCATTGGTTGTACAACACTTTGTACATCTTGTGAAGGTTCAGTGGTAGCTTGAACATATTCATGTGATTCTCGAACTTCATCAAGATACACATCACTCCTATTGATTTCTTTTGAAAGAAACTCTTTCTCCAAAAAGACACAATTTCGAGCAACAAAAACTTTGTTCTCGTTTCTTTTGTAAAAGTAATATCCTTTTGTTTCTTTAGGATACCCCACAAAAAAGCATTTTTCTGATTTAGGTGCGAGTTTATCTGATTGTAAACGTTTTACATAAGCCTCACATCCCCATATCTTGAGAAATGACAACATGGGTCTTCTCCCAGTCCATATCTCATATGGCGTCTTCTCAACGGGTTTTGATGGGACCATATTTAAAGTGAACGCAGCTGTCTCTAGAGCGAAAGCCCAGAAGGATAATGGCAATCTGTTTGGCTCATCATTGACCAAACCATATCTAATAAAGTTCGGTTTCGTCGTTCGGACACACCATTCCATTGAGGCGTTCCTGGCGGAGTAAGTTGCGAAACTATTGCACATTGCTTTAGATGATCACCAAACTCTTGGCTCAAGTATTCGCCACCACGATTTGATCGTAAGTGTTTTATTGATTTGCCAAGTTGATTTTGTACTTCGTTTTGAAACTCTTTGAACATTTCAAAAGTTTCAGATTTATGCCTCATTAAATAGATATATCCATATCTACTAAAGTCATCGGTAAAAATTACAAAGTACTGAAACCCACCCCTAGCATTCGAGCTCATTGGTCCATATACATCCGTATGTACTAGGGCAATAATTCACTCGCTCTCTCACTAAAACCTGTGAAAGGGGCTTTTGTCATCTTGCCAAGTAAACAAGATTCACATGTTTCAAATGATTCAAAATCAAATGATGTTAGAAGTCTATCACCATGGAGCTTCTTCATGCGCTTCTCATTTATATGACCAAAGCGACAATGCCATAAAAAGGTAGGGTTCAAATCATTAGGCCGATGCCTTTTTACATTAATGTTATAGACAGGTTTCTCTTCGAGTTCAAGGACGTACAACCCATCCACCATGGGGCAACGACCATAATACATATCATTCAAAAATATTGAACAAACAAAGTTCTTTATTTTGAAATCATAACCTTCATGTTCCAAACAAGAAGATGAAATAATGTTTCTACTCAAAGATGGAACAAAATAACAATTATTGAGTTCTAAAACTAATCCTGAAGGCAAATGCAATGGGTATGTGCCAACGGCAAGACCAGCAACTCTTGCTTTATTCCCCACGCGAAGATCCACTTCTCCTTTTGCCAAGTCTCTACTCTTTATCAGCCCCTGCATCGAATTGCAAATGTGAGCAACCTAACCGGTATCATATACCCATGAGCTGAGTGAAGAAGTAGCAAGATTAATTTGTATAACATTAATACCTGACGTGGAAACCACATTTCCATTCTTCTTATCTGCTAGGTACTTTTCGCAGTTCTGTTTCCAATGTCCTGATTTCTTGCAATAGAAGCATTGGGTATCAGGTTGAGGACCAATTTTAAGCTTCTGAAGCTTAGTTTTGAGGCTTGCGATCTCATCTTGAGCCTTCCTTTGCCCTTGCCCTTGCTCTTTCCCGTTCCCCCAGCTTTCACCCTCTTTTTCAATGCAGTTGTTTTCTGAACCTTCATCAAATGATTAGGTTTTTTCTTAATGCTTTCCTCGGCAGCCTTGAGCATCCCATGTAGCTCGGTTAAGCTCTTCTCCATGCTATTCATATGAAAATTCATAATGAATGGCTCAAAGCTCTGTGGCAAAGACTGGAGAATAACATCTGTGGCCAAACCGAGGCTAAGGGGAAACTCAAGTTTTTCCAATCTCCCGATGTAACCAATCATCTTGATAACATGAGGGCTGACCGGACTGCCTTCAGCCAGCTTACAAGCAAATAAAAGCTTTGAGATACCATACCTCTCAGCTCTTGCTTGATTCCCAAACATACCCTTCAAGCCCACAATCATATTGTAAGCATTGATGAGGACATCACTACTACGGATATGACCACATTTGGTTGTGCCAACTCCAAACATCATCCACGGCCCAAGAAGAGAGAGAGATCGAATCCATCACGTTCTAGAATCCAATTCGGCCTCCAGAGACAGCACTGACTTCAAATATGAATAACTTTTGCATACGGACTCCGATTTGGGTGGACTTAGACTTGATTGAAAGCTTACAACGAGATATTTCGAATGGATCTAATCTCGGGACCAGATTCATCGTACATCAACCGGAATCATTAAAACAATGTACTACAATTCTGTTTTAGGCTGTTACGGGCCTTGTAAACGTGTGGGGGCCCAAGCCCAAGTTGTGTGCGCCCCCCCTTGGCTGCACACAACCCTAGGACGTCTCTCTCACGTCCATCCCTCTTATAAACTCAGTAGCCGTCGCTTTAGACACTTGGATTTTGTTTGATTAGTTTAGCCACGTGCAAACTTTGCGTCATTGAGTTGTGCTGGACAGCCATCTTGTCAAGACCTTCAATAGAACCCCACCTTATTTTGGCCTTCAATTCTTATTTGCAATTTCAGATTGCTTTTACCATTGTTCTTGCTTGTTCTTCGGTTGCTTGCAGGAATTGAACCTCGTGTTCAGGTTGATCGTGCCCACGGCAAGATCAATAACACTTCGGAGTTGGTTTAGCGATTGCTAGGGCGCATCGTCGTCGTATGTTGTAGTCGGATCGTCAAAGTCGGTTCCACCAAATCGATAGTTATCGCTCTCATCGAAAGATCGGGACACAACTTCACATCAGTTGGTATCAAAGCTTCAAGTTGCTCGGTGAGAGGTTCTGTACCTAGATTAGTTTTTGTTTTCTGTCCTAAATTGAAAATTACTCCACAAAAATTCAACCTTTAGGTTCAATCTGGTATTTTAGTGAGTTTTGTTAGGTTTTGATCCATTAGAGTCCTTGTTTTAGTTGCTGATCGTTTTTTCCATCACGTAGCTTTTCTTTCAATCTGTTCAGTACTTTGTTTTGTTCATAACTTCCGCATACGAGCTTGGATTCTAGTGTTTTTGCACTTTCCTAAAACCTTGGAAAGATCTCAACAAAAACCTAGTTGGGCATAGACTCTAACTCTTGAGCAAAATCTCTTCAATCCGGATATCAAAGTTGTTTAAGCAAGTTGTACTTCTAATCCAGATCGGTTCGGTATTTAAATCATAATTCTCACGTCCGAACTCCGATCGGGAAGTTTTTATACTTTCCTGAAACCATGAACTACAAAAACGTTTTTGGGTGTCCTTTGTGATTCGGAATCCTTCAAACCGAATTTGATTCGGATTCGGAATCAGTCCCGCGGGCTGAAATTGGGGGTATTCTGTGCTGTTCGGTTTTTGAGACATAACTTTCACACCCGAGCTCCAAATTGCATGTTCTTATACTCTTTTGGAAGCTGAGGACATAAGCTTCAATTCTTTCCATAGTGAACCTTCTAAATTTGGTCGTTTTGAAGCTTTAATCTATGCGACAAATCTGCTGCCCTAGAAACATTGAATTTGGGTATTTTGCTTCAATTCGTGTTCTATCTTTGTTCCTTTGAGTTGGTTGAGTCCAGTAGCATCCACAATCCATAAAACCCAAAAAAATATCAGTGTACATACCTTTGGGAACCAATTCATCCTTTGCGAATACTTTGATCCCAATTGAGACTAGCTATTTGGTATTGCTTAGGGCTGTTCATATTGATACATTGCATAATCTTGAATTATCATATCATACTATCTTGTGACATCGAGTTAGGGATTCCCAAAAATTTGTTCATAGTAGTGTTGGCCGAAAGTCACTCAAAGAAAGAAAAGAGAAAGAAAGAGCCAAAAGGAAAAAAGAGAAGAAGAAAAGAAAAGGAAATAGTGGCGGTCGCACTACATTGAGCAAAACCCTAACTTGTGTTCATTATTTCAGATTGTGCAATTGTATTAATTGTTGAGCAATCTTGTGCCCTTTTACATTCTTGAAGCAATAAGCTAGCGCTCTCTACGACTTGTGCAATAGAGCTTTTGGTGCCTCACTTATTTTTATAGCTCACTTCTTGATTGCATAAGTACCATCATCTTTTTGCGTGAGTTGCCTTGAAATTCGCTTATATCTTTGAGATCGGCAACTAGGACTTGTGAATTCTAGTTTGGGTCATTACTTATCATTACAATAACTAGAATCATCAGATTGTATAGGAAAAAGTATAGCCTACCCAGCTCCACATATTCTACGCTCGTACGTTTGTTCGGTCCCTTGGCAATCGCTTTATCCAAGCTTGGGAGAACTTTTGACACCGCCAACGGCCGACAACTCCTGCAGCACGGTAAGAACTTGTAAGAGCTTTGGTTAAGGCTTGAGAGTTGAGCGACTTTTCTCCACTTCCTAGTAGTTGATAGGGAATTACATAAACCTTTGTGTTTCCCTTTTTGCTACCAACCATGTCAGGTGACAAGAGTTCACTACATCATTCTCCACGCATGAAGGGCAATGTACGACTCACTAATAAGCGAATGTCGCTGTAAGAAGACTGTTTCCGGTCCATCGAGACTGCTCTGGGAGTTGCTAACACTACCCTTACTACTATTTTGTTTAGACTTGATGATATGCTTGCAGTTGCTGCCCCTGGAACTTCCAGTACTCCGCCTCGTCTCCTAAGCAACAACAATGATTTACTATGTGCACAACGGGTTCCCATTGCTGCCCGGCTTCCCAGTATGGACCCGCTGCCTCGGTCGCCCCACCACACATCGCCACGGGTTCATCAACTGATGATGAACAAGGTAAAATCAAGTTTGAATTGCCTACTTTTGGTGGAAAGTTCGATCCTAATGCATATATTAATTGGGAGATAGCGGTAGACAAAGAATTTGCAAACTATGTGATACGGGGGGGTGGCCCGATCTTGCGATGACGAATATGATAACTTGGACCTGTGAACCCTGACGAATACTGGCGCCAACCACCGTCTCGATACGGCAACCTACGACACGTGAATTCGCCCAAGAACACGCTTTGATCCTCGCCTACTTGACCACGCGAAATTAGACGCACGTTTCCTTGCAATCACCCCAAAGAAGTTGCAAAGAACAACGGTGATAATTTCAGATTGGAACTCCCTATTCTAATGGGGGCATTGGAGCACAAGCCATAGAATCAAGAGTATATGTTTAATCTAAAAATTCGTGGTTCTCTTTACAAGGGAGGGTGTACACATATATATACATATGAGAGGGGGCGTGAATAGTATGGGCGGTGAACAGTACTCAGATTTGCTGTCCGTGAACAGTACACATGCTACAGTACTCGGCCAAAGAAATTGCCATATGGAGTGCTCATCTAGTTGGAAACAATCTCTTCTCTCCATGTCATGGTGATCACCTTCCTTTCTTGGAGATTGCTGAAATCTCTTCTTTCCTAAACATGGTGATCTCTTTCTTTGCTTAAAGATTGCCTTTGTCTCTTGCCTTGTCATGGTGCTTTCTTTCCTTACTTGAAGATTGATAATATCTCTCCTTCCTTTTCTTCTTCTCCTTCCTTCTTTCTTACATCTTTCCTTTCTTCTTTGATGATATATATAGAAGGATATCCAATATGAGCAGTATATGTGAATAGTATCTTCATGTGGTAGCCGTGCTCCCTCGCCTTCCACTAGGGTCCACCATAATACATTCGCACAATTTGGCTCCAATACTAATTTTTGTGCAATCTTCATAACGAATAACAAACAAGCACCCTCTATTAGGTAGTATAAAATTCTCGTGGAAATATAACAAACATTGCATAAGGAAATGATTCACCTGTTGATATTTGATGCGGCTTAGTAATTGTTTCCAATTAATTGAAATACTAAACCGAAAAGTACTTGACGTGTGCATATCCGCATCACTATAACTTATCTGAAAACCAAAAGATTAGTGACGCAGTTAAAGTGTTAACATCAGATGCAATATATTGGTGGAAGCATATATCTAGACATGATAAAGAACCTAAAACTTGGAATGCCATGAAAAGACTTATGAGAAATGATTATGTTCCTGAATATGTTGATTAATATTTGCTTACTAAACTTCAATGCTTAAAACAAGGTTCTAAAACTGTTATAGAATACTTTCATGATTTGCAAAATTGTTTGTTGCGTTGTGGTTTACAAGAATGTAAAGAAGTTACTGAGCTTAGGTTCATACGTGGACTTAATCATGAAATTCATGATGTTCTTGTTGATGAAACATATAGTTGTCTTTCAGAATTGATTAAATGTGCTTGTAGAGCTGAAAACATGCTTGCTGAATCTTTGAAAGAGCCTTTAGCTTCATTTGAGGTGCCCATTGTTGCACCTTCTGTTGTAGCTAACATTTTGCAGAAAAGTTAGCACCATCGGGAGAAGGATGAAGAAGAAAATATGCCGAAACAGGAGATCTTTGCTGCTCCATACGTATGTGAAGTGCTGGAAATTGAAGTTGCACCTACAACTACTGAGAATGATTTAGAAGGTAATGTCAAAGGTATGGACTGTATACATGGTGAAAATCATTTTGAAGACACAAAACTGTCCATGAATCATGCTATCATAGAGCAACTATTAATGGAACCCATTGTCGATTTGGTTGCTATTCCTAGTGATAAAGAAGAGTTGTGTCATAATGTTTCACTTATATCCACGCCACAATTAGTGAATGAACATGAAACATTTATATTTGAACTAAACACTTGCGCTGAACATAGACATGTTATTCAAATTGCTAGTGAAGAAGATGAGCTTAAATTGATGTCTTCTTTAGATACTTTAGGTTACACTGAATTTGATGTTCTGTGTGATCTGGATAGTTTCAAGGAGAAGATTTTTGTACATTCTGATTTGCCATGGTTATCACGAAATATTTTCCATTTTGTTGGCAAACATAATGATAAAGGAGAATACAAAGTGCATAGATTATACATTTGTTCAGATGTGAGACCTCCACATCCTATGCAACAATGTGATCAATTTGATAATTCTAATATCATATAAAGTACCCCTACTGTCGATTATAATCTATATGATAGTTTTCAAGATAGGGAGTGTTTGGGTGATTTTGATTCACGAGACATTGATTTGATCACAAAAGATATGCATGTTGCTTTGCTCTGTCTCGCTACTAACATTTTGCAGGAGAATATGATGGAGTCGAGGACGACTCAAATTCAAGAAAGGGAGAATGATGAGACCATGCTCGTCCTGGATATGATCAACGCTATATCAATTTGGCGACACTTCACGGCATCCTCTGTATCATCTACATCTACTAGGATGGCTTTCCTTTACAGAGGGGAGGAAGCGTCCAAGAGTGCAAGCTTTCAACATGCCTTTATATGCTGAAAAGAAATATTGAGCTTTGTGGATGATCTTCACATGAGAATACTTTTTGTTGAGGACAAGCTAAGAGCTGAGCATGAGTCGAGGACGACTCAAATTCAAGAAAGGGAGGATGATGAGGACATCAATACTACGGATATGACCACATTTGGTTGTGCCAACTCCAACACATCATCCACGGGCCAAGAAGAGAGAGAGATCTAATCCATCACGTTCTGGAATCCAATTCGGCCTCCTGAGATAGCACCGACTTCAAATATGAATAACTTTTGCATACGGACTCCGATTTGGGTGAACTTGGACTTGATTGAAAGCTTACAACGAGATCTTTCGAATGGATCTAATCTCGAGACCAGATTCGTTGTACATCAACCGGAATCATTAAAACAATGTACTACAATACTGTTTTGGGCTGTTTCGGGCCTTGTAAACGTGTGGGGGTCCATGCCCAAGTTGTGTGCGCCCCCCTTGGCTGCACACAACTCTAAGACGTCTCTCTCACGTCCATTCCTGTTATAAACTTAGTAGCCGTCGCTTTAGACACTTGGGTTTTGTTTGATTAGTTTAGCCAAGTGCAAACTTTGCGTCATCGAGTTGTGCTGGACAGCCACCTTGTCAAGACCTTCAATAGAACCCCACCTTATTTTGGCCTTCAATTCTTATTTGCAATTTCAGATTGCTTTTACCATTGTTCTTGCTTGTTTTTCGGTTGCTTGCAGGAATTGAACCTCGTGTTCAGGTTGATCGTGCCCACGGCAAGATCTATAACACTCCGGAGTTGGTTTAGCGATTGCTAAGGCGCATCGTCGTTGTACGTATTAGTCGGATCGTCAAAGTCGGTTCCACTAAATCGATAGTTATCGCTCTCATCGAAAGATCGGGACACAACTTCACATCAAGCATCCTGGTCCTCATATTGCTTTTGCAGCTCAGAAACCATGGTGACAAGCATGAGATAGCTGACCTCTACAGAAGCATTAACACGTTCTTCGTATTCAACCTTCAAATTGCGAGGAGCATTTTCGGCTGGTTTATCAGGAATTTGATTGCGGTGAGGATTGTAATCCGCTTGACTTGGTTGAGTGGACAATGTGAGGTTGGGCGAACTCTGTGCTGCAGGTTGTTGCGCTTGCAACGGTTGGTCGCACAAGATTCGTCAGGTTTCGCGAGTATCTCAGATCCTACGCCGTGAAGGTCGGGCGCACCCTCGTATCATTTGGTATCAGAGCTCCAGTTGTCACGGTAGGATCTTTACCGATAGTTCTAGGTTCACTTTCAGCTATATACCAGAAAATTTGCCACACAAAAATATCAACTCTAGTTGGACCCTAGTCTCCGATCTGAAAATTTGCCTCACAAAAATATTGAACCCTAGTCTCCGATCTGTTAATCTTGTGCGTTTTGCTAAGTTTTTCTCCATAGAATCGTGTTCTTGTTGCTGAAACTGTTCATCTTCCTTCGCATCACTTCTTGATTCAATCTGTCCAGTTCATTATTTGGGTCATAACTTCCAGATACGATATTGGATTTTCGTGTTCTTGTGATTTATTAAAATCTTATGAATTTCTCTACAACTTTGATACAGACAAATTTTGCTAATTCTGCCTAGAAATTGGTCAAACATGGGTTTGAATCTTGCTGCGAGTTTATCATGAAAATTGGTGAATCTGTTTTTGATAGCCAATCTATCCTTTGTGAATACTTTGCTCCTATCAAGGCTAGCTAATCTATTACATAGGGCTGCACTTTTTGTATCTTGATCACGCAGTTGCAATAAATCAAAAGAAAGAGAAAAGAAAAGAAAGATCTAGTGGCTGTTTGCTATGTGCTAAAAAAGAAGAAGAATTAAAAAAAAGGAGAAAGAAAGCTGCTGTTATCTTTGCACCGTTGTGAAATTCAATATACTTGTGCAATCTTGTGCCGTTTTCAAATCCTTGCAACTAGCTAGTGTCTTTCTATAACCAGTGCAATTTGAGCTGATTTGTGTTGTTACTCATATCTTGTTCTAGCTCATCCCTTTGATTTCATTTGGTTCCATCATCCTTGTGTGTGAGTTGCTGTGTTCATCATTTAAATCTTGTTTTCAGCAACTAGGCATTGTGTTCTTGCTTGGATATTTACATATAGAAACAATACCAAGAATTCAGATTGTGTAGGGCATACACTATACCCTCCAAACTCCACATATCAATCCGTTGTGGTCTTTGATCTCAACTGTGAGTTCGCATGGTGAGAACCCAGTCGCATCGTGGGCTGAGATGAAGGTAGAGATGAGGGCAAGGTTTGTTCCTCGACATTACAAACATGATCTCTTTGATAAGTTGCAGGGATTGAAACAAGGAATTCACACGGTAGATGAGTACTACAAAGAGATGGAGATGGCCATGATCCGTGCCAATGTGTATGAACATGAAGAGCAAACCATGGCACGGTTTCTCGCTGGTTTGAACTATCCCATCGAGCGCATCATCTACCTTATCCTATTTCCATACTTCTGTTGCTCCATCCCCGTATGGGTGGAGAAACCGTCGCTGTCTCGGCTGTGCTACCAGATTCTGCCTTATAGCAATGTGGTGGAGTTAGTGCATCAAGCAACCAAGGCTGAGAGACAAGTACAACAAGACTAAAAAATAACAAGGAATTCTTCATTTGCTCCCCGTTCAGCACCTACAGTAGGTAAATCCACCTCTCGGTTCAATTCTATTCGTGCTAACAATTCTAGTGCAAGTGTTGCTCCTAGTTCCCAGGTAGCTCGAAGTGAAAAGAGCCATCTACTACAAATGCGAAGCAAGGTCCAGCAACTAGTGCTATTCATTGGCTTCTACAGCAAAGAGTAGTGCCATCCAATGCTTCAAGTGCTTGGGGCGAGGCCATATCGCCAAGGATTGCCCAAACAACTGCACCATGCTTATAACAGAGAAAGGTGAATATGAATCTGCAAGTGAAGAAGAGGATGTCCCAATCGCTTATTTGGAAGAAGAGGAAAATGAGATGACCTATTGTGATTTTGAGACCGGTCAATCTCTCATCGTCACCAAGAAAGTCTTGAGTGTTCACCAAAAAGAAGACCATGAACAACGCTACAACCTCTTTCACACGAAAGCAAAGGTAAATGGTCGTGTGTGCAAGGTAATCATTGATGGGGCAAGCTTTCATAATTTGGCCAGCAAAGAAATGTGTGAAAAGCTTGGATTGAAGCCGCTGCGATACCCGCATCCCTATCACGTGCAATGGTTAAATGATTCTGGAGAAGTGAAAGTTCAACACATGGTGAAAGTGCCTTTCAAGATTGGTGAGTATTGTGATACCGTAGAGTGTGATGTCGTACCTATGACGGTATGTCACTTGCTGCTCGGTCGACCATGGCAATTTGATCGTGCATGTCATCACAATGGATTCACTAATCAACATTCATTCAAGTGGAACAGCAATGAAATTGTTCTTTGGCCAATGACTCCTGCTCAAATCCTTGCTGACACAATGCAAAAGAATGAGGTAAATATTGAGAGTGTTAAGAAGCAAGAGAAAAAGAACACAAGTGAGAAACCCAATTCGATGAGTGAGATCCACAAACCAAATGGAAGTGAGAAAATAAAGGATGAGGGACACAAGCTAGTGATGTTAGCCACTAAGTCTGAAATGAGAGAACTACAAGAGAACCCACGTTTGGTGTACTTTGTACTCTTGTACAAAGATGTGCTCCTCTCTACTAACAACATAACATCCCTTCCAAGTGCTATTGCGAGTGTTTTGCAGGACTTTGATGATGTCTTTCCAGAAGAAATACCTTCTGGTCTTCCTCCAATTCGTGGTATTGAACATTGAATCGACCTCATACCAGGAGCTTCACTTCCAAATCGGCCACCGTACCGTACCAATCTAGAAGAAACAAAGGAAATACAGCAACAAGTGCAAGCACTTCTAGACAAAGGGTACGTACGTGACAGCCTTAGTCCTTGTGTTGTCCCTATGATTTTAGTCCCTAAGAAAGATGTTACATGGTGCATGTGTGTAGATTGTAGAGCAATTAACAACATCACTGTTAGCAACCGCCATCCTATCCCTAGGTTGGATGACATGTTAGATGAATTGAGTGGTGCTGTTATTTTCTCTAAAATTGATTTGCGTAGTGGGTACCATCAAATAAAGATGAAAGAAGGAGATGAGTGGAAAACAACATTTAAAACAAAATTTGGATTGTATGAGTGGTTAGTGATGCCTTTTGGTTTAACTAATGCACCTAGTACATTCATGAGACTAATGAACCATGTATTGAAAGCTTTTATTAGGAAATTTGTTGTGGTGTATTTTGATGACATCTTAATTTACAGCCGCACAATAACACACTGATCACATTAGACAAGTGCTAGAAGTGCTTAGAGTTGAAAAGCTATTTGCAAACATAGAGAAATGCACTTTTTGCGAAGATAAAGTTGTGTTTTTGGGGTTTGTTGTTTCTGGAAATGGGGTAGAGGTGGATGAATCAAAAGTTGAATCCATTAAAAATTGGCCAGCTCCGACGAATGTAAGTCAAGTTAGAAGCTTTCACGGTCTTGCTGGTTTTTACCGAAGGTCCGTGAAAGATTTTATCACAATTGCAGCCCCTTTGAATGAATTAACTAAGAAAGGGAGTTAGTTTGTTTGGGGAGATGCTCAAGCGAATGCTTTTGCTAAACTAAAGAAGCACTTAACTGAAGCACCATTGCTTGTTTTGCCTGATTTCACTTAAGTCTTTGAAATTGAATGTGATGCTAGTGGAATAGGTATTGGTGGTGTTTTGATGCAAGAGGGCAAACCAATAGCATACTTTAGTGAGAAACTTGGTGGTGCTCAATTGAACTATTCGGTTTATGATAAAGAATTGTATGCTCTGTTTCGTGTTTTGGAAACTTGGCAACATTACCTTTGGCCTAAAGAATTCATCATATATTCTGATCATGAAGCTTTGAAATACTTGAAAGGCCAAGCTAAACTGAACCGTAGACATGCCAAATGGGTGGAATTCATTGGATCTTTTCCATACATTGTAAAATATAAGAAGGGTAAAGAAAATGTGGTCGCTGATGCTTTGTCTCGAAAGAGTGTGCTTTTAACTCAACTTGAAATTAAGGTTCCGGGTTTGGAGAATTTAAAAGAGTTATATGCTTTAGATAATGAATTTGCTGAACCATACTCTAAATGCAAAGATGGCAAAAGTTGGGAAAAGTTCCACGTCCACGATGGATTCTTGTTCCATGCTAATAAGCTTTGTGTTCCAGATTCGTCCGTTCGTTTGCTATTGTTGCAGGAATCGCATGCAGGTGGATTGATGGGACATTTTGGAAGAGAAAAGACTTTGGCCATGCTGTCCAATCATTTCTATTGGCCAAAAATGTGACGAGATGTTAAGAGGTTCGTGCAGCGATGTGTCACATGCCATAAAGCTAAGTCCAAACTTAATCCACATGGTTTGTACACTCCACTTCCTGTTCCTACTTCACCTTGGGAAGACATTAGCATGGATTTTATTTTAGGATTGCCTAGGACTAAGAGGGGAAGGGACTCTGTATTTGTTGTTGTGGATAGGTTCTCTAAAATGGTGCACTTTATTCCATGCCACAAGAGCGACGATGCGTTGCATGTAGCTAACTTGTTTTTCAGGGAAATTGTGTGATTACATGGGATGCCGAGAATCATTGTTTCAGATCACGACGTCAAGTTCATGAGTTATTTTTGGAAGACTTTGTGGGCCAAGCTTGGGACAAAGTTGTTATTCTCCACAACTTGTCACCCACAAACAGATGGACAAACAGAGGTGGTGAACCGCACGCACACTCTCAATGTTGCTGCGTACAATGATCAAGAAGAACTTGAAAGAATGGGAGGACTGTCTTCCACATGTTGAATTTGCATACAACAGGGCAGTTCATTCAACAACACAATTATGCCCATTTGAGGTGGTGTATGGTTTTAAACCAATCACGCCACTAGATTTGCTGCCACTTCCACTTCAAGAGAGAGCTAATATGGAGGCAATAAAGCATGCTGAGTTTGTGAAAGCTATTCATGCAAAGACCAAGGAAGAGATAGAAAAGAAAGCACGCTACTTCGCTAAAAGGGCAAACAAGACAAGGAAGAAGATGCTATTTGAACCAGGTGATCTGGTTTGGGTACATCTACACAAAGAGCGCTTTCCGAAGAAGCGCAAGTCTAAGTTCATGCCTCGTGCTGATGGTCCCTTCAAAGTGCTTGAAAAGATCAATGACAACACATACAAGATTGAGCTTCCTGGAGATGATTACAATGTGAGTACAATGTTCAATGTTGCTGATTTGTCACCATTCTTTGGACCGGAAGAAATAGAGTCGAGGACGACTCCTTTTAAAGAGCGGGAGGATGATACGGGCACCATAGCATCACCATCATTTCCTTCCCCTACCGCTGCTAAAGAGCCTTCGAATCATTTCCAAGGACCAATTAGCCGTGCTCGTGCCAAACAAATAAACGAACAGGTGAACACGCTCCTTAGTAAGAATAATATTACTTGTGAGAGTCAACTGCTACCTAATGCAAGTAATTTAATTGTTCTCAGTTATGAAGACAATGTGAGAAGGTGTGAACGTTTGAGGGCAGATAAAGAGGAGCATGGACAAGTCAACAAGACAGGTGTGAATGGAAAAGTACTCAGCTCGGCCTCCAATGACTAGTTTGAAGAAAAATGCGCATAGAGGATGCAAACGGAGTCCGATTGAGATGTTCGACCACAGCCTAGAAAGCTAATGAGCTAAGCTTTCCAACGGATCTAGCCACACCCTCAAATACATTCTGAGCAGAGAGATATCAACCAAAAAGTATGACATCCATAAAACTGTTTCCTATGCATTGGGTGCTGCGTCACCATTATGTTTGGGCCTTGTGCTTTGTGCTGTGACCTGGGCTTATCTAATAGACCTTTTGTCTTCCTTTCCCCCCTCTTATATGTAGGAAGCACCCCCTTGTATGAACTCAGACTATTGTTGAATCTGAAATCAAATATGCTATGCATGTTCTTGGGTTTTCTAGCCACAGGCTAAACTTGCTGAGGATTGTGCATTCCTTCCCGTTGTTCTTGCAAACTCCTTTGTGATTGCAGCGAGGATTGTAATCCTCTTGACTTTGTTGAGTGGACAACGTGAGGTTGGGCAAACTCTGTGCTGCAGGTTGTTGCGCCTGCAATGGTTGGCCGCACAAGATTCGTCATGTTTCGCGAGTATCTTAGATCCTACGTTGTGAAGGTCGGGCGCACCCTCATATCATATCGTGTGAGGGTGAGGCCCGAAGTTGTGCTCGTTCGGGAATGGTGCGCGTCGTGGGGATGTATGTGGAAGAGGAGGCGATGAACACGAGGTTTATACTGGTTCGGGCTACCGAGGTCGGGTAACAGCCCTACTCCATTCTTGCCCTGAGGCAAAAGATGTATATGAAGCTTCGTGGGAGACTACAAACGAGGCTCGAGCTCAGGGTCACCTAGGAGCGAAGCCACGGGTGCGAGAAGGCTAGGTCGACCGTGCTTCGCCTTGCATGCGACTGTCTCTGCGCGTATGTCTGCTCCCATCTTTTTGTGTCGTCCTCTTGGTCGGGATGATCCATCGTCTTTTTATAGTTCTTTTGGGAGCTTCACTACCTGGTCCCGAGGCTGATGTCAGGTGCCCGTGGTGAGTCGACGGGGTGATTGAGAGGCGTCGACGGTCATTGAGAGCTGACGGGAGCCGTTGGGAACTGACAGGAGTTGCTAGGCCCTAGTTCCCGAGCAGGGGCAGGTTTGGCGTTGATTCCCATGTAGGGGAGAGTTTTTACATGAGATAAATAAAATATTACAAATGCCTTTTACCCCGAAAGATGCAGAGGTCGTGGCGTCGAGGTCGAGTAGGGTCTTTGTCCTTGTGTCCAAGCCCGAGCTCACTGGACTCGAGCCCGAGCTTGAGGAGTGCACTTTCCTAGGTCGAAGATGAGCCCTCGAGCTCGTGCAAAGCCGCCACGAGGCCCAGAGGGATGCTTACATGTGACGAGGGTACCGATCCCTAACAGCTAGCCCCTGAGGCTCAAGGGACGTCACCGAAGTTTGGGATGTTCTTTAGTCTGATGCCCTTCTAGGAGGGATCGGCTTCTTGTTCAAACTCGGAAGCGCCCGAGCCTGACCTTGCGCACGAGGACCCCTCAAAGGCCTTTGATGTGGTCATGCCTGGGAACGCTTGAGCTTTCGCCATTATGTCTTCAAATTGGAAACCATGCCTAGAGATGCCCGGGCTCTGCTGCTTTGACTCCCTATGGAGGAGTCGAGAAGACGGTTCACGACGCCTCGTGCTCTGACAGGGAGGACAGCGGACGGCGGACATGGGACGCGATGCCTCGGACTTTCGGAGGGGAAAATGTCGAGGAGGTGCGACTGTGGTGCTTCGCATTCCCAGCCCGAAAGTCTCAGCGCGCCTTTTGAGGAATAACTGATGCCAGCTGTAAGAGATTGAGCCTCTTTAAAACTCAAAGCTAGCACACACTTCAAAAATTCCCCACTCCTACGCCGTGCTCTAGCCTTCTTACTTGCCACCTCTTTCTTCTCCGACCCGACCCCTTCTTTCTGAGTGCCATGGCCAAGTTCGGAAAGAGTACCTTGATGTGAGATTGTGTCCCGATCTTTCGATGAGAGCGATAACTATCGATTTGGTGGAATCGACTTTGACGATCCGACTACAACGTACGACGACGATGCGCCTTAGCAATCGCTAAACCAACTCCGGAGTGTTATTGATCTTGCCATGGGCACGATCAACCTGAACACGAGGTTCAATTCCTGCAAGCAACCGAAGAACAAGCAAGAACAATGGTAAAAGCAATCTGAAATTGCCAATAAGAATTGAAGGCCAAAAATCAAGGTGGGGTTATATTGAGAATCTAGACAAGGTGGCTGTCCAGCACAACTTGAAGAAACAAAGTTTGCTCTTGGCTAAACTAATCAAACAAAACCCAAGTGTCTAAAGCGACGGCTACTGAGTTTATAAGAGGGATGGACGTGAGAGGGACGTCCTAGGGTTGTGTGCAGCCAAGGGGTGCGCCTTAGCAATCGCTAAACCAACTCCGGAGTGTTATTGATCTTGCCATGGGCACGATCAACCTGAACACGAGGTTCAATTCCTACAAGCAACCGAAGAACAAGCAAGAACAATGGTAAAAGCAATCTAAAATTGCAAATAAGAATTGAAGGCCAAAAATCAAGGTGGGGTTATATTGAGAATCTTGACAAGGTGGCTGTCCAGCACAACTTGAAGAAACAAAGTTTGCACTTGGCTAAACTAATCAAACAAAACCCAAGTGTCTAAGCGACGACTACTGAGTATATAAGAGGGATGGACGTGAGAGGGACGTCCTAGGGTTGTGTGCAGCCAGGGGGTGCGCCTTAGAAATCGCTAAACCAACTCCAGAGTGTTATTGATCTTGCCATGGGCACGCTCAACCTGAACACGAGGTTCAATTCCTGCAAGCAACCGAAGAACAAGCAAGAACAATGGTAAAAGCAATCTGAAATTGCAAATAAGAATTGAAGGCCAAAAATCAATGGGGCTCATGGAGAAGATGCTTCCCCTACCGTAGTGGGGGTGGGACACCGGGCCACGACCCCTCCTCCCAGGAGACAGAGACTCGTCACTTAGGTACGTGCACATTTTTCCTTTAGATTCGTAGTGTAGGTCTTCCCCTTTTCTAGTCTTAGCGACCTTCCTCGTTACAAACCTCGGGCTCCTGATGGGCGGTAACTTTGACTGTTGTCCAGGGCGAGTCCGAGGATGAGGAGGACGGTGCGGGGACTACCTCTTGGTCCCCCGGGCGCGCCCGCAGCAAACCCGACCTACGGAGACACCTGTGGAGGGTGGCGCAGCTGGGGGTCCGACCAGGGACCCTTGGGCCAAATGCTGGCCCCAAGGGAGCCGTCGCGGGGGCCAGAAAGGAGGAGGCCTTGGCCACCAGGGTCGACACCAATGGGACCGAGGCGACTGAGGTGCAACTTCCTCTACCAACGAGGACGAGGCGCCTGCGAACGCCGTCAAGCCCAACGGAGCGTCCGGTATGCCAAATTTTCTTATTCACCGCTGCCTTTGTCTTTGCGTTTTTGTTTCCTTTGTGATTTCTGTCTCCTTTAGTAGGCTCAGGTCTGCCCGTGCTGCCCCCTGTCCCGAACGAGGTAGCCCGGGTCAACGCTACACCCGCCGTGGCCGATCCCGCGTCGGGGGGCCATTGAGGAGAGTGTACTAATCCTTGGCGATGACAGTGCGAGCCTCGAAAACCGGCTCCAGTAGGTTAGTCGAGCTTGAGCCCATCTCTCCTCCCTCCCTTTTTTTTCATGGTCGTCGTGACCCTTTCCATGTTTCTGTAGGGCCTGGAGCTGGTTGTAAAGCGGCTCGAGGTCATGCGCGGCCACACCAACCAGTTATGGGTGCTGTGCGGCTTGGTCAAAGATCGTGATGACTAAGTCCTCAGTCTCGAGGATAGCGCGGCGCGCGTGCAAGAGGAGGTTCGGCAATTGAAGGCGGAATACGCCTTCGAGCTCAAGAAGGCCATCGAGGCCGAGCTGAAGCGGTCGACCGAGGCTCTCGCGAACGTCCGTGAGAAGGCCCACAGGCCAGCCGCTCGGCGGCCGCGGAGATCATCGTGGCCACCTGTGCGGAGGCAGATATTGGCGTGCAGAGGCGGATCTTAGCGTCGGCCCCTCTTATAAATGTTAGCTACGTAAACTTTGATCAAAAGAAATAAAGTTTCTTTCATGCTCAAAATTGAACGTGTCTTTTAGAGTTTTAGCCAAAAATCATTGCTGAAAACTTGGCCTTTGCCTTTGCTGCCCTATCCTTGTCGCTGGGCCAGGGCGCAGGAGGTAGCTACTGAAGCCCGCGGGGCTAGCCAACATCCTCGACCTAAAAAAGGCTTAAGGCGGAGTCAAGCCTTTGGACACGTCTTTGAGCGAGATTTAACCCTGACCGTAATCGTTAGGTCAAGATGGCCGAGCCCGGGAATACTCGAGCTTGATCCAAATTTTGGGCATCAGGTCTAGTCAGTCGAGCTTGGAAACACTCGAGCTCGGGGCTCCCTCTGTGGGCGGTCTCCAATTCGAATCCTACTACGGGGGAATAGTCAGCTTACTGCGATAAGGATCATCTTACTGCGACCGAAGCTTCCCCGGAGGTGAATTTAGGGACCATGACCTCCGAGGCCAAGGCACTCATGGTGCAGAGAAACATATACAGATAAAGGTAACGAAGGAAAGCCTCTAAGCATCTCGAGGTCAAGGAGCTCTTGGCGTGACCTAATGAAGAGACCATGCTCGTCCTGGATATGATCAACGCTATATCAATTTGGCGACACTTCACGGCATCCTCTGTATCATCTACATCTACTAGGATGGCTTTCCTTCACAGAGGGGAGGAAGCGTCCAAGAGTGCAAGCTTTCAACATGCCTTTATATGTTGGAAAGAAATATTGAGCTTTGTGGAGGATGATCTGAACATGAGAATACTTTTTGTTGAGGTCAAGCTAAAAGCTGAGCATGAGTCGAGGACGACTCAAATTCAAGAAAGGGAGGATGATGAGGACATCACTACTACGGATATTACCACATTTGGTTGTGCCTACTCCAACACATCATCCACGAGCCAAGAAGAGAGAGAGATCAAATCCATCACGTTCTGGAATCCAATTCGGCCTCCTGAGACAGCACCAACTTAAAACGGCCATAACTTTTGATCCAGAAGGGTGTTCGGGGCACATGAGTACTTGATTGAAAGCTTTCGTCGCTCTCTTTCCAATGGATCCAGTCTCACCTTCAAATTCCTTCTGAGCATTCCGGAAACTGCAAAACAAGTCATGTCACTTTTCCAGTCCGAGTCAGAGTGGGCCTTGGGCCTTGTAATCGAATTGTATTTGGTTTCCTAGGGTTTTGAATGACCACCTCCTCTTGTTATCTCATAAATAACGAGCCGCAACCCCATCTAGGGTTTTGGGTTTTGTTTGATTAGTTTAGCCAAATGCAAACTTTGCGTCTTCGAGTTGTGCTGGACTGCCACCTTGTCAAGACCTTCAATAGAACCCCACCTTATTTTGGCCTTCAATTCTTATTTGCAATTTCAGATTGCTTTTACCATTGTTCTTGCTTGTTCTTCGGTTGCTTGCAGGAATTGAACCTCGTGTTCAGGTTGATCGTGCCCACGGCAAGATTAATAACACTCCGGAGTTGGTTTAGCGATTGCTAAGGCGCATCGTCGTCGTACGTTGTAGTCGGATCGTCAAAGTCGATTCCACCAAATCGATAGTTATCGCTCTCATCGAAAGATCGGGACACAACCTCACATGAGGTGGTATCAGAGCGCCAAGTTGCTCGGTGAGAGATTCTATACTGTAGATTAGTTTTTGTTTTCTGTCCCAAATTGAAAATTACTCCACAAAAATTCAACCTTTAGATTCAATCTGTTTTTTTAGTGAGTTTTGTTAGGTTTTGATCCATTAGAGTCCTTGTTTTAGTTGCTGATTGTTTTTTCCCTTCGCGTAGCTTTTCGTTCAATCTGTCCAGTATACGAGCTCGGATTCTAGTGTTTTTGTACTTTCCTAAAACCTGGGAACGATCTCTACAAAAACCTAGTTGGGCATGAACTCTAATTCTGGAGCTAAATCTGTTTAATCTGGTATTCAAATTTGTTGAAGCAAGTTGTACTTCCAATCCAGATCGGTTTGGTATTTTGATCATAATTCTCAAGTCCGAATTCCGTTTCGGAAGTTTTTATACTTTCCTGAATCCTTGAAGAGTCCTCTACAAAAACGTTTTTGGGTGTCCTTTCTGATTCGGATTCCATCAAACCGAATTTGATTCGGATTCGAATTGGTCCCGGGCTAAAATTGGGAGTATTCATGCAGTTCGGTTTTGAGCCATAACTTTCACACCCGTGCTCCAAATTGCATGTTCTTGTATTCCTTTGAAAGCTGAGGACATAAGCTTCAATTCTTTCCATAGAGAACCTTCTAAATTCAGTCGTTTTGAATCTGTAATCTAGGCGACAAATCTGCTGCCCTAGAAACTTTGAATTTGGGTGTTTTGCTTCAATTCGTGTTCTAGTTTTGTTCCTTTGAGTTGGTTGAGTCCAGTAGCATCCATAATCCATAAAACTCCAAAATATCAGTATACATACCTTTGTTAACCAATTCATCCTTTGCGAATACTTTGATCCCAATTGAGACTAGCTATTTGATATTGCTTAGGGCTGTTCATATTGATACATTGCATAATCTTGAATTATCATATCATACTATCTTGTGATATCAAGTGAGGATTCCAAAACTTTGCTCATACTAGTGTTGGCCGTAAGTCACCAAAAGAAAGAAGAAAGAAAGAAAGAGCCAAAAGGCCAAAAAAGAAAAAAAAGAAAAGAAAACATAATAGTGGCCGGAAGCACTACATTGAGCGAAACCCTAATTTGTGTTCATTATTTTTCAGATTGTGCAATTGTATTAATTAGTGAGCAATCTTGTGCCCTTTTATCTTTTCTGAAGCAATTAGCTAGTGTCTCTCTATAACTTATGCAACACGAGCTTTGGTACTGAAAATTTTCTTATTTAGCTCATTCCATTGGTTGCATTAAGTTACATCATCTTTGCGCGTGAGTTGCCTTGAAATTCGCTTATATCTTTGAGATCGGCAACTAGGACTTGTGATTTCTATTTTGGGACCTTACTTGTCATTACAATAACTAGAATTATCAGATTGCATAGGAAATAAGTATAGCCTACCAAGCTCCACATATTTTACCTTGTACGTTTGTTCGGTCCCTTGCAATCGCTTTATCCAAGCTTCCAAGAACTTTTGACACCGCCAACGGCCGACAACTCCTGCTGCACGGTAAGAACTTGTAAGAGCTTTGGTTAAGGCTTGAGAGTTGAGCGACTTTTCTCCACTTCCTAGTAGTTGATTGGGAATTACATAAACCATTGTCTTTCCCTTTATGCTACTAACCATGTCAGGTGACAAGAGTTCACTGCATCATTCTCCACGCACGAAGGGCAATGTACAACTCACTAATGAGCAAATGTCGCTGCAAGAAGATCGTTTCCGGTCCATCGAGACTACTCAGGGAGTTGCTAACACTACCCTTGCTACTATTTTGTCTAGACTTGATGATATGCTTGCATTGCTGTCCTGGAACTTCCAGTCCTCCGCCTCGTCTCCTAAGCAACAACAATGGTGTACTACGTGCACAACGGGTTCCCATTGCTGCCCCGACTTCCCAGCATGGACGCGCTGCATTGGTCGCCCCACCACACATCGCCACGGGTTCATCCACTGATGATGAACAAGGTAAAATCAAGTTTGAGTTGCCTCCTTTTGGTGGAAAGTTCGATCCTAATGCATATATTAATTGGGAGATAGCGGTAGATAAAGAATTTGTAAACTATGACTTATCTAAAAATCAAAAGATTAGTGCCGCAGTTAAAGTGTTAACGTCAGATGCAGTATATTGGTGGAAGCATATATCTAGACATGATAAAGACCCTAAAACTTGGAATGCAATGAAAAGACTTATGAGAAATGATTATGTTCCTGAATATGTTGCTAAATATTTGCTTACTAAACTTCAATGCTTAAAACAAGGTTCTAAAACTGTTATAGAATACTTTCATGATTTGCAAAAATTTTTGTTGCGTTGTGGTTTACAAGAATGTGAGGAAGCTACTGAGCTTAGGTTCATACGTGGACTTAATCATGAAATTTAGGATGTTCTTGTTGATGAAACATATAGTTGTCTTTCAGAATTGATTGAATGTGCTTTTAGAGTGAAAACATGCTTATGAATCTTTGAAAGAGCCTTTAGCTTTATTTGAGGTGCCCATTGTTGCACCTTCATTGTAGCTAACATTTTGCGAGAAAAGTGAGCACCATCGGAGAAAGATGAAGAAGAAAATGTGAAAAAGAGGAGATATTTGCTGCTCCATACGTATGTGAAGAGTTGGAAATTGAAGTTGCACCTACAACCACGGAGAATGATTTAGAAGGTAATGTCAAAGGTATGGATGTATACATGGTGAAAATCATTTTGAAGAGACAAACTGTCCATGAATCGTGCTATCGTAGAGCAACTATTAATGGAACCCATTGCTGATTTTGTTGCTATTCCTAGTGATAAAGAAGAGTTGTGTCATAATGCTTCACTTATATCCACGCCACAATTAGTGAATGAACATGAAATATTTATATTTGAACAAAACACTTATACTGAACATAGACATGTTATTCAAATTGCTAGTGAAGAAGATGAGCTTAAATTGATGTCTTCTTTAGATACTTTAGGTTACATTGAATTTGATGTTCGTGTGATCGGATAGTTTCAAGGAGAAGATTTTTGTACATTCGATTTGCCATGGTTATCACGAAATATTTTCTATGTTGTTGGCAAACATAATTATAAAGGAGAATACAAAGTGCATAGATTATACATTTGTTCGGATCTGAGACCTCCACATCCTATGCAACAATGTGATCAATTTGATAATTCTAATATCATATCAAGTACCCCTACATCGATTATAATCTATATGATAGTTTTCAAAAAGGGAGTGTTTGGGTGATTTTGATTCACGAGACATTGATTTGAGCACAAAAGATATGCATGTTGCTTTGCTCTTTCTCGCTACTAACATTTTGCAGAGAATGTGATGGAGTCGAGGACGACTCCAATTCAAGAAAGGGAGAATGATGAGACCATGCTCGTCCTGGATATGATCAACGCTATATCAATTTGGCGACACATCACGGCATCATCTGTATCATCTACATCTACTAGGATGGCTTTCCTTCACAGGGGGGAGGAAGCGTCCAAGAGTGCAAGCTTTCAACATGCCTTTATATCTTTGGAAAGAAATATTGAGCTTTGTGGAGGATGATCTGAACATGAGAATACTTTTGTTGAGGTCAAGCTAAAAGTGAGCATGAGTCGAGGACGACTCAAATTCAAGAAAGGGAGGATGATGAGGACATCACTACTACGGATATGACCACATTTGGTTGTGCCTACTCCAACACATCATCCACGGGCCAAGAAGAGAGAGAGATCAAATCCATCACGTTCGAATCCAATTCGGCCTCCCGAGACAGCACCAACTTAAAATGGCCATAACTTTTGATCCGAAGGGTGTTCGGGGCACATGAGTACTTGAAAGCTTTCATCGCCCTCTTTCCAATGGATCCAGTCTCACCTTCAAATTCCTTCGAGCTCTCCGGAAGCGCAAAACAAGTCACGTCACTTTTCCAGTCCGAGTCGAGTGGGCCTTGGGCCTTGTAATCGAATTGTATTTGATTTCCTAGGGTTTTGAACGACCACCTCCTCTTGTTATCTCATAAATAACCAGCCGCAACCCCATCTAGGGTTTTGGGTTTTGTTTGATTAGTTTAGCCAAGTGCAAACTTTGCGTCTTGAGTTGTCGATGACCACCTTGTCAAGACCTTCAATAGAACCCCACCTTATTTTGGCCTTCAATTCTTATTTGCAATTTCAGATTGCTTTTACCATTGTTCTTGCTTGTTCTTCGGTTGCTTGCGGGAATTGAACCTCGTGTTCAGGTTGATCGTGCCCACGGCAAGATCAATAACACTCCGGAGTTAGTTTAGCGATTGCTAAGGCGCATCGTCGTCATACGTTGTAGTCGGATCGTCAAAGTCGATTCCACCAAATCGATAGTTATCGCTCTCATCGAAAGATCGGGACACAACCTCACATCACCTTTGGTCCAAGCCCTGCTACAGGGGGGAGTCATAACGCGATAAGAATCGGCTTACAATAGATTTGACCCCTTGGAGGTGGGTCCTTATGGTCACGCCTCGAGGTCGCATCACTCGAGCTGTGAGGAGATGTGAGAGCAGGCAATAAAGAAGAACTTTAATTGCGGAAAAGTAACAGGTCAAGCCTCAGGCACGAGGCACTTATCGAGAATAGCCTCTGGCCTGAGCCCTGCTATAGGGCAATAGTCGGCTTACCACGACGAGAGCCAGCTTACCGCGGACTTGCTGATAACGCGCAGGTCTAGCCAACATCCTTGACCTAAAAAGGGGGCTCAAAGCAAAGTTAGGCCATTGGACATGCATTTGATTAAGGACAAGCCTTAACCGTAGCGTTAGGTCAAGATGGCCGAGCCCGGGAATACTCGAGCTCGACTACACCGGGAATACTCGAGCATCAGGTCGAGTCAGCCTAGCTCGGAAACACTCGAGCTCGGGGATCCCTATGAGTGCGATCTCCAATTCGAATCCTGCTACAGGGGAATAGTCGGCTAACTGCGATAAGGATCGGCTTATTGCTGCCGAAGCTTCCCCAGAGGCAAATTTAGGGACCATGACCTCCGAGCTCGGGAACTCTTCAGGCTCGGGGCGCCCTCTGAGGACGGCCTTTGGTTTGCTGTCTGCGGGGGAATGGTTGGCTTATCATGATAAAGATCGACCTACACCGACCTCGACTCCCCAAGGCGAACCTAGAGACCGCGACCCATGGCCAAGGCACTCGTGGTGCAAAAAAAACATACACAAATACAGATAATGTAGGAAAGCATCTAAGCTTCTCGAGGTCAAGGAGCTCTCGGCGTGGCCTCTGGTCCAAGCCCTACTACAGGGGGAGTCATAACGCGATGAGAATCGACTTACAACTGACTCGACACCCTGGAGGTGGTCCTGATGGTCACGCCTTGAGGTCGCGTCACTCGAGATATGAGGAGACGTGAGCGCAGGCAATAAAGAAGAACTTTTATTGTGATAATATACAAGGTTAGGCCTCAGGCGCGAGGCGCTTACTGAGCATGGTCTCTGGCCTGAGCCCTGCCACAGGGGGATAGTTGGTTTACCGCAATGAGAGTCGGCTTACTGCTGATTCGACCCCATGGAGGTGGACCTTGAGACCACGACCTGACGTCGCGCCCCTTGAGATGCAAAAGAGGTGTCAGTATAGGCAATGAAGAAGAACTTTTATTGCAGGTTAATACTTATGCCGAGCTTGACTCCTGTGGCACGTGAGCGAAGACCTAGGCACCCCGAGGTTGCGGTCCTCAGGATGTGAGGAAAAAAAAAGGAGCATTGTGAACACGGTTGACAAAGCAAACCTTCTTATAACAGACCCACGCTAGGTCGGCTCCCCGGCTCGAAGTGCTTACCAAGGGCGGTCTCGGGTAAGAGTCCTACTACAGGGGAATAGTCGGCTTACCGCAGCGAAAGCTGGCTTACTGCGGTTGTGGCCCTTGGAGGCGTACCTCGAGACCGTGACACTTTGATGAGGACATCAACCCGAAGGATACGACCGCTGCCACTACTTCCCCTTCAACTGCACCGTCTTCATCGCCTACACTCGACGCTGCAACATCTTCATCGTAAAAGGGCCTTAATCCAGAAGCTTAGCCTTTCAAGTCCACGACAAAGGACCAGCGCCTCAAGCACACACACCAAGGACAGCCCACGCGCCAAGGAAGACTCGTATGGAAACCCAAGATGCCAAAAAAAACCGGTTCGGCCATCCAGCAGCACGCTAACTTCAAATGGGCATAACTCGGGCTCTAGAACTTCGTTTTCATTGTGTGATCACCCGTTCGAAAGATTAGGAGATAAGCTTTCAAATAGATCTAGCCTCACCTACCAATTCGCTCCAGATAGACAGGAAAATGTAGAACAATATCACGGGCCAAATCTGTCAGGTGCTGCGTCACCATATTTTTGGGCCCATAACCTATATATGGTAAGGGTTGCATGGAGGCCGACCCTATTTTGTATGCCCCAAGTCTGGTCTCCACCCTATATAATGCCCCTGCTGTCATACATTGGGGTTTAGGTTTTGTTGTGTTTTGGTAGACCCCGTGTGCATCCATCCTCAATCTTGCGTGTGTCGACTAGACCACACGAATTGAGAAATAGAACCTCTCCCTTGTTTTTCTTTGAGATTATTGGATTGAAATTGCTATCACCTTGTCCTTGCATGTTCTTGGTTGCAGCAGGTACAAGGATCGATCGGGTCTTTGATTCGGTTGTTTACCTCGTGTGGTGACATTGCGATTGTTTGGTTGCTGATCTCGTGGTTATTAGCTGATCCATCTACTCTGTACTACACCAAGTCATCGTATCGTTCTCATCAGAAGATCGGGACAACCTTAGTGAACATCAAGTGGTATCAGAGCAATGGTTGCCTAGTGAGAACACCCTTATCCTTGTTTAGTTCATCTTGTTCGTCCTAGTGTCCAGAAAAATAGCCCAAAAAAATATGTTCGTCGTGTATTCGATCTAATCCGAGCCCCTTTTAGCCTTTACTATTACTACCTAGTTTAATTCTTGTTGAATTTGTGTTGCATCGTTGTGTCGTTGCTGGTCTTACCGTTTGACCTTTAGAGTTTCGAGTTCTATTCACATTTTTGTCACAGCATCGTGTTGTTCGTATGGCTATTTGTGCTGCCATCTTCCTTCCGCAAAACCGAGAGCCTTCCACCAGAACGCCCCAAACTCCATCAAGCAAGATCAAACCGAGAGTCTTCCACCAGAACGCCCAAATCTCATCACGCAAGATCAAACCGAGCAGCCCACGTCTTCCCCAACCAACTCGGTTCTTTCCTTCAAATCTGTGTTCCACCAAAACTCACCGAAGTTTTCCATATATAGCCAAACGCATCCACCTTTTCCCTCCAAATATAGCGCGCATCCAGTGGTATCCAAACAGAGAAGGAATTGAGATCCTCCTCCTTTCCATATCTACCTTTTCCCTCCAAATATAGCGCGCATCCAGTGGTCATTGCCATATCCATATCAAACCGTGCAAGCCTTTCCTTCCATAAAAAAAGGAATCTGAGCTGAACCATCTCTCTGCTCTCTCCACGCCATCTTGCTGCACTTGACAATCCATCAAATTTTGGTGCACAGATCAAAGACTAGAGAGAGAGAGAAGAAATTACCGCGAGTCATGTTTCCAGTCTAGGGCTCCCACAAAAAAATAGGAAAAAAATCAAAAAAATAAAAAAAAGATTGAAGAAAGGAGCCCTAGCTGTTGCTTGTGCATTGAGAACGTCCTGGTTGCTGTTCTGTGACTTCTTTAGTGTCTAGGCTCGCGTCTCTAGCACGGTCTAGCCTAGGACCAGTACGTACCGCCGTTGAACATTCTTTCAACTTGTTTTGACTAGTGTGGTTCTAGTTTTTCCTTTGCTACAAATAATACCTGTCCAAAATCCACTTACTATTAACCACAGGAAAAGTACCTTGTAAACGTTTTGTCACCTCTGAGTGCAGGTTACCGTCATTATCCGATCAGACCTTGACAAGCTGTAGGGTAAGAACTGGTAAGAACTTGGTGTTAGCTTGAGCGTGCGAGATCATCCACGGCCCATATATTAGTAGTCAATAGGAACTAATCCTCTTGTGAGTTCTCTATTTGTTGCTCCTAACCATGGTAGGTATTCCAAGCATTCATGGGTAGTGGGAGTGAACATGAGGACCCTTTCACACCAAAAGAACGGCGTTGGGTCATTCACTTCAAGAGGATGCACAATCAGCATGAGATGCGAACTCGTGACACCCTTGATGCGATTCAGGCGCAATTAGCACCCCTCATTAAGCTTCAAGCACAGCTAGCACAACTTCTTCAGGGTGCTGCCCCCCAATGGAGCCACTGGTCATGCTTTGGGCCAACGTAGCGATCCTCCGGTTGTCCCTGCTCCTTTAAACGGGGTGGATCAAGAGGAGAACAACTACGCCGCCGACACCGAAGATGACTACATGGTAAATGTGAACAACGGCCGACCTCATCGTCGACTCCACAATAACAGGCAAGGTATGGCTAGAAATCAGTATGATCAAAGGGAAGAACGTGATGATTCTATGGCAAAAATGAAATTTACTATACTTCCTTTTGATGGAATTTATAATCCTGATGTTTATCTAGATTGGGAGTTGGCGGTAGATCAAAAATTTTCTTGCTATGACTTCTCTGTGCGTAGAATGGTTCGCGCTGCCACTAGTGAATTTACTGGCTTTGCATCTATTTGATGGAAAGAACTTTGTAGAGCCAACCGTGATGTACCTACAACTTGGGATGGGTTGAAGCGTACCATGAGGGCTAGATTTGTTCCTACATACTATGCTCGTGATTTATTGAATAAAATGCAGTGTTTTAAGTAAGGTGATAAAACGGTTGAGGAATATTATCAGGGATTTCAAATTGGCATGTTGCGCTGTGGGTTAGAAGAGAGTGAAGATGCGAAAATGGCTAGGTTTTTGGGTGGGCTTAACCAAGAGATACAGAACATACTTAATTATAAATAATACAACTCTATCACTCGTTTGTATCATCTTGCTTTGAAAGCAGAAAGGGAAGTACAGGGTCGATGATCGACGACGCGAGGTAATCTTGGAGGCTCTTTCACATCCAAGTCGGTCCACATCCAAACAAAGGTGACATCTTCTGTTCCGGGACGTACGCCTTCACCTGTTGCCCATGTTTCCTCTACACCGACACACCTTCTGGAGCCATGTAAATCAGCTGCAAAACAAGCTCTGGTGAAGAGTGCATCATCCGTTGCAACTACTGGACGAACAAGAGAAGTACAATGTTTTCGATGCAAGGGACATGGTCATGTGTGCGTGATTGTCCAAACCAACGTGCTCTAATAATACGAGAAAATGGTGAGTATTCTAGTGCTAGTGACATTAACGAAAATGAATATGCTTTTGCTGTCACTAACACTGCACAACAAGAAGAAGAGATTTACGATGCTGCCTCGGTAGAGAAGTATACAGCTCTTGTTGTCACACAAGTACTACATGTGCAACCCACACATGATGAGCCAAATCAGCGCCATACCATCTTCCAAACAAAGTTTGTAGTCAATGAACGAGCAGTGCATGTTATTGTTGATGGTGGTAGTTGCAACAACCTTGCTAGTGTGAGCATGGTCGATAAGCTTGGCTTGGCTACATGTCCGCTACAACAACCATACGAGATTGAGTGGCTCAACTCTAATGGTCAGGTTAAGGTAACAAAAACCGTTTGAGTACCTATTTCTATCGGTTCATATCATGATCATGTTGTTTGTGATGTTGTACCCATGGATGCTTGTTCTCTTTTGTTGGGTAGACCGTGGATATATGATATAGATGCCACACATCATGGTAGGACCAATCAGTACACTTTCATGTTTAAGGGGAAGAAAATAATTTTGGAACCAATGACGCCTACTGAGTTACTCAAGGTTGCTACACAACATGCTAAGAAAGAGCACGTTTGTAATGACACTAAAATGAAGAGTGTGGCAAAACAATTAAATTCACCTAAAGCAACAAATGATAAATGTGATTGTAAATTAAAAGGTGTTGTTTTGTTAGCTAGCAATGTCATTGCGCATGATGGCAACAAATGATAAATCTGATCGTGGACTTAAAAGGCTGAGCTTCTTTGCCTCCTGTTGTCACTAACCTTTTGTAGGCATATGAGAAGGAGTCGAGGTTGACTCCAATTCAAGGAGGGGGATGATGAGGACATCAACCCGAAGGATAAGACCGCTGCCACTACTTCCTCTTCGACTGTGCGGTCTTCATCGCCTACACTCGATGCTGCGACATCTTCATCGCAAAAGGGCCTTAATCCAGAAGCTCAGCCTTTTAAGTCCACAACAAAGAACCAGCACCTCAAGCACACACGCCAAGGATAGCCCACGCGCCAAGGAAGACTTGTATGGAAACCCAAGATGCTAAAAAACCAGTTCGGCCATCTAGCAGCACGCCGACTTCAAATGGGCATAACTCGGGCACCCGGACTCCGTTTTCAGCGTGTGACCACCCGTTGGAAAGCTTAGGAGATAAGCTTTTCAATAGATCCAGCCTCACCTTCCAATTCACTCCAGATAGACGGGAAAACGCAGAATAATTTCACGGGCCAAATCTGTCAGGTGCAGCCTCACCATATTTTTGGGCCCATGGCCTATGTATGGTAAGGGTTGCGTGGTGGCTGACCCTATTTTGGACGCCCTAAGTCTGGTCTCCACCCTTATAATGCCCCTGCCGTCATACATTGGGGTTTAGGTTTTGTTGTGTTTTGGTAGACCCCGTGTGCGTCCCTCCTCAATCTTGCGTGTATCGACCAGACCACCAGAGTTGAGAAACAGAACCTCATCGTTGTTTTTCTTTGAGATTATTGGATTGAAATTGCTATCACCTTGTTCTTGCATGTTCTTGGTTGCAGCAGGTACAAGGATCGATTGGGTCTTTGATTCGGTTGATCGCCTCATGTGGTGACGTTGCGATTATTTGGATGCTGATCTTGTGGTTATTAGCCGATCCACCTACTCTGTACTACACAAAATCATCGTATCGTTCTCATCAGAAGATTAAGACAGCCTTAGTGCATATCACACTTGCCCGAGCGAGGGGCGACCAGACCGAACCCGAGTATCTCGAGGTCGGGGAACCCGTGGTCGCCAGGACGAGCCCTGCCGCGGAAGGAAGACTTGATGCGATAAGAATCGGCTTACTACTGGCTTGACCCTCCAGAGGTGAACCCTGGGACCACGACCTGGAGCCACGTTTGCTCGAGATACAAAGGGACATAAAGGACTGCACGAGCATAGACGATAAAGCAGAACCATTATATCGTAAAAAGTAAACAGAGAGAGCATCAAACGTAGAATTTCCGGAGCTGGTTAATGTTCCGCGAGTTCACGAGCTCTCTGGCGTCGGGCATCGCCAGCCGGTAAGCACCTGTGCGATCTACTGAAATGACACTATATGGGCCCTCCCACTGCGGGGATAGCTTGTTGGTGTTGGATCGGTCCTGAACCGTCTTAGGACCAGATCCCCAACAAGGAGGTCCCTGGGTCATATCGATCGAGAGGCATGCCTGCGAAGCGCTTGTAGGTATTGCGCCGACCATAGAAGCGCACGGCACCTTACTTCCTCGCGAGGGCGAGGTCAAGAGACCTTTCTTGCTTGAGGTCGACCTGGTCGACCGAGCTAACCCTGGCGAAGCCCAGTGTGACCTCGAAAGGCAGGATGGCCTCGGCACCGAAGATGAGCTGAAAGGGGGTTGCCCCTGTCGGTCAGCTGGGTGTGGTGCTAGTGGACCAAAGAACGGTGGGAAGCTCATCCAACCAGGTCCGGTTTAGCTCGTAGAAGACTCGCTTCATAACACCTTAGACGATTTGTCCGTTGGCGCGCTCGACCGCTCCGTTGCTCTGGGGATGACTTACCGAGGCATAGCAGACCTTGGTTCCCATGTCTTCACAGTATTCTTTAACCAGTTCGCTGGTGAACAGCGTCCCGTTGTCGGTAATGATCCTGCAAGGGACCCCATACCTTGTTACCACAAACGAGCGAAAAAACCTTACCGCTGCTTGGGCCATGATAGCCGAGATCGGCTCGGCCTCGATCCACTTTGTGAAGGTGTCAATGGGAACAAACAAGAACTTCTTTCCCCCGACCGCCCGAAGGAAAGGGCCGAGGATATCAAGGCCCCAGGTTGAGAACGGCCAGGCGAGGGGAATGGTCTGGAGGGCATAGGCCGGTTGGTGCGTCTTCCGGGCGTGGGACTGGCAGGCACGATAGGCGCAGATATCCCGAGTGTCCTAGAGTGCTGTCGGCCAATAGAAGCCCATCCGAAACGCTTTCCCGACCATGGTCCTAAAAGAAGAATGAGCGCCGCAGAGGCCTGAATGTATGTCATTGAGCAAGTACTTACCTTCCTCCGGGGTGACGCATTTCGCCAGAACACAAAAGGTGCCTTGCCGATATAATTGTCCATTGACAAGCCCGTACGAGCTTGCACGGCGCTTGACTCTGCTGCTCTTGGCTGGATCAGGTGGGAGCTCACCGAGGTTGAGGAACTTGACGATTGGGTCCATCCACGAGGGAGCACTCTCGAGGAAGGCTACCGAGTCTTCTGGATCGGAGACAGACGGTGCCGCCAAGTTCTCGAGGATGACGTCCGGTGGGACCTCGTCATCGAACGACCCGAGCTTGGACAGAAGATCGGCACTGGAGTTGTCTTTCCTGGGTATGTACCTGACCACCAGGTCCCAAAACCACCTCTCCATCTTGCGTACCTCGGCGAGGTACTTTGCCATTGAGGGCTCTGAGCACTAGTAGTCTTTGTTGTACTGGTTGACGATGAGCTGGGAATCTCCTCTCACGACCAGTCGACGTACGCCTAATGACTTGCACGCTCGAAGGCCGGCCAGAAGGGCTTCGTACTCTGTGACATTGTTGATCGCAGGGAAGCTGAAGCTAATCACATACTTCAGACGATCTCCTTGGGGGTTGACGATGAGAACGCCAGCCCCCGAGCGCTTTAACGACCTCAACCCATCGAAGAACATAGTCCAGGGGCCTTCTCCCTCGGTCTCAGGCTCAGAGGCAAGCTCCGCTGTCTGCTCGACTACGAAGTCGGCGAGCATCTGCGACTTGAGGTGGGGCACGCCATGAGCCGGATGTCGAACTCAGCTAGATCTATGGCCCACTTGGCAATACGACCCCCTGCTTCTGGATTCTTTAGGATTTCGCCGAGCGGGAACCCGCTCGACATGACCACTGCATGCGCCTGGAAGTAATGCCGAAGCTTACGCGAAGCCATGAAAAGGGCGTAGAGTAGCTTCTAGACCTGAGGGTAACGCTTTTTTGATCCGTGAAGTACTTCGCTGACATAGTAAATCGGTTGCTATCGGCCATTTCGCTCGGCCACCAAGTAGAAAGTGACACCTCACCCATTGCGCAGGTCGTGGAGCATGGATGGTCGAGTGCGCCTTTAGTTCATTGAAGGATCGCTCAGATTCGGAGGTCCACTCGAAGCCCCCGGGTTTGCGCAGGGTCATGAAGAATGGCAGCCCGCACTCTCTAAGCCTCGAGATGAATCGACTGAGAGCAACCACACGGTCGACGAGGCATTGGACCTGTTTTGTCGATGTCGGGGCGGTCATCTTCTTGATTGCCTTGATCTTTTCTGCGTTCGGACCTACCGCCAAGCCCCCGTTCCCATGCTTGTTCAAGTTGGTGAAGGTCTCCACGAGGTCATTAATGTGGTCGTCCTCAGAAAAGCAATTGACGATGATGTCGTCGATGTAGATCTAGAGGTTTCGGCCGATCTGGGGGTCAAATGTCTTGAACATCAGTCGCTGGAACATTGTCCCCGCATTGCGGAGACTGAATGACACGGTGCTGAAGCAAAACATCCCGAACGGCATGATGAAAGCCATCTGATGGTAGCCGGAGTAGGCATCGAGGAAGCTCAACATCTTGATGTTCGCGGTGGAGTCCACAATCTGGTCTATGCGCGGAAGAGGGAAGTTATCCTTCGGGCATGCCGAATTCAAACCCGTGTGATCGACACACATCCTCCACTTTTTGCCTTTCTTCTGTATGATCATCTGGGGGTCAAAGGTCTTCAAGCCTGCCTTTAGGAGCTTGTTGAGATGCTCCCTGATTATTGCCACCTTTTCGGGGGAGAAGCGCCGTAGGTTCTGGCGCATGGGCCTGCAGCCAGGCTGTGTTTGCAATTTGTGCTCGATCACCTCCCTCAGGACTCCTGGCATGTCTGCTGGCTCCCACGCGAATAAGATCTTATTTCTGTGGAGGAAGATGATAAGCTCGATTTCCTATTTCAGATCGAGCTAAGCGGCGATGTGGACGCACTTGCCCGGGTTGCCCTCCTCGAGCTACACGGCTTTGGTCGGACCGTTGGGCTGGATCACCGCCTTCCGACAGGCGTTCTTCGGAGTCACCTCGGGACCCCGTAGGGGCAGCACGCCAGTGATCATCAGGGCTTTCTTCTCACAGCAGAGCACCACCTTGAGGCCACCGCGGATGGTTATGATGCCGTTGGACCCCAGGAGCTTCATGCAGCGGTGACCGTAGTGGTTCATCGCCATGAACTTGATTAAGGCCGGTCGCCCGAGGATGGTGTTGTAGGGGAGATCGCTATCGACCACCTTAAAGGTGATCAGCTCGGTGCGGAAATTCGTCGAATCGCCAAAGGTGATGGGCAGAACTACTTGCCCGAGCGGAGTGGTTGAGCTCCCCGGCACGATGCCGAAGGAGGGGACCACTATGCTCCTGATCTTCGAATGGGGAATCTGCATGTTGTCCAGCGTGCTAGCCAATAGCAGGTTGAGGGAGCTCCCTCCGTCAACCATGACCCGACCACGGTATTGCTCACGGTTGGGGCCATGACCAAGGCGGTCTTAAGGTCCTTGGATATTCCTGGGGGAGCATCATCCCGGGAGAAGGTGATCGGAGTGCCGGCCCATCTGCAAGGCTGGTCGGCGGGCTTCCCAGCAGAAGCTTGGTACACAGTACGCGCGGCGTCCTTGAGCTCGCGCCGTGACCGGTACGCGGACGAACTGCCGAAGATCATGTCGACGTGGCGGTTGCCCTGCTGGAATTCTAGGTCGAGGCCTTCTAGGCCCTCACCGGCATCGCCCCCATCAGGCGGCTCATCTCCCTTCGGAAGCATGGGCATCTCTCCACGCCCGTCGTACAAGGCGTCCAGCTTGTATTGCCACGTCCTGTAGTTTCGCAGGTCATGGCCATAGGCCTTATGGAACGGGCAGAACTTGTCTGAGTCGTACCCAGATCGGACCTCATCGACCTGAGGTTGAGCGCCACCCTGCTAGGGTCCAGCCCGACGTTGTCCCTGCTGTGGTCCAACGCGACGCTGCCCCCGCTGGGGTTGGCGTATGAGTAGATCGTGTGAGGGCTAGGCTCGAAGTTGTGCTCGTCCGGGAGTGGTGCGCGTCGCTGGGATGTATGTCAAAGAGGAGGTGATGAACACGAGGTTTGTACTAGTTCGGGCCCCCGAGTTCGAGTAACAGCCCTACTCCAGTCTTGCCTTGAGGCAAAAGATGTATATGAACTTTGGTGGTAGACTACAAGCGGGTTACGAGCTCGGGGTCACCCAGGAGCGATGCCGCGGGTGTGAGAAGGCTAGGTCAAACGCGCTTCGTCTTGCGTGCGATTGCCTCTGCACATATGTATGCTCCCTTCTTTCTGTGTCGTCCTCCTCTTGATCGGGATGATCCATCGTCTTTTTATATTTCTTTTGGGAGCTTCGCTACCTGGTCCTAAGGTTGATGTCAGGTGCCCGTGGCGAGTCGACGGGGGTGATTGAGAGGCGTCGATGGTCATTGAGAACTGACGGGAGCTGTTGGGAGTGGACGGGAGTTGCTAGACCCTAGTTCCCGCGTAGGGGTAGGTTTGGCGTTGATTCCCACGCAGGAGAGAGTTTTTACATGAGATGCAGAGGTCATGGGGTCGGGGTCGAGCTAGATCTTTATCCTTGCGTCCGAGCCTGAGCTCGCTGGACCCGAGCCCGGGCTTGAGGAGTGCACTTTCCTAGGTCGGAGACGAGCCCCCGAGCTCGTGGAAAACCACCACGTGGCCTGGAGGGATGCTTACACATGGCGAGGGTACCGATCCCCAACAGCTAACCCCCAAGGCTCAAGGGGCGTCCCTGAAGCTTGGGATGTTCTTGAGTCTGATGCCCTTCTAGGAGGGATCGGCTTCTTGGTCGAGCTTGAAAGCGCCCGAGCCTGACCTTGCGCACGAGGACCCCTGAGAGGCCTTTGATGTGGTCGTGCCCGGGAACGCTTGAGCTTTCGCTGTTCTGTCTTCAAATCGGAAACCTTGCCCAGAGACGCCCGGGCTCTGTTGCTTTGACTCCCTATGGAGGAGTCGAGGAGACAATTCACGAGGCCTTGTGCTCTGGCAGGGAGGACGGCAGACACGAGACACGATGGCTCGGACTTTCGGATGGTAGAAAGTCGAGGAGGCGCGACCGTGGTGCTTCTCGTTCCCTGCACGAAAGTCTCGGCGTGCCTTTTGAGGGTTAACTGACGCCAGCTGTAAGAGATCGAGCCTCTTTAATACTCTAAGCTGGCGCACACTTCAAAAATTCCCCACTCCTGCGCCGTGCTCTAGCCTTCTTGCTTGTTGCCTCTTTCTTCTCCGACCCGACACCTTCTTTCGGAGCGCCATAGCCAAGTTCGGAAAGAGCACCTTGACCGTGCAGAGGATGAGGGAGCTAGAGATGTTGGGGCTCTTGGACCCGACGACCTGGCGGCTCCCAGTTGGGGAGGCCGGGCCGCACCCCCAGGAGGACGAAATCGTGTGCACGGAGCAGTACACGCTCTTCGGGCTACGGACCCCGGAGAGCGACTTCCTGGCGGCCGTTCATGCATAATGCAAGATCGAGCTCTTCAATTTGGTACCAAACTCCATCCTTCTCCTTTCTATCTTTTCCCATCTTTGCGAGGGATTTCTGGGAATCCTTCCCTCTTCTTTCGCTTTTATTCCTTGTCCCACACCTCGAAGGACCCCGTAGTCGGGTGCCTGTACTTCCGACTGTGGACCGAACTTCCCTGCACTTTTCTTCAAGTCCCGACCCGCGACTCCCTCTTGCCGTGGACGAAAAAGTGGTTTTACTTGAAGAAGGGCGAGGGAGGCGGGCTTGCGTACAACGGCGCTGCCGTGGATAGCAAGCGCGAGACCCCGAAACTCGAGGAATCGGCGGCCAACCAAGAGGCCATTGCCGCCATACACATTTGTGAGACGCGCTGTCTCACCAGCCAGGCAGTGGTCGTCGACTATATGCGAGCTCGAGTGTCCCGTCTTCGAAAGAGGGTGCACCCATTCATTAAGATCCGAGGCAGGGATGACCCTACTCGGGAAGGCACCAAAGGTAAATTTCTCCGACCTTAACCTTCCTCGAGCTTGGGTAAATTCCTTCCTGACTGCCATCCCCCTCCATTTTTATTTTCCTGGAGCCCCGATGGAGTCTTGGGTGGCGGAGCGCATGCAGGAGGTGTTTGGGAAGGCGGCCCACACCTACGTCCTTGACGACCCTGTCTCCAAGAACATCTCGAGGCGAAGCGGCGAGGTATTTTTTCTTGCTCCCTTGTCGAGTTTGACCCAGGCTCGGGCCTTGCTCTGACCGTGTTGAGTCGTGCAGGAGAGCCAGGAACTCTTGGAGATGGCGAGGCACCTACTGCCGCTGCCCAGGCCTGGTAAGAGCAAGAAGGCAGGCAAGAGGCCTAGCCCGGATGCCCTTAGCCAAGCCATCAAGAAGCCTCACGTCGAGTGGCGTGACCGCGCGATGGTAAGTCAATTTCGCCGAGCCTGGGGATGCTCGGGCTCGGTCCCAGCTTTTTGTTGTTTTCAACCATTCTCTTTTCTGACTTTCTCTTCGTTTCCTTACAGCAAGAACAGCAGCGGCCGCCGTCGAGCCGTCGAGTCCGCACATGGCGCCGCGATCGCAGGGTGCCCGAGGAGAAGACGCTCCCCCTACCGCACCAGGGGCCAGACGCTGGGCTACACCCCCTCCTCCTAGGAGGCAGAGACTCGTCATTCGGGTACGTGTACGTTACCATTTTAGCTTTGTGATATAGGTCTTCCTTCCCCTTTTCTGGTCTTAGCGATCATTCTCGTTACAGACCACGGGCGCCCGACGGGCGATAACTTTGGTCGTTGTCCAAGGCGAGTCCGAGGACGAGGAGGAAGATGCGGGGGACTATATCTTGGTCCCCCGAGCGCGCCCGCAGCTAACCCAGCCTGTCGCGACGCCTACGGGGGGCGGCGCGGCTTAGAGGTCTGACCAGGGGCCCCCTGGGCCAACTGCTGGCCCGAAGGGAGTTGCTGCGGGGGCCGGGAAGTAGAGGCCTTGGACGCCGGTGCGGACACTTCTGGGGCCGAGGCGACTGAGGTCGAGGCCCCCACCGTCGGTGAGGACGAGGCGCCCGCGAACACCGCCGAGCATGTAGGAGCGTCAAGTACGCCAAATCTCCCATACATTGTTGCCTTGCCTTTGGGTTTTTGTTTCCTTTATGACTTCTATCTTCCCCAGCAGGCTCGGCTCCGCACGCGCTGCCCCAGGTACCGAACGAGGCAGCCCGAGTCGATGCTCCTCCCGGTGTCGCTTACCCCGCACTGGAGAGGGCCGCTGAGGGGAGTGCATCGACCTTCCCTGACGACTGCACCCTCCTCGAGAACCGACTTCAGGAGGTTAGTCGAGTTCGAGCTCATCTTCCTTCTCTCTTTTTTTCTTTCTTACACATATATGGTCGTTGTGACCCTTCCCATGTTTCTGCAGGGCCTGGGCGCAAAGGGGGATCGAGGTCATGCGCACCCACGCTGGCAAGTTTCGGGCACTATGCAGCTTGGTCGAGGATCGCGATGATTACGCCCTCGCCCTCAAGGAGAGCGTAGCATGGGTGCAAGAGGAGGTTCAGCTCAAGAAGGCTGTCAAGGCTGAGCTGAAGCGGTCGGCCGAGGCTCTCACGAACCTCTGCGAGAAGGCAGAGAAGAACCTTGAGGCCGACCGCTCGGCAGCCACAGAGATCATCGAGGCCTCCCACGCGGAGGCGGAGGCGCTCCGTAAACAAGTCGCGGAGCTTTCCGTTGCTCCCGTGAGCGCCTCTGACGAGCTCGAGGCGAAGCTGGTCGAGCTAGAGGAGAACCTAGGGCAGGCCACCTGGATGGGGAGGAGCGCTCTAGCCCAGCTTCAAGATGAGCGGAGCCGCGTCACCAACGCCGAAGCTGAGATGCTGGCCTTGAGGGCAAGAGTTGCCACACTCGAGCAAGGGAAACTTGCTCGTGAGATGGCCGACCTGTAGATAGGTTAGTAGGTAGGAAAAGGGGCGAGGATAACTTGACCCCTCTTGTAAATGTTAGTTATGTAATATTTCAATTAGAAGAAATATAATTCCTTTCCTGTTCGAAATTGAACGCGTCTTTTTAGGGCTTAGCCAGAAATCTTGGCTAAGGACTTGGTCTTTTCCTTATCGCCATGTCCTTGTCACCGATCCGAGGCGCAGGAGTTAGTCGCTGGAGCCCGAGGGCAAGCGAACATCCTTGACCTAAAAAAAGGGCTGGAGGCAGAGTTAGTGCCATTGGACATACTTTGATCGAGGACAAGTCCTGACTGTGGACCTTTACCTTATCATCATGTCCTTGTCGTCGATCCGAGGCACAGGAGTTAGTCGCTGGTGCCCGAGGGCTAGCGAACATCCTTGACCTAAAAAACGGGTCCAAGGCGGAGTTAGTGCCATTGGACATGCTTTGGTCGAGGACAAGTCCTGGCAGCGGCATTATGTCGAGATGGCCGATTTGCCGAGCTAGGAAACCATCGAGCTCGGGGCCCCCTCAATGGGCGGCCTCCAATTCGAATCCTGCAACGGGGGAATAGTTGGCATACTACGATAAGGACCGGCTTACTGCGGTCAGATCATCCCCGGAGGAGAATTTAGAAATCCACGACCTCCGAGCATGGGAACGCTTCAGGCTCGGTGTTAGGTCAAGATGGCCAAACCCGGAAACACTCGGGCTTGGGCCATGTTTTGGGTGTTAGGTCGAGGCAGCCGAACTCGAAAATGCTTCGAGTCCGGGGCTCCCTCTGGGGCAGTCTCTAATTCGAAACTTGCTAGGGGGAATAGTCGGCTTACCGCGATAAGGGTCTGCTTACTGCGACCGAAGCTTCCCCGGAGGTGAATCTAGAGACCATGTCCTCCGAGCATGGGAACGCTTTAGGCTCGGGGTGCCCTCTGAGGACGACCTCTGGTTGGCTGTCTGCGGGCAATGGTTGGCATACCGCGATAAAGATCGATTTATGGCGACCTCGACACCCCGAGATGAACCTAGAGACCGCGACCCGAGGCCAAGGCACGCGGGGTGCAGGAAAACATACATGGATACGGATAATGAAAGAAAGCATCTAAACATCTCGAGGTCAAGGAGCTCTCATCGTGACCTCTGGTCCAAGCCCTGCTACAAGGGGGAGTCGTAACGCGATGAGAATCAACTTACAACTTGTCAGGGATCGGTACCCTCACCACGTGTAAGCACCCCTCCGGGCCTCGTGGTGGCTTTCCACAAGCTCAGGGGCTCATCTCCGACCTAGGAAAGTGCACTCATCAAGCCCGGGTTCGGATCCAGCGAGCTCTGGCTCGGACGCAAGGACAAAGACCCTGCTCGACCCCGATGCCACGACCTCTACATCTCCCGGGGTAAAAGGCATTTGTAATATTTTATTTATCTCGTGTAAAAACTCTTCCCTGCGTGGGAATCAACGCCAAACTTGCCCCTGCGCGGGAACTAGGGCCTAGCAACTCCCATCAACTCCCAACGGCTCCCGTCAGCTCTCAACAACCGTCGACACCTCTCAATCACCCCTGTCGACTCGCCACGGACACCTGACATCAGCCTCGGGAACAGGTAGCGAAGCTCCCAAAAGAACTATAAAAAGACGATGGATCACCCTGACCAAGGAGAGGATGACACAGAAAGAAGGGAGCAGACATACGTGCAAAGAAAGTCACACGCGAGGTGAAGCGCAGTGGACCTAGCCTTCTCGCACCCGCGGCTTCGCTCCTGGGCGACCCCGAGCTCGAGCCCCGCTTGTAGTCTCCCACCAAGCTTCATATACATCCCTGCAACGCGCACCATTCCCGGACGAGCACAACTTTTAGCCTCGCCCTCACACGATCTACTCACACTCCCCTTCTGCGGTCGCGGTTCCGATCATCGATAGCTGGCTCCCACTGTCGAGCCCGAGTTTCTTTCGTTCAGAGTCCATTGCTTCAGCATGGCCAGTGCCTTCGGCTTCGACGATAACATGTCACGTTCGGCAATCTTGGACTCGGATACGGTTCCCTAGTGGGAAAGCTGCACCTCTATGTTCTCGCCCTCGCTGTCGCCATGTGAGCGCCTGGCCTTCATGGCCAGCAGCCGCGAGGTGAGCGTGGGGACGAGTGACAGCGATCCAGAAACCCCGGAGGAGGTACGTCGGTTGGCCCGGGTCGCCATCAACCAGGCCATCACCGCCCTCCGACGATAGGAGCGCGAAGAGCTCCGCACTCGTCCGGGCACCGTAGCCCTACCCACCTGGATGATCCCAACCAGGAACGCTTTCGAGCCATAACCCGGGTTATAGCCGATCCTACCCGGGCGAGGTTGGCTCTCTTTCAGCGATCCCTCGCTGAGGAGCTTGGTAGGGCGATCGACGAGGTGACACCCTCACAGCAGGAGCGGCCCCAGCGCTCCGAGCCTCGCTCCCTAGAAAGCCACAGCAATTCATCATATGTCCTCCGCGACCGTCACCGCCTTGCTGGGAGCCGAGTCTGATACGCGGGTGCTTCTGGAGGCCTTTCTCCGGACATTCTGCCTAGGCGTCAAAGGGTTCATGATCGCCCGCATCACTGCCCTGTGAATGCTCTTCCTAACCATCAAGGCCGACGTGGGGTGCGCCATTGGCTCGAGTTCAATTACCCCACCGATCGCGACTCTGACCCCAGCAGTGGCGATCGCGCTGCTCCGACCTACGGCTACCCGGCGTACTCTATCGGCCGCCATCGGGTACGCTGCCAGCCCAGTTCAGGCCCACCATGATGGAGCGGTTTGACGGGACCAAGAACCCCGATGAATTTCTCTCAATCTACTCTACCGCGATTCTGGCGGCTGGCGAGGGTGAGGCCGTGATGGCCAACTATATCCCTACTATCCTAGACGGCGCCGCTCACACCTGGGTCTTCAACCAGGCGCCTGGTGTTTTCCAGTCATGGCATCAGGTGCTACGTTCGAACTTCCAGAGCGCTCTGGCGCCACGGGCGAGAAAGGACACGGGCGGCATCATCGGGGCAAGGCGATCCTCCACGACTTTGTCTACCGGTTCACCCGTGTAAGGAATTTGATCCCGAACATCTCCGATGAGGCCGTCATCAAGGCCTTCAAGTTCGACGTTCAGGACAGTGATGTGTGGTTGTATCCCGATCTTTCGATGAGAGCGATAACTATCGATTTGTGGAACCGACTTTGACGATCCGACTACAACGTACGACGACGATGCGCCTTAGCAATCGCTAAACCAACTCCGGAGTGTTATTGATCTTGCCGTGGGCACGATCAACCTGAACACGAGGTTCAATTCCTGCAAAGCAACCGAAGAACAAGCAAGAACAATGGTAAAAGCAATCTGAAATTGCGAATAAGAATTGAAGGACAAAATAAGTTGGGGTTCTATTGAAGGTCTTGACAAGGTGGTCATCAAAGACAACTTGAAGACACGAAGTTTGCACTTGGCTAAACTAATCAAACAAAACGCAAAACCCTAGATGGGGTTGCGGCTGGTTATTTATGAGATAACAAGAGGAGGTGGTCATTCAAAACCCTAGGAAACCAAATACAATTCGATTACAAGGCCCAAGGCCCACTCTGACTCGGACTGGAAAAGTGATATGACTTGTTTTGCAGTTTCTGGACAGCTCAGAAGGAATTTGAAGGTGAGACTAGATCTATTGGAAAGAGGGCGACGAAATCTTTCAATCAAGTACTCATGTGCCCCGAACACCCTTCTGGATCATAAGTTATGGCCGTTTTAAGTTGATGCTGTCTCAGGAGGCCGAATTGGATTCCAGAACGTGATGGATTTGATCTCTCTCTCTTCTTGGCCCGTGGATGATGTGTTGGAGTAGGCACAACCAAATGTGGTCATATCCGTAGTAGTGATGTCCTCATCATCCTCCCTTTCTTGAATTTGAGTCGTCCTCGACTCATGCTCAGCTTTTAGCTTGACCTAAACAAAAAGTATTCTCATGTTCAGATCATCCTCCACAAAGCTCAATATTTCTTTCCAGCATATAAAGGCATGTTGAAAGCTTGCACTCTTGGGCGCTTCCTCCCCACGTGAAGGAAAGCCATCCTAGTAGATGTAGATGATCTGAGAGGATGCCGTGAAGTGTCGCCAAATTGATATAGCGTTGATCATATCCAGGACGAGCATGGTCTCATCATTCTCCCTTTCTTGAATTGGAGTCGTCCTCGACTCCATCACATTCTCCTGCAAAATATTAGTAGCGAGAAAGAGCAAAGCAACATGCATATCTTTTGTGCTCAAATCAATGTCTCGTGAATCAAAATCACCCAAACACTCCCTTTCTTGAAAACTATCATATAGATTATAATCGAAAGTAGGGGTACTTGATATGATATTAGAATTATCAAATTGATCACATTGTTGCATAGGATGTGGAGGTCTCAGATCTGAACAAATGTATAATCTATGCACTTTGTATTCTCCTTTATCATTATGTTTGCCAACAACATAGAAAATATTTCGTGATAACCATGACAAATCAGAATGTACAAAAATCTTCTCCTTGAAACTATCCAGATCACACAGAACATCAAATTCAATGTAACCTAAAGTATCTAAAGAAGACATCAATTTAAGCTCATCTTCTTCACTAGCAATTTGAATAACATGTCTATGTTCAGCGCAAGTGTTTTGTTCAAATATAAATATTTCATGTTCATTCACTAATTGTGGCGTGGATATAAGTGAAGCATTATGACACAACTCTTCTTTATCACTAAGAATAATAACAAAATCAGCAACGGGTTCCATTAATAGTTGCTCTACGATAGCACGATTCATGGACAGTTTTGTCTCTTCAAAATGATTTTCACCATGTATACAGTCCATACCTTTGACATTACCTTCTAAATCATTCTCCGTGGTTGTAGGTGCAACTTCAATTTCCAACTCTTCACATACGTATGGAGCAGCAAATATCTCCTCTTTTTTCACATTTTCTTCTTCATCTTTCTCCGATGGTGCTCACTTTTACGCAAAATGTTAGCTACAACAGAAGGTGCAACAATGGGCACCTCAAATAAAGCTAAAGGCTCTTTCAAAGATTGATAAGCATGTTTTGACTCTAAAAGCACATTCAATCAATTCGAAAGACAACTATATGTTTCATCAACAAGAACATCCCGAATTTCATGATTAAGTCCACGTATGAACCTAAGCTCAGTAGCTTCCTCACATTCTTGTAAACCACAACGCAACAAACAATTTTGCAAATCATGAAAGTATTTTATAACAGTTTTAGAACCTTGTTTTAAGCATTGAAGTTTAGTAAGCAAATATTTAGCAACATATTCAGGAACATAATCATTTCTCATAAGTCTTTTCATTGCATTCCAAGTTTTAGGGTCTTTATCATTCTAGATATATGCTTCCACCAATATATTGCATCCGCGTTAACACTTTAAGCTGCGGCACTAATCTTTTGGTTTCGGATAAGTCATAGTTTGCAAATTCTTTATCTACCGCTATCTCCCAATTAATATATGCATTAGGATTGAACTTTCCACCAAAAGGAGGCAACTCAAACTTGATTTTACCTTGTTCATCATGATGGATGAACCGTGGCGATGTGTGGTGGGGCGACCGATGCACAGCGTCCATCTTTGGGAAGTCGGGCAGCAATGGGAACCCGTTGTGCATGTAGTACACCATTGTTGTTGCTTAGGAGGCGAGGCGGAGGACTGGAAGTTCGAGGACAGCAATGCAAGCATATCATCAAGTCTAGACAAAATAGTAGAGGGTAGTGTTAGCAACTCCTGAGCAGTCTCGATGGACCGGAAGCGGTCTTCTTGCAGCGACATTTGCTCATTAGTGAGTTGTACATTGCCCTTCGTGCGTGGAGAATGATGCAGTGAACTCTTGTCACCTGACATGGTTAGTAACATAAAAGGAAAGACAAAGGTTTATGTAATTCCCAATCAACTACTAGGAAGTGGAGAAAAGTCGCTCAACTCTCAAGCCTTAACCAAAGCTCTTACAAGTTCTTACCGTGCAGCAGGAGTTGTCGGCCGTTGGCGGTGTCAAAAGTTCTTCGAAGCTTGGATAAAGCGATTGCAAGGGACCGAACAAACGTACAAGGTAAAATATGTGGAGCTTGGTTGGCTATACTTATTTTCTATGCAATCTGATAATTCTAGTTATTGTAATGACAAGTAAGGACCCAAAATAGAAATCACAAGTCCTAGTTGCCAATCTCAAAGATATAAGCGAATTTCAAGGCAACTCACGTGCAAAGATGATGTAACTTAATGCAACCAATGGAATGAGCTAAATAAGAAAATTTTCAGTACCAAAGCTCGTGTTGCATAAGTTATAGAGAGACACTAGCTAATTGCTTCAGAAAAGATAAAAGGGCACAAGATTGCTCACTAATTAATACAATTGCACAATCTGAAAAATACTGAACACAAATTAGGGTTTCGCTCAATGTAGTGCTGCCGGCCACTATTATGTTTTCTTTTCTTTTCTTTTTTTTTGGCCTTTTGGCTCTTTCTTTCTCTCTTCTTTCTTTTGGTGACTTGCGGCCAACACTAGTATGAGCAAAGTTTTGGAATCCCTAACTTGATATCACAAGATAGTATGATATGATAATTCAAGATTATGTAATGTATCAATATGAACAGCCCTAAGCAATATCAAATAGCTAGTCTCAATTGGGATCAAAGTATTCGCAAAGGATGAATTGGTTAACAAAGGTATGTATACTGATATTTTTGGAGTTTTATGGATTATGGATGCTACTGGACTCAACCAACTCAAAGGAACAAAACTAGAACACGAATTGAAGCAAAACACCCAAATTCAAAGTTTCTAGGGCAGCAGATTTGTCGCCTAGATTACAGATTCAAAACGACCGAATTTAGAAGGTTCACTATGGAAAGAATTGAAGCTTATGTCCTCAGCTTTCAAAGGAATACAAGAACATGCAATTTGGAGCACAGGTGTGAAAGTTATGGCTCAAAAACCGAACTGCACAGAATACTCCCAATTTTAGCCCGCGGGACCAATTCGAATCGAATCAAATTCGGTTTGATGGAATCCGAATCAGAAAGGACACCCAAAAACGTTTTTGTAGAGGACTCTTCAAGGATTCAGGAAAGTATAAAAACTTCCCAAACGGAGTTCGGACGTGAGAATTATGATCAAAATACCGAACCGATCTGGATTGGAAGTATAACTTGCTTCAACAACTTTGATATCCAGATTAAACAGCTTTAGGTCCAGAATTAGAGTTCATGCCCAACTATGATTTTGTGGAGATCGTTCTCAGGTTTCAGAAAAGTGCAAAACACTAGAATCCGAGCTCGTATGCGAAAGTTATGAACAAAACAAAGTCTGGACAGATTGAAAGAAAAGCTACGCGAAGGAAAAAACAATCAACAACTAAAACAAGGACTCTAATGGATCAAAACCTAACAAAACTCACTAAAATAACAGATTGAATCTAAAGGTTGAATTTTTGTGGAGTAATTTTCAATTTAGGACAGAAAACAAAAACTAATCTACAGTATAGAATCTCTCACCGAGCAACCTGGCGCTCTGATACCACCTGATGCGAAATTGTGTCCCGATCTTTCGATGAGAGCGATAACTATCGATTTGTGGAACCGACTTTGACGATCCGACTACAGCGTCTGACGACGATGCACCTTAGCAATCGCTAAACCAACTCCGAGTGTTATTGATCTTGCCGTGGCACGATCAACTGAACACGAGTTCAATTCCTGCAAAGCAACCGAAGAACAAGCAAGAACAATGGTAAAAGCAATCTGAAATTGCGAATAAGAATTGAAGGACAAAATAAGTTGGGGTTCTATTGAAGGTCTTGACAAGGTGGCTGTCCAGCACAACTTGAAGACACGAAGTTTGCACTTGGCTAAACTAATCAAACAAAACCCAAAACCCTAGATGGGGTTGCGGCTGGTTATTTATGAGATAACAAGAGGAGGTGGTCGTTCAAAACCCTAGGAAACCAAATACAATTCGATTACAAGGCCCAAGGCCCACTCTGACTCGGACTGGAAAAGTAACGTGACTTGTTATGCAGTTTCCGGACAGATCAGAAGGAATTTGAAGGTGAGACTGGATCCATTGGAAAGAGGGCGACGAAAGCTTTCAATCAAGTACTCATGTGCCCCGAACACCCTTCTGGATCAAAAGTTATGGCCATTTTAAGTTGATGCTGTCTCAGGAGACCGAATTGGATTCCAGAACGTGATGGATTTGATCTCTCTCTCTTTTTGGCCCGTGGATGATGTGTTGGAGTAGGCACAACCAAATGTGGTCATATCCGTAGTAGTGATGTCCTCATCAGACAGGCTCCTCACCGAGGACCTGGAGATCACCACGAACCTCAGTGTCAACAAGCTATTCCAGATGGCAGAACGATACACGGACGCGAATGACGCCGTCTGCTGGAAGCGTGATTATGACTAGGGCAAGCTCGGCTGCGTCCCTGGCGAGGCCAGACCGTCTGGCGCCAAGAGTGCTGGCTCGGACCCTCGCGACAGGAAGCGGAGGAGAGACCGCAATGCTGGCGGTGACCAGCTGAGCGTGGTCACCACGACGGATAGTGGGCGTGAGGTGATGGAGGCGCAGCAGCCCGACCGCATTGAGCCTCGACCTCAACACGGTCAGCCACGACCTCAACAAGCGCGGCGCCAACCACAACAGGGGCAGCACCCCGCCGGGCCACAACAGGGACAACGTCGAGCTGGCCCCAGCGGGGCGGCGCCCACCTTAGATCGACGAGGTCTAGCCCGAGTACAACCCGGATAAGTTCTGCCCGTTCTATAAGGCTTGTGGCCACGACCTACGGAACTGCAAGACATGGCAATACAAGCTAGACGCCTTCTACGAAAGGTGTGGAGAGATGCCCATGCTTTCGAAGGAAGACGAGCTGCCTGGTCAGGGCGATGCTGGCGAGGACATGGAGGGCCCCCACCAGGAATTCCAGCAGGGTGACCGCCACGTTGACATGATCTTTGGCGGTTCGTCCGCATACCAGTCGCGGCGCGAGCTCAAGGATGCCGCGCGTACTGTGTACAGGATTCTGTCGGGAAGCCCGCCGACCAACCTTACAGATGGGAAGGCACTCTGATCACCTTCTCCTGGGACGACACTCCCCGGGAATATCCAAGGACCTTAAGACCGCCTTGGTTGTGGCCCCGACCATAAGCAATACCGGTGTCGGGCGTGTCATGGTTGACGGAGGCAGCTCCGTCAACCTGCTCTTGGTTAGCACGTTGGACCGGATGCAGATTCCCCGGTCAAAGATCAGAAGTATAGCTTTCCCCTTCTTCGACATCGTGCCGGGTAGCTCGACCACTCCCCTCGGGAAAGTGGTTCTGCCCGTCACCTTTGGCGATTCGGCGAATTTCCCACCGAGCTAATTACCTTTGAGGTGGTCGATGGGGATCTCCCCAACAACTCCATCCTCGGCGGCAGGCCTTAATCAAGTTCATGGCGGCGAACCACTATGGTCACCACTGCATGGTTACCGCCGCTGCTCAAGGTGGCGCACTACTGCGAGGAGAAAGCCCTGACGATCGCTGGCATACTGCCTCAGCAGGGTCCCGAGGTGACTCTGAAGAGCGCTCGCCGAAAGGCGATGATCTAGCCCAACGGCCTGACCAAAGTCGTGCGGCTCGAGGAGGGAAACCCGGGCAAGTGCATCCACATCGCCGCCCAGCTCGATCCAAAATAGGAAATCGAGCTCGTCATCTTCCTCCGCAGCAATAACAGCATATTCGCGTGGGAGCCGCCAGACATGCCAGGAGTCCCTAGAGAGGTGATCGAGCACAAATTGCAAACAAGGCCTGGCTGCAGGGCCGTGCGCCAGAAGCTACGGCGCTTCTCCCCCAAAAAGATGGCCATAATCAGGTAGCATCTCGACAAGCTCTTGAAGGCCGGCTTTATTCGTGAGATTGACTACTCCGAATGGCTGGCCAACCCGGTGATTGTACAGAAAAAGGGCAGAAAATGGAGGACGTGCGTTGACCACAAGGGTTTGAATTCGGCATGTTCGAAGGATAACTTCCCTATTCCGTGCATAGATCAGATCGTGGACTCCAATGCCAACACCAAGATGTTGAGCTTCCTTGATACCTACTCCGGTTACCATCAAATCAAGCTCGCGGTAGGCGACGAAGATAAAACGACCTTCATCACGCCGTTCGGGATGTTCTGCTTCACCACCTTGTCGTTTTCTCTCCGCAACGCTGGGGCGACATTCCAGCAGCTGATGTCCAAAACCTTCGACCTCCAGATCGGTCAGAACATCGAGGTATACGTCGACGACATCATCGTCAAGAGCTCTTCTGAAGCCGACCACGTCAATGATCTCGCAGAGAACTTTGCCAACTTAAACAGGCATGGGATCAAGCTTAACCCCAAGAAATGTGTCTTCGGCGCAACCTTGGGCAAGGTGCTCGGCTACATGATCCGGCGCTCGGGGGTAGGCCCGAACCCAGAAAAGATCGAGGCGATCGAGAAGATGACCGCCCCGACGTCGACAAAACAGGTCCAATGCCTCGCCGGCCGTGTGGCCACTCTCAGCTGATTCATCTCGAGGCTCGGAGAGTGTGGGCTGCCATTCTTCAAGGCTCTGCGTAAACCCGGGGGCTTCGAGTGGACCTCCGAATCTCAGCGATCCTTCGACGAGCTGAAGGTGGACCTCTCAGCCCGTCCACTACTCACGATCCCGCAGCTGAGCGAGGTGCTGCTACACTACCTCGCGGCGGCAACCAAGGCCGTCAGTGTCGTCCTGGTGGTCGAGCGAGATGGCCTGCAGCAACTAATTTACTACGTCAGCAAAGTACTTCATGGGCCAAAAGAACGTTACCCTCGGGTCCAGAAGCTACTCTACGCTCTTTTCATGGCCTCGTGCAAGCTTCGGCATTACTTCCAAGTGCACGTAGTGGTCGTGCGGAGTGGGTTCCCGCTCGGCGAAATCATGAAGAATCCGAAAGCAGGGGGTCGTATCGCCAAGTGGGCCATGGAGCTGGCCGTGTTCGACATCCGGTTCGTGGCGCGCCCCACCATCAAGTCATAGGCGCTCGCTGACTTCGTAGTCGAGCAGATAGCGGAGCCTGCATTTGAGCCTGAGACTAAGGGAGAAGGTCCATGGACTATGTTCTTTGATGGGTCGAGGTCGTTCAAACGCTCGGGGACTATGTTATTTGATGTGATTCGCTTCAGCTTCCCCGCGACCAACAACATCGTAGAGTACGAAGCCCTATTGGCCGGTGATGAGGACAGCCCAACCAAGGATACAACCACTGCCCCTTCTTCCTCAACGACCACTACTTCGTCTACGACGTCTGCATGGCTTAATCCGAAAGCAAGTCCTTTCCATCCACCTTTGCTGGACCAGCACATCAAGAACATCCACCGAGGACAGCCCACGTGCCAAGGAAGGCCCAAGATAAAGCCCAATTCGTTGCTGAGTCCGGTTCGGCCTTCCAGGAGCAGCAGTACTTCAAACGGACACCACGGCCACATCCGAACTCCGTTTTCGACGTTCGACAACTCGTTTGAAAGGTATCGAGATAAATTTTCCAATGGATCTGATCCCGAGGACAAATTCTGATGTGAAGTTGTGTCCCGATCTTTCGATGAGAGCGATAACTATCGATTTGGTGGAATCGACTTTGACGATCCGACTACAACGTACGACGACGATGCGCCTTAGCAATCGCTAAACCAACTCCGTAGTGTTATTGATCTTGCCGTGGGCACGATCAACCTGAACACGAGGTTCAATTCCTACAAGCAACCGAAGAACAAGCAAGAACAATGGTAAAAGCAATCTGAAATTGCAAATAAGAATTGAAGGCCAAAATAAGGTGGGGTTCTATTGAAGGTCTTGACAAGGTGGCTGTCCAGCACAACTCGAAGACACAAAGTTTGCACTTGGCTAAACTAATCAAACAAAACCCAAAACCCTAGATGGGGTTGCGGCTGGTTATTTATGAGATAACAAGAGGAGGTGGTCGTTCAAAACCCTAGGAAACCAAATACAATTTGATTACAAGGCCCAAGGCCCACTCTGACTCGGACTGGAAAAGTGACGTGACTTGTTTTGCAGTTTCTGGACAGCTCAGAAGAAATTTGAAGGTGAGACTGGATCCATTGGAAAGAGGGCGACAAAAGCTTTCAATCAAGTACTCATGTGCCCCGAACACCCTTCTGGATCAAAAGTTATGGCCGTTTTAAGTTGGTGCTGTCTCAGGAGGCCAAATTGGATTCCAGAACGTGATGGATTTGATCTCTCTCTCTTCTTGGCCTGTGGATGATGTGTTGGAGTAGGCACAACCAAATGTGGTCATATCCGTAGTAGTGATGTCCTCATCATCCTCCCTTTCTTAAATTTGAGTCGTCCTCGACTCATGCTCAGCTTTTAGCTTGACCTAAACAAAAAGTATTTTCATGTTCAGATCATCCTCCACAAAGCTCAATATTTCTTTCCAGCATATAAAGGCATGTTGAAAGCTTGCACTCTTGGACGCATCCTCCCCCTGTGAAGGAAAGCCATCCTAGTAGATGTAGATGATACAGAGGATGCCGTGAAGTGTCGCCAAATTGATATAGCGTTGATCATATCCAGGACGAGCATGGTCTCATCATTCTCCCTTTCATGAATTGGAGTCGTCCTCGACTCCATCACATTCTCCTGCAAAATGTTAGTAGCGAGAAAGAGCAAAGCAACATGCATATCTTTTGTGCTCAAATCAATGTCTCGTGAATCAAAATCACCCAACCTCTCCCTTTCTTGAAAACTATCATATAGATTATAATCGACAGTAGGGGTACTTGATATGATATTAGAATTATCAAATTGATCACATTGTTGCATAGGATGTGGAGGTCTCAGATCTGAACAAATGTATAATCTATGCACTTTGTATTCTCCTTTATCATTATGTTTCCAACAACATAGAAAATATTTCGTGATAACCATGGCAAATCAGAATGTACAAAAATCTTCTCCTTGAAACTATCCAGATCACACAGAACATCAAATTCAATGTAACCTAAGGTATCTAAAGAAGACATCAATTTAAGCTCATCTTCTTCACTAGCAATTTGAATAACATGTCTATGTTCAGTATAAGTGTTTTGTTCAAATATAAATATTTCATGTTCATTCACTAATTGTGGCGTGGATATAAGTGAAGCATTATGACACAACTCTTCTTTATCACTAGGAATAGCAACAAAATCAGCAATGGGTTCCATTAATAGTTGCTCTACGATAGCACGATTCATGGACAGTTTTGTCTCTTCAAAATGATTTTCACCATGTATACTGATCCATACCTTTGACATTACCTTCTAAATCATTCTCCGTGGTTGTAGGTGCAACTTCAATTTCCAACTCTTCACATACGTATGGAGCAGCAAATATCTCCTCTTTTTCACATTTTCTTCTTCATATTTCTCCGATGGTGCTCACTTTTACGCAAAATATTAGCTACAACAGAAGGTGCAACAATGGGCACCTCAAATAAAGCTAAAGGCTCTTTCAAAGATTCGATAAGCATGTTTTGACTCTAAAAGCACATTCAATCAATTCGAAAGACAACTATATGTTTCATCAACAAGAACATCACGAATTTCATGATTAAGTCCACGTATGAACCTAAGCTCAGTAGCTTCCTCACATTCTTGTAAACCACAACGCAACAAACAATTTTGCAAATCATGAAAGTATTCTATAACAGTTTTAGAACCTTGTTTTAAGCATTGAAGTTTAGTAAGCAAATATTTAGCAACATTTTCAGGAACATAATCATTTCTCATAAGTCTTTTCATTGCATTCCAAGTTTTAGGGTCTTTATCATATCTAGATATATGCTTCCACCAATATATTGCATCAGCGTTAACACTTTAAGCTGCGGCACTAATCTTTTGGTTTTGGATAAGTCATAGTTTGCAAATTCTTTATCTACCGCTATCTCCCAATTAATATATGCATTAGGATCGAACTTTCCACCAAAAGGAGGCAACTCAAACTTGATTTTACCTTGTTCATCATCGGTGGATGAACCCGTGGCGATGTGTGGTGGGGCGATCGATGCGGTAGCGTCCATCTTTGGGAAGTCGGGGCAGCAATGGGAACCCGTTGTGCACGTAGTACACCATTGTTGTTGCTTAGGAGGCGAGGCGGAGGACTAGAAGTTCGAGGACAGCGGTGCAAGCATATCATCAAGTCTAGACAAAATAGTAGCAAGGGTAGTGTTAGCAACTCCTGAGCGATCTCGATGGACCGGAAGCGGTCTTCTTGCGGCGACATTTGCTCATTAGTGAGTTGTACATTGCCCTTCGTGCGTGGAGAATGATGCAGATGAACTCTTGTCACACGACATGGTTAGTAGCATAAAGGGAAAGACAAAGGTTTATGTAATTCCCAATCAACTACTAGGAAGTGGAGAAAAGTCGCTCAACTCTCAAGCCTTAACCAAAGCTCTTACAAGTTCTTACCGTGCAGCAGGAGTTGTCGGCCGTTGGCGGTGTCAAAAGTTCTTCGAAGCTTGGATAAAGCGATTGCAAGGGACCGAACAAACGTACAAGGTAAAATATGTGGAGCTTGGTAGGCTATACTTATTTCCTATGCAATCTGATAATTCTAGTTATTGTAATGACAAGTAAGGACCCAAAATAGAAATCACAAGTCCTAGTTGCCGATCTCAAAGATTTAAGCGAATTTCAAGGCAACTCACGCACAAAGATGATGGAACTTATGCAATCAAGAAATGAGCTATAAAATATAAGAGCGATACCACCTGATGTGAAGTTGTGTCCCGATCTTTCGATGAGAGCGATAACTATCGATTTGGTGGAATCGACTTTGACGATCCGACTACAACGTACGACGACAATGCGCCTTAGCAATCGCTAAACCAACTCCGTAGTGTTATTGATCTTGCCGTGGGCACGATCAACCTGAACACGAGGTTCAATTCCTGCAAGCAACCGAAAAACAAGCAAGAACAATGGTAAAAGCAATCTGAAATTGCAAATAAGAATTGAAGGCCAAAATAAGGTGGGGTTCTATTGAAGGTCTTGACAAGGTGGTATCGGACAACTCGAAGACGCAAAGTTTGCACTTGGCTAGACTAATCAAACAAAACCCAAAACCCTAGATGGGGTTGCGGCTGGTTATTTATGAGATAACAAGAGGAGGTGGTCGTTCAAAACCATAGGAAACCAAATACAATTCGATTACAAGGCCCAAGGCCCACTCTGACTCGGACTGGAAAAGTGACGTGACTTGTTTTGCAGTTTCCGGACAGCTCAGAAGGAATTTGAAGGTGAGACTGCATACATTGGAAAGAGGTCAACGAAATCTTTCAATCAAGTACTCATGTGCCCCGAACACCCTTCTGGATCAAAAGTTATGGCCGTTTTAAGTTGGTGCTGTCTTAGGAGGCCGAATTGGATTCCAGAACGTGATGGATTTGATCTCTCTCTCTTCTTGTCCCGTGGATGATGTGTTGGAGTAGGCACAACCAAATGTGGTCATATCCGTAGTAGTGATGTCCTCATCAAATTCCTCCTAGAGCAAAGGGAAATCACAGAACAATCTCACGGGATAAATTCCAGGTGCTGCGTCACCTTTCTTTTGGGGCCAAGGCCCATGTACTTTTAGGGTTCCACCCCTCCTTTGGCCAGCGCCCCTCTCCTGGCTGCCGCACCCCTCTTGGGCACCCCCCTTGTGTGGGTACCCCTTTATATTGGGTTCTCACCCCTATTCTTCAGTTTTTAGGTTTTGTTGTGTTTTGGTAGACCCCGTGTGCATCCCTCCTCGTGTTTGCGCGTGTCGACTAGACCGCTCGAGCCGAGAAACAGAACCTCAACTTGTTTTCTTTGTTTGATTTAAATACTACCTTTTCGGTTTGCTTCATAGTTTGTTCTTGCGGGTTCTTGTTTTCTTGCAGAACTGTTGATCATTGGATCTTGTATCTGTGTGGATTTGGCATTATGATTGCGAAGCTCCCAACCTGTTTAGTAGGAAGCCCTAAATTCGGTGCCATCAACACCTCCAAATCGACGTATCATCATCTCACCAAAAGATCGGGATCGTCGTCCCCATCACGCTTTGTTAGTCTCAACCGTTGGATCGATAGTGTACGCGTGAGATTACGCCGCGTAGTTTGATGAATAGTAAATAGCTCGGGTACCGTGGGCCGTTGGATTAGATCTAAATGGTAACTGTAGGTTGAACTGTGGCGCGTGGATCCATGCCGTTCAAATTTGAACGAGCGGCGGAGATGACGTCGCGTCCTCACCGAATCGCGTATGGACGCGTGTGCATCTTTGACCGAGGACAGGACCAATCTCGGCCGTGGATTTCAAACGAGCCGTCGCGATCGTGCCGCTTGTTGCCACGTAGCCCGAGGCGTCGCTGAGCTCATGCGCGGGATCCAGCCGTTGGGTTCAATCCAGCCATTGGATGCTCGACACGTGTACCCGAGATGCGAACCGTCGCCGAGCTCGCGCGCAGGAGATCTTACCGTTGATCTTTTGATTGTCGTGATTGCGTGATGAGACCATGCTCGTCCTGGATATGATCAACGCTATATCAATTTGGCGACACTTCACGGCATCCTCTGTATCATCTACATCTACTAGGATGGCTTTCCTTCACAGGGGGGAGGAAGCGTCCAAGAGTGCAAGCTTTCAACATGTCTTTATATGCTGGAAAGAAATATTGAGCTTTGTGGAGGATGATGTGAACATAAGAATACTTTTTGTTGAGGTCAAGCTAAAATCTGAGCATGAGTCGAGGACGACTCAAATTCAAGAAAGGGAGGATGATGAGGACATCACTACTATGGATATGACCACATTTGGTTGTGCCTACTCCAACACATCATCCACAGGCCAAGAAAAGAGAGAGATCAAATCCATCACGTTCTGGAATCCAATTCGGTCTCCTGAGACAGCACCAACTTAAAACGGCCATAACTTTTGATCCAGAAGGGTGTTCGGGGCACATGAGTACTTGATTGAAAGCTTTCGTCGCCCTCTTTCCAATGGATCCAGTCTCACCTTCAAATTCCTTCTGATCTGTCCGGAAACTGCATAACAAGTTACGTCACTTTTCCAGTCCGAGTCAGAGTGGGCCTTGGGCCTTGTAATCGAATTGTATTGGTTTCCTAGGGTTTTGAACGACCACCTCCTCTTGTTATCTCATAAATAACCAGCCGCAACCCCATCTAGGGTTTTGGGTTTTGTTTGATTAGTTTAGCCAAGTGCAAACTTCGTGTCTTCAAGTTGTGCTGGACAGCCACCTTGTCAAGACCTTCAATAGAACCCCAACTTATTTTGTCCTTCAATTCTTATTCGCAATTTCAGATTGCTTTTACCATTGTTCTTGCTTGTTCTTCGGTTGCTTTGCAGGAATTGAACCTCGTGTTCAGGTTGATCGTGCCCACGACAAGATCAATAACACTCCGGAGTTGGTTTAGCGATTGCTAAGGTGCATCGTCGTCGTACGTTGTAGTCGGATCGTCAAAGTCGGTTCCACAAATCGATAGTTATCGCTCTCATCGAAAGATCGGGACACAATTTCGCATCAGGTGGTATCAGAGCGCCAAGTTGCTCGGTGAGAGATTCTATACTGTAGATTAGTTTTTGTTTTCTGTCCTAAATTGAAAATTACTCCATAAAAATTCAACCTTTAGATTCAATCTGTTATTTTAGTGAGTTTTGTTAGGTTTTGATCCATTAGAGTCCTTGTTTTAGTTGCTGATTGTTTTTCCTTCGCGTAGCTTTTCTTTCAATCTGTCCAGTACTTTGTTTTGTTCATAACTTTCGCATACGAGCTCGGATTCTAGTGTTTTTGCACTTTTCTGAAACCTGAGAACGATCTCCACAAAATCATAGTTGGGCATGAACTCTAATTCTGGACCTAAAGCTGTTTAATCTGGATATCAAAGTTGTTGAAGCAAGTTATACTTCCAATCCAGATCGGTTCGGTATTTTGATCATAATTCTCACGTCCGAACTCCGTTTGGGAAGTTTTTATACTTTCCTGAATCCTTGAAGAGTCCTCTACAAAAACGTTTTGGGGTGTCCTTTCTGATTCGGATTCCATCAAACCGAATTTGATTCGGATTCGGAATTGGTCCCGCGGGGTAAAATTGGGAGTATTCTGTGCAGTTCGGTTTTTGAGCCATAACTTTCACACCCGTGCTCCAAATTGCATGTTCTTGTATTCCTTTGAAAGCTGAGGACATAAGCTTCAATTCTTTCCATAGTGAACCTTCTAAATTCGGTCGTTTTGAATCTGTAATCTAGGTGACAAATCTGCTGTCCTAGAAACTTTGAATTTGGGTGTTTTGCTTCAATTCGTGTTCTAGTTTTGTTCCTTTGAGTTGGTTGAGTCCAGTAGCATCCATAATCCATAAAACTCCAAAAATATCAGTATACATACCTTTGTTAACCAATTCATCCTTTGCGAATACTTTGATCCCAATTGAGACTAGCTATTTGATATTGCTTAGGGCTGTTCTTATTGATACATTGCATAATCTTGAATTATCATATCATACTATCTTGTGATATCAAGTTAGGGATTCCAAAACTTTGCTCATACTAGTGTTGGCCTCAAGTCACCAAAAGAAAGAAGAGAGAAAGAAAGAGCCAAAAGCCCAAAAAAAAAAAGAAAACATAATAGTGGCCGGCAGCACTACATTGAGCGAAACCCCAATTTGTGTTCATTATTTTTCAGATTGTGCAATTGTATTAATTAGTGAGCAATCTTGTGCCCTTTTATCTTTTCTGAAGCAACTAGCTAGTGTCTCTCTATAACTTATGCAACACGAGCTTTGGTACTGAAAATTTTCTTATTTAGCTCATTCCATTGGTTGCATTAAGTTACATCATCTTTGCGCGTGAGTTGCCTTGAAATTCGCTTATATCTTTGAGATCGGCAACTAGGACTTGTGATTTCTATTTTGGGTCCATACTTGTCATTACAACAACTAGAATTATCAGATTGCATAGAAAATAAGTATAGCCTACCAAGCTCCACATATTTTACCTTGTACGTTTGTTCGGTCCCTTGCAATCGCTTTATCCAAGCTTCGAAGAACTTTTGACACCGCCAACGGCCGACAACTCTCTTTGCACGGTAAGAACTTGTAAGAGCTTTGGTTAAGGCTTGAGAGTTGAGCGACTTTTCTCCACTTCCTAGTAGTTGATTGGGAATTACATAAACCTTTGTCTTTCCCTTTATGCTACTAACCATGTCAGGTGACAAGAGTTCACTGCATCATTCTCCACGCATGAAGGGCAATGTACAACTCACTAATGAGCAAATGTCGCTGCAAGAAGACCGTTTCCGGTCCATCGAGACTGCTCAGGAGTTGCTAACACTACCCTTGCTACTATTTTGTCTAGACTTGATGATATGCTTGCAGCTGCTGTCCTGGAACTTCCGGTCCTCCGCCTCGTCTCTAAGCAACAACAATGGTGTACTACGTGCACAACGGGTTCCCATTGCTGCCCGACTTCCAGCATAGACGCCTTGTTGCATCGGTCGCCCCACCACACATCGCCACGGGTTCATCCGCGATGATGAACAAGGTAAAATCAAGTTTGAGTTGCCTCCTTTTGGTGGAAAGTTCGATCCTAATGCATATATTAATTGCGAGATAGCGGTAGATAATGAATTTGCAAACTATGACTTATCGAAAACCAAAAGATTAGTGCATGATTAAAGTGTTAACGTCGGATGATATATTGGTGGAAGCATATATCTAGACATGATAAAGACCCTAAAACTTGGAATGCAATGAAAAGACTTATGAGAAATGATTATGTTCTGAATATGTTGCTAAATATTTGCTTACTAAACTTCAATGCTTAAAACAAGGTTCTAAAACTGTTATAGAATACTTTCATGATTTGCAAAATTGTTTGTTGCGTTGTGGTTTACAAGAATGTGAGGAAGCTACTGAGCTTAGGTTCATACGTGGACTTAATCATGAAATTCAGGATGTTCTTGTTGATGAAACATATAGTTGTCTTTCAGAATTGATTGAATGTGCTTTTAGAGCTGAAAACATGCTTACTGAATCTTTGAAAGAGCCTTTAGCTTTATTTGAGGTGCCCATTGTTGCACTTTCTGTTGTAGCTAACATTTTGCAGAAAAGTGAGCACCATCGGGAGAAAGATGAAGAAGGAAATGTGAAAAAAGAGGAGATATTTGCTGCTCCATACGTATGTGAAGAGTTGGAAATTGAAGTTGCACCTACAACCACGGAGAATGATTTAGAAGGTAATGTCAAAGGTATGGACTGTATACATGGTGAAAATCATTTTGAAGAGACAAAACTGTCCATGAATCGTGCTATCGTAGAGCAACTATTAATGGAACCCATTGCTGATTTTGTTGCTATTCCTAGTGATAAAGAAGAGTTGTGTCATAATGCTTTACTTATATCCACGCCACAATTAGTGAATGAACATGAAATATTTATATTTGAACAAAACATTTGCGCTGAACATAGACATGTTATTCAAATTGCTAGTGAAGAAGATGAGCTTAAATTGATGTCTTCTTTAGATACTTTAGGTTAAATTGAATTTGATGTTCCGTGTGATCTGGATAGTTTCAAGGAGAAGATTTTTGTACATTCTGATTTGCCATGGTTATCACGAAATATTTTCTATGTTGTTGGCAAACATAATGATAAAGGAGAATACAAAGTGCATAGATTATACATTTGTTCAGATCTGAGACCTCCACATCCTATGCAACAATGTGATCAATTTGATAATTCTAATATCATATCAAGTACCCCTACATCGATTATAATCTATATGATAGTTTTCAAGAAAGGGAGTGTTTGGGTGATTTTGATTCACGAGACATTGATTTGAGCACAAAAGATATGCATGTTGCTTTGCTCTTTCTCGCTACTAACATTTTGCGGGAGAATATGATGGAGTCGAGGGCGACTCTAATTCAAGAAAGGAGAATGATGAGACCATGCTCGTCTGGATATGATCAACGCTATATCAATTTGGCGACACTTCACGGCATCCTCTGTATCATCTACATCTACTAGGATGGCTTTCCTTCACAGGGGAGGAAGCGTCCAAGAGTGCAAGCTTTCAACATGCCTTTATATCTTTGGAAAGAAATATTGAGCTTTGTGGAGGATGATCTGAACATGAGAATACTTTTTGTTGAGGTCAAGCTAAAAGCTGAGCATGAGTCGAGGACGACTCAAATCCAAGAAAGGGAGGATGATGAGGACATCACTACTACGGATATGACCACATTAGATTGTGCCTACTCCAACACATCATCCACGGGCCAAGAAGAGAGAGAGATCAAATCCATCACGTTCTGGAATCCAATTCGGCCTCCTGAGACAGCACCAACTTAAAACGGCCATAACTTTTGATCCAGAAGGTTGTTCGGGGCACATGAGTACTTGATTGAAAGCTTTCGTCGCCCTCTTTCCAATGGATCCAGTCTCACCTTCAAATTCGTTCTGAGCTGTCCGGAAACTGCAAAACAAGTTACGTCACTTTTCCAGTCCGAGTCAGAGTGGGCCTTGGGCCTTGTAATCGAATTGTATTTGGTTTCCTAGGGTTTTGAACGACCACCTCCTCTTGTTATCTCATAAATAACCAGCCGCAACCCCATCTAGGGTTTTGGATTTTGTTTGATTAGTTTAGCCAAGTGCAAACTTTGTGTCTTCAAGTTGTGCTGGACAGCCACCTTGTCAAGACCTTCAATAGAACCCCAACTTATTTTGTCCTTCAATTCTTATTCGCAATTTCAGATTGCTTTTACCATTGTTCTTGCTTGTTCTTCGGTTGCTTTGCAGGAATTGAACCTCGTGTTCAGGTTGATCGTGCCCACAGCAAGATCAATAACACTCCGGAGTTGGTTTAGCGATTGCTAAGGCGCATCGTCGTCGTACGTTGTAGTCGGATCGTCAAAGTCGGTTCCACAAATCGATAGTTATCGCTCTCATCGAAAGATCGGGACACAATTTCGCATCATTGCGCCACGTGGTTGAGATTTGGCCATCGGTTGGGATCAGCCGAGATAGTGACGCGTGTCGTGCACGAATATCGAGGCAATCGGTGACGTCGCGATGGCGTCGATCTTGGCGTCATCCGGTGGGGGCGGACGCGATTGCTTACGTGGACCGAGTCCACAGTGGACCGACCCGAGCCGTGGACTGGGTCCATAGACCGAGGTGACATGGCTGCACCAGAGTGTGCCACATGTCAGCTGACGTCATGCTGACGCAACAAATCGTTTTTTCTATTGACAAATAATTATGTTAATTCGATTTATTATGTTTAATATATTTGCAAACTTTGAAAAGCCATAACTTTTGCATTTTAACTCCGATTGAGGTTATTCCAATTTCAAAAAATTTATAAAATCAAGGCCTATTTAGTGGTGAATTTTGTGGAATTTTTAGAGTTGAACTTGCTCTCTGTAAATTATATTGTGTATTTATTTATTTCGAGTAGACGTTGATTTGCCAGAAAGCTTTGCGGGAGAATTTCCAGTACTTGACCAAGCTCCAGATTAGGATCTGCAACTCTTTGAAGGCAAGTGATGCTTTGATCATTTTGCTCCCAGATTTTAAAATGTAATTTATGCTTTGAAATTATGCATGCTAATTTATTTAAATGTATTTAAATTGATTTGGGGTATGTAGCTAATCAACCCATATTGTTATCACCACCTTGAAATTACTATTTGTATGCCTTTAAATCATTGTCCACCCTAAGGTTATTCGTTTTTGTTGGATATTAATATGATGCCAACACGTGAGGCTAGACCGTGAATAGATGCTTAGCCTTGCAACGAATCATTAATGATCTTTCGGAAATACTTCAATATTGATTAATGAAATACTGAATGTATTTTGAAAGTGGTGTGATGATACCACATGATGAGATTGAGGTTCAGAGACCTGTGTGGTTCTGCACTAATGTTGAGTTATTGCTGGCATGTGTTGCACAATAATCAACGGGGTGGGAAATAATTTATACTGGGGCAAGTGGCAGGAGGCTGTGTGCCAGGTGGGCCTATGTGGCATTGGGTTGATGAGTGATGTGAGTCTGTGTGCCACTGTTGAGTGTTGGAAGTCTTGCCTTGGTCAGTTAAGGACTTCACCTTGCAAGCCTTTGATCTGAGTCACCCGTACAACCACATGTCTGATATGGGACAGACCTAGTTGATTAGGGTTCTGATATCTTTCCTCTAATACCACAGGGTGATAGTACACGGGGGTGTATCTGTGCGGGGGAGCGTACCTGTGTTGCGGCTTGGTACCCATCCAACTGTGTTGGCCTGTCCTATACTTCGGCTGGCACTTCGTGAGGGAGTGATAGCGAAGGCAACACCGGAGAGGTTCATTGGTTAAGGTAGAGGTTCTGGAAAGGCTTTGTTATGGACGGTCACCTGTGTTGTGAATGGCTGTATCTTGTGGGTAAAGTGTACAACCTCTGCAGAGTGTAAAATCTATTCGAATAGCCGAGTCCGAAGTATTGGACATTGCTCGGGATTACAGTCAAGGGTTAGATCTTCAAAAATAAAAATGTCGATTGGGTGGTGTGTGCCAATGCTAAAAATGAGTCATTTAAAGTGTGTGCCAAAAATCTTTGAAGAAAAACCATTTGAAGAACTTAGCATTATATATAGCTGTTTCACTGCTTTTAATCTAAGTAAGATATAAGTTTAAAATGTTGTTTGATGCAAAAGAACCAAGTAAGCCAATTCTTTGGAATAAGCCTTGCATATAGTAATAAGCACTGCATTCTGTGCATTACTTGTTGAGTACAGTGTGTACTCACCCTTGCTTTCAAAATAACACCAATGGAGGAATCAACGCCAGTATGGGAGGAGGAGTACGTCGAGGAGCCAGAGATCTAGGGGGCAAGCCCGGTCGGTTACTGTGGCAAGATGGGGCTTCTACGGATGATTATTTGTTTTCATTGTTATTTCTATTTACTCGATAATGTAAGCCTGCGTGGTGATCTATGTAAGGAGACCATAAGGTCGCTGCTTCGTTTAAATACATGTTTGAAGTACTTTATTATTATTCCGCTGTGTATGATTGTGGTACTTTAACCCTGTTTAGCTTGTGTGCACTAGCGCGATCCTGGACTAGTGCAGAATACACAGAGGGTCTGGATTTGCAGATTCGGGTCCCGACAGCCGACCTCGAGCAAGAACGGTCTCTTGACCTCACCCTCGCGGAAGAATTAAGGTGCCGTCCGCTGCTACGATCGGCGCATTACCTGCAAATACTTCTTAGGCATGCCTCTCGATCGGTACGACCTAGGGAGCTCCTTGTTGGGGATCTGGTCCTAAGGTGGATTCAGGACCGATCCAGCACCTACAAGCTATCCCCGCAGTGGGAGGGCCCCTACAGTGTCATTTCAGCAGATCGCATGGGGGCTTACCGACTGGCTATGCACGATGGCAGAGAGCTCACAAAATTGTGGAACATTCACCAGCTCCGAAAATTTTATGTCTGATGCTCTGCCTCTATATTTTTACGATAAATAGTTCCGTTTTATCATCTGTGCTCGTGCCATCCTTTACGAAGTGCCCTGCTGATACTTGATGGTGGGGCGCACCAAGAACCGGATGTCGAACTCGGCCAGCTCCATGGCCCACTTGGCTATACGACCCGCTGCTTCCGGATTCTTTTGGAGTTCGCCAAGCAGGAACCCGCTCGGCACGACCACTGTGTGCACCTGGAAGTAATGCCGAAGCTTGCGTGAGGCCATGAAAAGAGCATAGAGTATCTTCTGGACCCGAGGGTAACGTTCCTTTGGTCCTTGAAGTACTTCGTTGACGTAGTAAATCAGTTGTTACCTGCCATCTCGCTCGGCCACCAGGACGGCACTGACGGCCTGGATTGTGGCCACGAGGTAGAGCAGCAGCACCTCGCCCAGCTATGGAGTCGAGAGGTACGCCTTCAGCTCGTCGAAGGATCGCTGAGCTTCGGTGGTTCACTCGAAGCCCCTGGGTTTACGCATGGTCTTGAAGAACGACAGCCCGCGCTCTCCGAGCATCGAGATGAATCGGCTGAGAGCGGCCACACGGCCGACGAGGCGTTGGACCAGTTTTGTCAACATGGGGGCAGTCATCTTCTCGATCGCCTCGATCTTTTCTGGGTTCGGGCCTACCCCCGAGCCCCGATCATGTAGTCGAGCACCTTGCTCGAGGTTGCGCCGAAGATGCATTTCTCGGGGTTGAGCTTGATCCCATGCCTATTTAAGTTGGCGAGGGTCTCTGCGAGGTCATTGATGTGGTCAGCTTTGGAAGAGCTCTTGACGATGATGTCGTCGACGTAGACCTCAAGGTTCCGGCCGATCTGGGGGTTGAAGTTTCTGGACATCAGCCGCTGGAATGTTGCCCCCGCATTGCGAAGACCAAATGACATGGTGTTGAAGTAGAACATCTCGAATGGCTTGATGAAGGACGTTTTATCTTTGTCACCTGCCACAAGCTTGATCTGATGGTAGCCGAAGTACGCATCGAGGAAGCTCAACATCTTGGCATTGGCGGTGGAGTCCACGATCTGATTATGCGCGGAAGAGGGATGTTATCCTTCAGGCATGCCGAATTCAAACCCGTGTGGTCGATGCACATCCTCCATTTTCTGCCCTTTTTCTATACAATCACCGGGTTAGCTAGCCATTTGGAGTAGTCAATCTCGCGAATAAAGCCAGCCATCAAGAGCTTGTCGAGATGCTCCCTAATTATGGCCACCTTTCAGGGGGAGAAGCGCGCCGTAGCTTCTGGCGCACGGGCCTGCAGCAAGGCCATATTTGCAATTTGTGCTTGATCACCTCCCTTGGGACTCCTGGCATGTCTGCCGGCTCCCACGCGAATATGCCCTTATTGCTACGGAGGAAGATGACGAGCTTGATTTCCTATTTTCGATCGAGCTGGGCGGCGATGTGGATGCACTTGCCCGGGTTGCCCTCCTCGAGCTGCACGGCTTTGGTCGGGCCACTGGGCTGGATCACCACCTTCCGACGGGCGCTCTTCGGAGTCACCTCGGGACCCGCTGGGACAGTACGCCAGCGATCATCATGGCTTTCTCCTCGCAGTAGTGTGCCACCTTGAGGTCACCGCGGATGGTTATGATGCCGTTCGGCCCAGGTAGCTTCATGCAGTGGTGACCATAGTGGTTCGCCGCCTTGAACTTGATTAAAGCTGGTCGCCTGAGGATGGTGTTGCAGGGGAGATCCCCATTGACCACTTTAAAGGTGATAAGCTCAGTGCGGAAATTCGCCGACTTGCCAAAGGTGACGGGCAGAACCACTTTCCCAAGGGGAGTGGTCGAGCTCCCCGACACGATGCCGAAGAAGGGGACCGCTATACTTCTGATCTTTGATCGAGGAATCTGCATTCGGTCCAGCGTGCTAACCAAGAGCAGGATGAGGGAGCTCCCTCCGTCAACCATTGATGAGGACATCACTATGACGGATACACTCATGACCTTACCTCCACCACCTCCTATGCAAGGTCCTATCACAAGGGCACGCTCACGGCAGCTAAATCAACAGGTGAACTCGTTTCTCGGGTGGCATAATTATATTTTAGAGGATAGACCACTGCATAATAATGTGCTTGTGCTTAGGAATCATGGCTTAGAGCTGCAAGGGCGTCATTCCTCATCACTACAAGCTAGAGTACAAGGTATTCCCGAGAAGGAAGCCAAAACGTCCACCCAGGAGCAGTCCACCTTCAACTGTCCATAACTTTTGCATACGGAGTCCGTTCGGGATGAGTGAGTACTTGATTAAAACATAATTTCGTTCTCTTTCGAACGGATCCATCCTCATCATCAAATTCCACTCGAGCTGGCTACAGTAGTCAAAACAGTGCGACAGTCTCAGTCTTTTAGGGTGCTGTGCCACCATAATTTTGGGATGAGTTCCCATGTAATTAAAGTGACGTGAGACCAACTCCTTGCAGCCATCCTTGGCTATATATATTGTACAAACCCCCTATCTATCTCCTCAGGTTTTGATTTGAGAATAGTTACCCATGTGTGGAACTTTATCCTTGTTCTCCTGACTCGGCTAGAGCAGCAGTAAACAAGTTTCGAAACCTCAACTTGAGTGTGTGCTTCATCCTTGTTCTTGCTAGTTCTTCGATTGCTTGCAAGAATAGACCTTCGTGGTCAGGTCATCCGTGTTCTTGGCACGGTTGATAACGACGAGGAGTGTGGTTTAGCGATTGCAGGCGCTTATCCTTGTGTGGTTCGTAGCCGGATCGTCAAAATCATCCTTCGCCAAATCGAAGTTATCCCCTCACGGAAGATCGGGCCGTCTTGTGCGCATCATTTGGTATCGAACAGCGGTTGACGGTGAGTTCTTGTATCTAGTTTAGTTGTTTCATTTCGTTTCTCCTAGAGTCCAGAAAATTTGCCCCACAAAAAATTTGTTCTCCGCTGTCCATACCCTTTTGTGCCTTTCAATTAGTTAATTTTGTTTTTGCTAAATTGAGTTTGCGTCCGTTCTAGTATTGTCTTGTTGCTGTTCATCTTGTTCATCTCCCCACATCAAAATCCATTCCTAAAGTCCAAAAAAAAAAATTCCATCTCGGGCAGAATCTGTCCATCTCTGCAACCACCACCAAAAACACCATAAATCACACTTCCCTTATCCTTTTTGAGTGAAACCAAAAGGAGCCAATCCGTGACTTAGTATTCTATGTTGATGCCAATTTTCACATCCATACTTACAAGCACGAGAAATCTGTGAATGTTTCAATAAGACCTAATTGTTGTCCTGAAATCTGCATCTGTGTGCAATTGAAAAATTCGTGCAAAATTCTTAGTTGAATTTCAGAACGTTTGTCCAAAAGGAAGTTGTTGCAAAAGCCATCAGGAAGAAAAAAAAAAGAAAAAAGAATCTTTGAAAAAAAGGCACTTGACCGGCAAAAATACCGACCTGTTTGCGGTGGATGAAATCGACAAAATACAAAGTTGGATCCATCTTGTGCTCCCAAGTTACAAATTGCATATGCTTGAATTTTGTTGTGTTTACCACTTGTATCCACTGCCATATCTTTTGTTTTAGCCTAATATCCATCTTTGTTTGATCAGCAACATAGGCTAATTTCTAGTTTCGAACACTTATTCAATTCTATGCAAATTCTAAGATTGGCTGATTGTTTTCCGTTGCTACTCATTATAAAGCCTTTCCGAGCTCCACTTTTTACTAACCATACAGGTGATAAGTCTTGCAATCGCTTTACTCACACTTGAGATCGGTTTATCACGAACTAGCCACCGGATTGCACCCCTTGCTGCACTTGTAAGAATTGGTAAGAGCTTGGTGAGAGCAAGAGAAAGAGACACCTAATCATTTCAGCAAGTAGTAGTGATAGGAAACTACATATCTTTGTGTGTTTTCCTGTTTATTACTAACCATGGCAGATGATAATGGAAGCATTGAGGAAAACCAAGCTAAAATTCTCACATCTCGCTCGAGAGGAATCATGCAACACTTGACACGATTGCTCAACACACATCTTGAGAAATACGACAATGCTATGGCTGAGATCAACAACAACCTTGCGACACTTCATGATCGTATTGATCGTCTTGATGGGCGACAACCACCACATGCTAATCAAGCCAATCATGCATCAAGACAAAATGGAGTACAGGACGTCGTACCCACTTCTTGCTGCTCTTGGACAAATGGGGTAGAAGAAGAGAACAATTGCATTCTTGATACAAAAGGCGATGATGTTTTTAACTCCCACAATGATCATCGGCGCCTCGACACAATCGACAAGGTATGGGTAGAAATCTGCGTGAACAACGGAGAGTGCGTGATGATCCATTAGGAAAGATTAAATTTACAATGCCTCCATTTCTTTGGAAAGTTCGATCCTAATGCATATATTAATTGGGAGATAGCGGTAGACAAAGAATTTGCAAAGTATGATTTATCGAAAACCAAAAGATTAGTCTTTGCAGATCAAAGTGTTAACGTCGGATGCAATATATTGGTGGAAGCATATATCTAGACAAGATAAAGAACCTAAAACTTGGAATGCCATGAAAAAACTTATGAGAGATGATTATGTTCCGAATATGTTCTTTGAATATTTGCTTACTAAACTTCAACGCTTAAAACAGGGTTCTAAAACTGTTATAGCATACTATCATGAATTGCAAAATTGTTTGTTGCGTTGTGGTTTACAAGAATGTGAACAAGCTACTCAACTTAGGTTCATACGTGGACTTAATCATGAAATTCAAGATGTTCTTGTTGATGAAACATTAAGTTGTCTTTCAGACTTGATTAAATGTGCTTGCAGAGCTGAAAACATGCTTGTTGAATCTTTAAAAGAGTCATTATATTCATTTGAGGTGCCCAATGTTGCACCTTCTGTTGTAACTAACATTTTGCAGGAGAATTGACAGTAGGGGTAGTTGATATGATATTAGAATTATCAAATTGATCACATTGTTGCATAGGATGTGGATGTCTCAGATCTGAACAAATGTATAATCTATGCACTTTGTATTCTCCTTTATCATTATGTTTGCCAACAACATGGAAAATATTTCGTGATAAACATGGCAAATCAGAATGTACAAAAATCTTCTCCTTGAAACTATCCAGATCACACAGAACATCAAATTCAATGTAACCTAAAGTATCTAAAAAGACATCAATTTAAGCTCATCTTCTTCACTAGCAATTTGAATAACATGTCTATGTTCAGCGCAAGTGTTTAGTTCAAATATAAATGTTTCATGTTCATTCACTAATTGTGGCGTGGATATAAGTGAAGCATTATGACACAACTCTTCTTTATCACTAGGAATAGCAACCAAATCAGCAATGTGTTCCATTAATAGTTGCTCTACGATAGCATGATTCATGGACAATTTTGTCTCTTCAAAATGATTTTCACCATGTATACAGTCCATACCTTTTACATTACCTTCTAAATCATTCTCAGTGGTTGAAGATGCAACTTCAATTTTCAACTCTTCATATACGTATGGAGTAGCAAATATCTTCTCTTTCTGCATATTTTCTTCATCATCTTTCTCATGATGTTGTTCACTTTTCTGCAAAATGTTAGCTACAATAGAAGGTGCAACAATGGGCACCTCAAATGAAGCTAAAGGCTCTTTCAAAGATTCAGCAAATATGTTTTCAGCTCTACAAGCACATTTAATCAATTCTGAAAGACAACTATATGTTTCACCAACAAGAACATCCTGAATTTCATGATTAAGTCCACGTATGAACCTAAGCTCAGTAACTTCTTCACATTCTTGTAAACCACAACGCAACAAACAATTTTGCAAATCATGAAAGTACTCTATAACAGTTTTAGAACCTTGTTTTAGGCATTGAAGTGTAGTAAGCAAATATTCATCAACATATTCAGGAAAATAATCATTTCTCATAAGTCTTTTCATGGCATTCCAAGTTTTAGGTTCTTTATCATGTATAGATATATGCTTCCACCAATATATTGCATCTGATGTTAACACTTTAACTGCGGCACTAATCTTTTGGTTTTCAGATAAGTCATAGTTTGCAAATTCTTTGTCTACCGCTATCTCCCAATTAATATATGCATTAGGATCGAACTTTCCACCAAAAGTAGGCAATTCAAACTTGATTTTACCTTGTTCATCATCAGTTGATGAACCCATGGCGATGTGTGGTGGGGCGACCGAGGCAGCGGGTCCATGCTGGGAACCTGGGGCAGCAATGGGAACCCGTTGTGCATGTAGTACACCATTGTTGTTGCTTAGGAGATGAGGTGGAGGACTGGAAGTTCCAGGGGCAGCAGCTGCAAGCATATCATCAAGTCTAGACAAAATAGTAGTAAGGGTAGTGTCAGCAACTCCCTGAGCAGTCTCAATGGACCGGAGACGGTCTTCTTGCAGCGACATTCGCTCATTAGTGAGTCGTACATTGCCCTTCATGTGTGGAGAATGCTGCAGTGAACTCTTGTCACCTGACATGGTTAGTAGCAAAAAGGGAAACACAAAGGTTTATGTAATTCCCTATCAACTACTAGTCGCTCAACTCTCAAGCCTTAACCAAAGCTCTTACAAGTTCTTACCGTGCTGCAGGAGTTGTCGGCCGTTAGAGGTGTCAAAAGTTCTCCCAAGCTTGGATAAAGCGATTGCCAAGGGACCGAACAAACGTACGAGCGTAGAATATGTGGAGCTGGGTAGGCTATACTTTTTCCTATACAATCTGATGATTCTAGTTATTGTAATGATAAGTAATGATCCAAACTAGAATTCACAAGTCCTAGTTGCCGATATCAAAGATATAAGCGAATTTCAAGGCAACTCACACGCAAAGATGATGTAACTTAATGCAACCAATGGAATGAGCTAAATAAGAAAATTTTCAGCACCAAAGCTCGTGTTGCATAAGTTATGGAGAGACACTAGCTAATTGCTTCAAAAAAAGGTAAAAGGGCACAAGATTGCTCACTAATTAATACAATTGCACAATCTGAAAAATAATGAACACAAATTAGGGTTTCGCTCAATGTAGTGCTGCCGGCCACTATTATGTTTTCTTTTTCCTTTTTTTTCTTTTTGTTGGCCTTTTGGCTCTTTCTTTCTCTTTTCTTTCTTTTGGTGACTTTCGGCCAACACTAGTATGAGCAAAGTTTTGGAATCCCTAACTTGATGTCACAAGATAGAATTATATGATAAATCAAGATTATGTAATGTATCAAGTAGAGCAGCCCTAAGCAATATCAAATAGCTAGTCTCAATTGGGATCAAAGTATTCGCAAAAGATGAATTGGTTCCCAAAGGATTGTGTACTGATATTTTATGGGTTTTATGGATTGTGGATGCAACTGGACTCAACCAACTCAAAGGAACAAAGCTAGAACACGAATTGAAGCAAGATACCCAAATTCAATGTTTCTAGGGCAGCAGAATTGTCGCCTCGATTATAGCTTCCAAACGACCGAATTTAGAAGGTTCACGACGGAAACAATTGAAGCTTATGTCCTCAGCTTTCAAAAGAGTATAAGAACATGCAATTTGGAGATCAGGTGTGAAAGTTATGGCTCAAAAACCGAACACCACAGAATACCCCCAATTTCAGCCCGCGGGACCAATTCCGAATCCGAATCAAATTCGATTTGAAAGATTCCGAATCAGAAAGGACACCCAAAAACGTTTTTTAGAGGACTCTTCATGGATTCAGGAAAGTATAAAAACATCCCAAACGGAGTTCGGACGTGAGAATTATGATCAAAATACCGAACCGATCTGGATTGGAAGTGCAACTTGCTTCCACAACCTTGACATCTAGATTAAACAGACTTAGCTCAAGAATTAGAGTTCATGCCCAACTAGGTTTTTGTAGAGATCGTTCCTAGGTTTTAGAAAAGTGCAAAAATACTAAAATCCGAGCGCGTATGGGAAGTTATGAACAAAACAAAGTACTGGACAGATTGAAAAAAAACCTACGCGAAGGAAAAACGATCAGTAACTAAAACAAGGACTCTAATGGATCAAAACCTAACAAAACTCACTAAAATACCAGATTGAATCTAAAGGTTGAATTTTTGTGGAGTAATTTTCAATTTAAGACAGAAAACAAAAACTAATCTACGGTACAGAATCTCTCACCGAGCAACTTGAAGCTCTGATACCACCTGATGCGAGGTTGTGTCCTGATCTTTCGATGAGAGCGATAACTATCAATTTGGGTGGAACCGACTTTGACGATCCGACTACAACGTACGACGACGATGCACCTTAGCAATCGCTAAACTAACTCCGGAGTGTTATTGATCTTGCCGTGGGCACGATCAACCTGAACACGAGGTTCAATTCCTGCAAGCAACCGAAGGACAAGCAAGAACAATAGTAAAAGCAATCTGAAATTGCAAATAAGAATTGAAGGCAAAAAATCAAGGTGTGGTTCTATTGAACGTCTTGACAAGGTGGCTGTCCAGCATAACTCGAAGACACAAAGTTTGCACTTGGCTAAACTAATCAAACAAAACCCAAGTGTCTAAAGCGGCGGCTACTGAGTTTATAAGAGGGATGGACGTGAGAGGGACGTCCTAGGGTTGTGTGCAGCCAAGGGGGGGCGCACACAACTTGGGCTTGGGCCCCCACACGTTTACAAGGCCCGAAACAGCCTAAAACAGTATTGTATTACATTGTTTTAATGATTCCGGTTGATGTACGATGAATCTGGGCCTGCGATTAGATCCATTCGAAAGATCTCGTTGTAAGCTTTCAATCAAGTCCAAGTCACCCAAATCGGAGTCCGTATGCAAAAGTTATTCATATTTGAAGTCGGTGCTGTCTCAGGAGGCCGAATTGGATTCCAGAACGTGATGGATTTGATCTCTCTCTCTTCTTGGCCCGTGGATGATGTGTTGGAGTTGGCACAACCAAATGTGGTCATATCCGTAGTAGTGTTGTCCTCATCATCCTCCCTTTCTTGAATTTGAGTCATCCTCGACTCATGCTCAGCTTTTAGCTTGTCCTCAACAAAAAGTATTCTCATGTGAAGATCATCCACAAAGCTCAATATTTCTTTCCAGCATATAAAGGCATGTTGAAAGCTTGCACTCTTGGACGCTCCCTCCCCTCTGTGAAGGAAAACCATCATAGTAGATGTAGATGATACAGAGGATGCTGTGAAGTGTCACCAAATTGATATAGCGTTTATCATATCCAGGACGAGCATGGTCCCATCAGCCAGCCCATCTGCAAGGATGGTGGCGGGCTTCCCGGCAGAAGCCTGGTACTCAGTGCGCGCGGCATCCTTGAGCTCACGCCACGACCGGTATGCGGACGAACCGCCGAAGATCATGTCACCGTGGCGGTTGCCCTGCTGGAATTCCAGGTCAGGGCCCTTCATGCCCTCACCGTCATTGCCTCGACCAGGCAGCTCGTCTTCCTTTGGAAGCGTGGGCATCTCCCCACGCCCATCGTAGAAGGCGTCCAGCTTGTATTGCCACGTCCTGCAGTTTCGCAGGTCGTGGCCACAGGCCTTATGGAATAGGCAGAACTTGTCCGGGTCGTACCCGAGCCGGACCTCGTCGATCTGAGGTCAGGCGCTGCCCCGCTGGGGTCCAGCCCAACGCTGTCCCTCTTGTGGCCCGACACTGTCCCTGTTGGGGTTGGCGTCGCGCTTGCAAAGGTCGTGGTTGACCGTGTTGAGGTCGAGGCTCAATGCGGTCAGGTTGCCGCGCCTCCATCACCTCACGCCCGCTGTTCGTCGTTGCGACCACGCTCAGCTGGCCGCCGCCAGCATTGCGGTCTCTCCTCCGCTTCCTGTCGCGAGGGTCTGGGCAAGCACTCTTGGCGCCAGACAGTCCGGCCTCGCCTGGGACGCGGCCGAGCTTGCCCTAGTCATAATCACGCTACCAATAGAAAGTGTCATCCGCATCCGCGTATCGCTCCGTCATTTGGAAGAGCTTGTTGACACTGAGGTTCGCAGTGATCTCTAGGTCCTCGGTGAGGCGCCTGTCCCGGACGCCGAACTTGAAGGCCTTGATGACTGCTTCGTCGGAGACGTTCGGGTTCAAATTCCTCGCAAGGGTGAACCGGCGGATGAAGTCGCAGACGGGTTCGTCCTTGCCCTGGATGATGCGGTCCAAGTCCCTTTCTCGTCCAGGGCGCTCGTAGCAACTTTGGAAGTTCGAACGGAGGGCGCTTCGCACCTGACGCCATGACCGAAAAATCCCAGTCGCGTAGTTGAAGAGCCAGGTGCAAGCGGCGCTGTCAAGGACAGTAGGGAGACAGTTTGCCATCACGGCCTCACTCTCGCCGGGCGCCAAAATCGCGGTGGAGTAGATTGAGAGAAATTCGTTGGGGTTCTTAGTCCCGTCGAAACTCTCCATCGCGGCAGGCTTGAACCGGGCTGGCCAGCATACCCAACAGAGGCCAATGGAGTACGCCGGGCAGCTGTAGGCTGGAGCAGCGCGGTCGCCGATGGCACTAGCTCAAGAAGATGTTGGGGTTGGAGTCGTAGCCGACGGCGCACCCCAAGTCGGCCTTGATGGTTAGGAAGAGTGTCAACAGGGCAGTGATGCGGGTGATCACGAACCCTTTGACACTTGGGCGGAATGCCCGAAGAAAGGCCTCCGGAAGCACCGCTACTCGAGCGAGAGCTGCCCCACTCTGCTGATCGCAGGGACACCCGCGTATCAAACCCGGGTCCTGACGAGGCAGTGACGGTCGAGGTAGGGCGGTGATGGCCTAGTTGGTGGTGACCCGGGCCAACCGACGTGCCTCCTCTGGGGTTTCTAGATCGCCGTCATTCGTCCCCACTCTCGCTTCGTGGCTGTCAGCCATGAAGGCCAGGCGCTTGCACGACGGCCGCGAGGGCGAGAAAATAGAGGTGGAGACTTCGCACTAGGGAACCGCATCGGAGTCCAGGCTTGCCGAACGTGACATGCTATCGTCGAAGCCGAAGGCGCTGGCGACGCTGAAGCAATGGACCCCACACGAGTGTAACTCGGGCCCCACGGTGGCACCAGCTGTCATTGATTCCCACACAGGAGAGAGTTTTTACACGAGATAAATAAAAATATTACAAATGGATTTTACCCCGGGAGATGCAAAGGTCATGACGTCGAGGTCGAGCAGGGTCTTTGTCCTTCTGTCCGAGCCCGAGCTCGCTGGACCCGAGCCTGGGCTTGAGGAGTGCAATTTCCTAGGTTGAAGACGAGCCCCCAAGCTCATGGAAAGCCGCCACGAGGCCCGGAGGGATGCTTACACGTGGCGAGGATATCGATCCGGCTACGAACCACACAAGGATAAACGCCCGCAATCGCTAAACCACACTCCTAGTTGTTATCAACCGTGCCGAAGCCCGGATGACCTGACGACGAAGGTCTATTCTTGCAAGCAATCGAAGAACCAGCAAGAACAAGGATAAAGCAAACACACAAACTGAGGTTATGAACTTGTTTACTGCTGCTCTAGCCGAGTGAGGAGAACAAGGTTAAAGTTCCACACATGGGGCAACTAAACTTAACAAAACCTAAGGAGATAGATAGGGGGTTTGTCCAATATATATAGCCAACGATGGCTACTAGGAGTTGGTCTTACGTCACTTTAATTACATGGGAACTCAGCCCAAAATTATGGTGGCACAGCACCCTAAAACACTGAGACCGTCGCACTGTATTGACTGCTGTGGCCAGCTCGAGTGGAATTTGATGATGAGGCCAGATCCGTTGGAAAGAGCACGAATTTATCTTTTAATTAAGTACTCACTCATCCCGAACGGACTCCGTATGCAAAAGTTATGGCCAGTTGAAGGTGGACTTCTCCTGGGTGGACGTTTTGGCTTCCTTCTCGGGAATACCTTGTACTCTAGCTTGTAGTGATGAGGAATGACGTCCTTGCAGCTCTAAGCCATGATTCCTAAGCACAAGCACATTATTATGCAGTGGTCTATCCTCTGAAATATAATTATGCCACCCGAGAAACGAGTTCACCTGTTGATTTAGCTGCCGTGCGCGTGCCCTTGTGATAGGACTTTGCATAGGAGGTGGTGGAGGTGAGGTCATGGGTGTATCCGACATAGTGATGTCCTCATCATCCTCCCCTTCTTGCATTTGAGTCGTCCTCGACTCAAGCTCATCGTTCTCTCCAAAATATGACTTCAAATCTGAAATGTTAAAAGTGGGACTAACCCCAAAATCTGCAGGTAACTCAAGTTTATAAGCATTATCATTAATTCGTTCAAGCACTTTGAAAGGACATCAGCTCTTGGCATTAATTTAGACTTTCGCAAGTTAGGAAATCTTTCTTTTCACAAATGCAACCAAACAAGATCACCAGGTTCAAATATCAATTCCTTTCTACCATGGTTACCAGCAACCCTATATTTCTCAGTCATGCGCTCTATATTTTCTTTTGTGGTCTTATGCAATTGAAGAATAAATTCAGCACGTCTCTTTGCATCAAAGTTTACCTTCTCCGAAGATGGCAAAAGCAATAGATCAATTGGAGCATGAGGGTTAAAGCCATACACAACCTGAAATAGAGTCATTTTTGTGGTAGACTGCAATGTACGATTATAAGCAAACTCCACATGAGGTAGGCACTCTTCCCATATCTTCAAATTCTTCTTTAGAACAACCCTCAACATGGTTGACAAGGTTCGATTCACCACTTCAGTTTGGCCATCGGTTTGAGGGTGACATGTGGTAGAGAACACTAGCTTAGTCCCTAATTTGCTCCATGAAGTTCTCCAAAAATGGCTCAAGAACTTGGTATCACGATCTGAAACATTAGTACAAGGCATACCATGCAAGCGAACAATTTCTTTGAAAAATAAATTAGCAATATGAGTGGCATCATCGCTCTTGTGGCATGGAATGAAATGTGCCATTTTAGAGAATCGGTCCACAACAACAAAAGTACTATCCCTCCCCTTCTTTGTTCTAGGCAATCCTAAGACAAAGTCCATAGATATATCTTCCCAAGGAAAACTAGGAACAGGAAGCGGCATGTACAAACCATGTGGGTTTAGATGAGACTTAGCTTTTTCGCATGTAGTGCAGCGTGCAACAAAGCGATTGACATCACGTCTCAACTTTGGCCAAAAGAAATGTTCAGCCAGTACATCCTCCGTCTTTTTAGCTCCAAAGTGTCCCATCAATCCTCCTCCATGTGCCTCCTGTATCAACAAAAGACGAACGGAGCTAGCTGGGATGCATAGTTTGTTAGCTCTAAACAAGAATCCATCATTGTTAACAAATTTGTGCCAACTTTTTCCATTTTTACAATTCAGCAGGACTTCTTTGAAATCATTATCCTGAGCATAGAGATCTTTTATGCTTTGCAAGCCAAAAATTCTACAATCAAGTTGAGACATCATTGCATATCTTCTAGACAATGCATCAGCAATCACATTATCCTTCCCTTTCTTGTGTTTGATGACATAAGAAAATGATTCAATAAATTCTACCCATTTAGCATGTCTACGGTTCAGTTTGCTTTGACTATGAATATGCTTAAGTGCCTCATGATCAGAATGTATGACAAATTCTTTGGGCCATAAATAATGTTGCCATGTCTCTAAAGATCACACAAGAGCATACAATTCTTTATCATACGTGGAATAATTTAGAATAGGCCCACAAAATTTTTCACTAAAATAAGCGACAGGTTTACCTTCTTGTATCAATAAACCACCAATTCCAATACCACTTGCATCACATTCAAGTTCAAAGGTCTTACCAAAATCTGGAAGTTGGAGTAATGGTGCATTTGTGATGAGGACATCACTACTACGGATATGACCACATTTGGTTGTGCCTACTCCAACACATCATCCACGGGCCAAGAAGAGAGAGAGATCAAATCCATCACGTTCTGGAATCCAATTCGGCCTCCTGAGATAGCACCAACTTAAAACGGCCATAACTTTTGATCCAGAAGGGTGTTCGGGGCACATGAGTACTTGATTGAAAGCTTTCGTCGCTCTCTTTCCAATGGATCCAGTCTCACCTTCAAATTCCTTATGAGCTGTCCGGAAACTGCAAAACAAGTCACGTCACTTTTCCAGTCCGAGTCAGAGTGGGCCTTGGGCCTTGTAATCGAATTGTATTTGGTTTCCTAGGGTTTTGAACGACCACCTCCTCTTGTTATCTCATAAATAACCAGCCGCAACCCCATCTAGGGTTTTGGGTTTTGTTTGATTAGTTTAGCCAAGTGCAAACTTTGCGTCTTGAGTTGTCTTTGGACAGCTACCTTGTCAAGACCTTCAATAGAACCCCACCTTATTTTGGCCTTCAATTCTTATTTGCAATTTCAGATTGCTTTTACCATTGTTCTTGCTTGTTCTTGGTTGCTTGCAGGAATTGAACATCGTGTTGAGTTGATCGTGCCACGGCAAGATCAATAACACTCGGAGTTGGTTTAGCGATTGCTAAGGCGCATCGTCGTCGTACGTTGTAGTCGGATCGTCAAAGTCGATTCCACCAAATCGATAGTTATCGCTCTCATCGAAAGATCGGGACACAATTTCACATCAGGTGGTATCGAGGCGCCAAGTTTCTCGGTGAGAGATTCATGCACCGTAGATTAGTTTTGTTTTCTGTCCTAAATTGAAAATTACCCCACAAAAATTCAACCTTTAGATTCAATCTAGTATTTTAGTGAGTTTTGTTAGGTTTTGATCCATTAGAGTCCTTGTTTTAGTTGCTGATCATTTTTCCTTCGCGTAGCTTTTCTTTCAATCTGTCCAGTACTTTGTTTTGTTCATAACTTTCGCATACGAGCTCGGATTCTAGTGTTTTGGTACTTTCCTAAAACCTGGGAACGATCTCTACAAAAACCTAGTTGGGCATGAACTCTAATTCTGGAGCTAAATCGGTTTAATCTGGATATCAAATTTGTTGAAGCAAGTTGTACTTCCAATCCAGATCGGTTCGGTATTTTGATCATAATTCTCATGTCCGAACTCCGTTTGGGAAGTTTTTATACTTTCCTGAATCCTTGAAGAGTCCTCTACAGAAACGTTTTTGGGTGTCCTTTCTGATTCGGATTCCATCAAACCGAATTTGATTCAGATTCGGAATTGGTCCTGCGGGCTAAAATTGGGAGTATTCTGTGCAGTTCGGTTTTTGAGCCATAACTTTCACACCCGTGCTCCAAATTGCATGTTCTTGTATTCCTTTGAAAGCTGAGGACATAAGCTTCAATTCTTTCCATAGTGAACCTTCTAAATTCGGTCGTTTTGAATCTGTAATCTAGGCGACAAATCTGCTGCCCTAGAAACTTTGAATTTGGGTGTTTTGCTTCATTTCGTTTTCTAGTTTTGTTCCTTTGAGTTGGTTGAGTCCAGTAGCATCCATAATCCATAAAACTCCAAAAATATCAGTATACATACCTTTGTTAACCAATTCATCCTTTGCGAATACTTTGATCCCAATTGAGACTAGCTATTTGATATTGCTTTGGGCTGTTCATATTGATACATTGCATAATCTTGAATTATCATATCATACTATCTTGTGATATCAAGTTAGGGATTCCAAAACTTTGCTCATACTAGTGTTGGCCGTAAGTCACCAAAAGAAAGAAGAGAGAAAGAAAGAGCCAAAAGGCCAAAAAAAAAAGAAAAGAAAACATAATAGTGGTAGTGACACTACATTGAGCGAAACCCTAATTTGTGTTCATTATTTTTCAGATTGTGCAATTGTATTAATTAGTGAGCAATCTTGTGCCCTTTTATCTTTTTGAAGCAATTAGCTAGTGTCTCTCTATAACTTATGCAACACGAGCTTTGTTCTGAAAATTTTCTTATTTAGCTCATTCCATTGGTTGCATTAAGTTACATCATCTTTTTGCGTGAGTTGCCTTGAAATTCGCTTATATCTTTGAGATCGGCAACTAGGACTTGTGATTTCTATTTTGGGTCCTTACTTGTCATTACAATAACTAGAATTATCAGATTGCATAGGAAATAAGTATAGCCTACCAAGCTCCACATATTTTACCTTGTACGTTTGTTCGATCCCTTGCAATCGCTTTATCCAAGCTTGAAGAACTTTTGACACCGCCAACGGCCGACAACTCTGCTGCACGGTAAGAACTTGTAAGAGCTTTGGTTAAGGCTTGAGAGTTGAGCGACTTTTCTCCACTTCCTAGTAGTTGATTGGGAATTACATAAACCTTTGTGTTTCCTTTATGCTACTAACCATGTCGGTGACAAGAGTTCATTGCATCATTCTCCACGCACGAAGGGCAATGTACAACTCACTAATGAGCAAATGTCGCTGCAAGAAGACCGTTTCGGTCCATCGAGACTGCTCGGGAGTTGCTAACACTACCCTTGCTACTATTTTGTCTAGACTTGATGATATGCTTGCAACTGCTGTCCCTGGAACTTCTAGTCCTCCGCCTCGTCTCCTAAGCAACAACAATGGTGTACTACGTGCACAACGGGTTCCCATTGCTGCCCGACTTCAAAGCATGGGCCTTGTTGCATCGGTCGCCCCACCACACATCGCCACGGGTTCATCCACGATGATGAACAAGGTAAAATCAAGTTTGAGTTGCCTCCTTTTGGTGGAAAGTTCGATCCTAATGCATATATTGATTGGGAGATAGCGGTAGATAAAGAATTTGCAAACTATGACTTATCGAAAACCAAAAGATTAGTGCATGATTAAAGTGTTAACGTCGGATGCGATATATTGGTGGAAGCATATATCTAGACATGATAAAGACCTAAAACTTGGAATGCAATGAAAAGACTTATGAGAAATGATTATGTTCTGAATATGTTGCTAAATATTTGCTTACTAAACTTCAATGCTTAAAACAAGGTTCTAAAACTGTTATAGAATACTTTCATGATTTGCAAAATTGTTTGTTGCGTTGTGGTTTACAAGAATGTGAGGAAGCTCTGAGCTTAGGTTCATACGTGGACTTAATCATGAAATTCGAGGATGTTCTTGTTGATGAAACATATAGTTGTCTTTCGAATTGATTGAATGTGCTTTTAGAGTGAAAACATGCTTCTTGAATCTTTGAAAGAGCCTTTAGCTTTATTTGAGGTGCCCATTGTTGCACCTTCTGTTGTAGCTAACATTTTGCGAAAAGTGAGCACCATCGGAGAAAGATGAAGAAGGAAATGTGAAAAAAGAGGAGATATTTGCTGCTCCATACGTATGTGAAGAGTTGGAAATTGAAGTTGCACCTACAACCACGGAGAATGATTTAGAAGGTAATGTCAAAGGTATGGACTGTATACATGGTGAAAATCATTTTGAAGAGACAAACTGTCCATGAATCGTGCTATCGTAGAGCAACTATTAATGGAACCCATTGCTGATTTTGTTGCTATTCCTAGTGATAAAGAAGAGTTGTGTCATAATGCTTCACTTATATCCACGCCACAATTAGTGAATGAACATGAAATATTTATATTTGAACAAAACACTTGCGCTGAATATAGACATGTTATTCAAATTGCTAGTGAAGAAGATGAGCTTAAATTGATGTCTTCTTTAGATACTTTAGGTTACATTGAATTTGATGTTACGTGTGATCCGGATAGTTTCAAGGAGAAGATTTTTGTACATTCTGATTTGCCATGGTTATCACGAAATATTTTCTATGTTGTTGGCAAACATAATGATAAAGGAGAATACAAAGTGCATAGATTATACATTTGTTCAGATCTGAGACCTCCACATCCTATACAACAATGTGATCAATTTGATAATTCTAATATCATATCAAGTACCCCTACTGTCGATTATAATCTATATGATAGTTTTCAAGAAAGGGAGTGTTTGGGTGATTTTGTTTCACGAGACATTGATTTGAGCACAAAAGATATGCATGTTACTTTGCTCTTTCTCGCTACTAACATTTTGCAGGAGAATGTGATGGAGTCGAGGACAACTCCAATTCAAGAAAGGGAGAATGATGAGACCATGCTCGTCCTGGATATGATCAACGCTATATCAATTTGGCGACACTTCACGGCATCCTCTGTATCATCTACATCTACTAGGATGGCTTTCCTTCACAGGGGGGAGGAAGCGTCCAAGAGTGCAAGCTTTCAACATGGCTGGAAAGAAATATTGAGCTTTGTGGAGGATGATCTGAACATGAGAATACTTTTTGTTGAGGTCAAGCTAAAAGCTGAGCATGAGTCGAGGACGACTCAAATTCAAGAAAGGGAGGATGATGAGGACATCACTACTACGGATATGACCACATTTGGTTGTGCCTACTCCAACACATCATCCACGGGCCAAGAAGAGAGAGAGATCAAATCTATCACGTTCTGGAATCCAATTCGGCCTCCTGAGACAGCACCAACTTAAAACGGCCATAACTTTTGATCCAGAAGGGTGTTCGGGGCACATGAGTACTTGATTGAAAGCTTTCGTCGCCCTCTTTCCAATGGATCCAGTCTCACCTTCAAATTCCTTCTGAGCTGTCAGAAAACTTCAAAACAAGTCACGTCACTTTTCCAGTCCGAGTCAGAGTGGGCCTTGGGCCTTGTAATCGAATTGTATTTGGTTTCCTAGGGTTTTGAATGACCACCTCCTCTTGTTATCTCATAAATAACCAGCCGCAACCCCATCTAGGGTTTTGGGTTTTGTTTGATTAGTTTAGCCAAGTGCAAACTTTGCGTCTTCGAGTTGTGCTGGACAGCCACCTTGTCAAGACCTTCAATAGAACCCCACCTTATTTTGGCCTTCAATTTTTATTTGCAATTTCAGATTGCTTTTACCATTGTTCTTGCTTGTTCTTCGGTTGCTTGCAGGAATTGAACATCGTGTTCAGGTTGATCGTGCCCACGGCAAGATCAATAACACTCCGGAGTTGGTTTAGCGATTGCTAAGGCGCATCGTCGTCGTACGTTGTAGTCGGATCGTCAAAGTCGATTCCACCAAATCGATAGTTATCGCTCTCATCGAAAGATCGGGACACAATTTCACATCAATTTGTGAGCTTTTCTTTTAAAAGATTGAAGGCAGCATCTTGTGCTTGCCCCCAATGGAAGGGAACACCTTTCTTGTGCTTGCCCCCAATGGAAGGGAACAATTCATTCAATGGTGCAGCGATGGTGCTGAAATCCTTCACAAAACGTCGATAGAATCCAGGAAGTCCATGAAAGCTCCGCACTTGTGTGACCGTGTTAGGAGTCGGCCAACTCTTGATTGCTTCAATCTTGGCTTCATCAACCTCAATTCCCTGTGGTGTCACAACATAGCCCAGAAACGAGACTCGATTGGTGCAAAAGGAGCACTTCTCAAGGTTGCCATACAAATGTGCATCTCTCAAAGCATTAAAAATATCATGTAAGTGTTCAATATATTCAGAAAGAGACTTGCTATAGATCAAAATATCATCAAAGTAGACCACCACAAATTTTCCAATAAAAGCACGTAAAACTTCATTCATCAATCGCATAAACGTGCAAGGTGCATTAGTCAAACCGAAAGGCATAACTAACCACTCATACAAGCCAAATTTAGTTTTGAATGCTGTTTTTCATTCATCCCCAAGTTTCATTCTAATCTAGTGGTATCCACTTCTCAAGTCAACTTTCGAGAACATAATAGAGCCACTCAGTTCGTCTATCATATCATCCAACCTAGGAATAGGGTGACGATACCTAACAGTTATATTATTGATAACTCTACAATCTACACACATTCGCCATGATCCATCTTTCTTAGGTACTAAAAGCACAGAACAAACACAAGGACTAAGGCTTTCACGAGCGTACCTTGTCGAGCAAGTCTTGCACTTGACGTTGTATCTCCTTAGCCTCCTCGGATTGGTCCTATATGCTGCTCGGTTTGGTAATGTTGCACTGGAATCAAGTCAATTTGATGTTCAATTCCCCTCAAAGGTGGCGATCCGAGGGTATCTCATTGAAACATATCTTCATATTCACGCAAAAGGTTAGCAATAGCAGGAGGCAAAGAAGCGAGCATATTCTCCAATGAAAACAAAGTCTCTTTGCAAATCAAAGCATAGCATTGACATTGCATTCTTTTATGTCAATTAAATCAGATTTTGTAGCTAGCATGACAAACACCCTTTAACTTGATTTGACTTTCTTAGAATTGGATTACATTTTCTTTGGTTGTGCTAACTCTTTTGTTCTATCTTGATTTTCAATTTTAGCACTCTCCTTCTCTCTTTGACTTTCTCTAAGTCATCTTTGAGTGCAGTGGGGACATGGGAAACAAAACAATTTTCTTTCCTTTATGCATGAAAGTGTATTGGTTAGTTCTACCATGATGGGAAGCATCTTTATCATATTGCCAAGGTCTACCTAACAGCAAAGAGCATGCTTGCATAGGTACAACATTGCAATCAGCATGATCATGATAAGAACCGAGAGAAAAGTGCAATCTCACCATTCTTGTTACCTTTAATTTTCCACTTGAGTTGAACCATTGAATGTGCTAGGGATGTGGATGCTGTGTTGTGGTCAAGCTAAGCTTCTCAACCATCTCCATGCTTGCAAGATTATTGCAACTCCCTCCATCAATAATAACTCGCACTGAACGCTTATTGATGACAAATTTTGTTTGGAACAAGTTATGGCGTTGATTTTGTTCAGCATTCTCTATTTGCACACTAAGGACACGCTTCACAATGATGCTCATGTATCTTTCTGAAATTTCAGCACCAAAATGCTCCTCCTCATGTTCACCCCCTTGATCTTCACCTGCGAGGTCAGTAACAACTAAAGCAAAATCTTCTTCAACATCACTAGCAGAAGTGTACTCACCATCTTCTCGAACAATTAAAGCACGCTGACTTGGACAATCACGCATCATGTGTCCAAATCCTTTGCATCGATGACATTGCACGTCACGTGTACGACCTGTGGATGCAATTGAGGAAGAACTCTTTGTGGGAGCTTGTACCGTGGCTATTTTCGTGTCGGAGACATGTGATGGAGTGGAAGTAGAGGAAGCAGGGCACCCACGGTTGGAGGGTGGAAGTGCTCGTCCTGAAGTGGTGAATGGAGGCTTTACTTGCACTTGGCTTGGTCGTGACGAAGAAGAGCCTCCAAAGTTTCCTCTCAACTTGGAATGTCATCCCTGTACTTCCCTTTCAGCTTTGCAAGCAAGATGAAACAAACGAGTGATAGAGTTGTATTCTTTATAATCAAGTATATCCTGAATTTCACGATTAAGTCCACCTAAAAATCTAGCCATCTTAGCATCCTCATTCTCTTCCAATCCACATCTCAATACTGCAATTTGTATTTCTTGATAGTACTCTTCTACAGTTACGCCGCCGCTTGTGCTCGCCTGGCCCGAGTAATATTTTCACTACTCTTGTCACCTTCTTCTTGTGCCGGTTAGCATGATTTCACCTTTCCCTGTGATGGTTACAGAAATTGGGAGAACGCTCTGCGAAAAAGTCCGAATACCTCCAAAAGATGCTCCCAGAGATCAGGACGCGCCAGGAATATCTAGTCGACTTGGAGCAGATCAAAGCTAGACATGCAGCCGAGCTGCAAGATATTCGGTCAGAAGTCCAGGCCTTGCGGGAAGAGAAGAAAATCATGTGGCAGGAGAAGCTAGATGTTGTTGGCTCCCCTTCGAGGTAGATATTTCCTGGATCATCCTGTGCTCTTGTTTAATCATCTGGTCTTTTGATTTCCTTATCTCCGTGTCAGTTCGGGATTCTACTATTGCAAAGCTCCAAGAGCAACTTAAGGCCTCGGAGGCTTCCAACTTGAAATCGAAGAAGGAGTTAGAAGGTACGCTCAGCAGCTTGGCCCTCCCTTGCCTTCATTGTCTTCTTGGTATTTCTTAATAATCTATTTTGCTTGCAGACTATAAGTTCACGTGGGCGCAATACGCCTCTTATAACGAGAAAGTCGAGGCCCTTAAAATGTCTTGTGCTAAGCTTCGTGAGGCCTCTGAGCCATTGTTGAGGTTGCGTCATCCCGGAGGCGAGAGGCCGCTCAGTAGGGACCACGTTATCTGCCAACTGGAGGAAGCCCCCAAGGAGCTTAAGAGACTCTTGAAGGAAACGGCGACGAACGGTGCTAGCCAGGCTCTAGCGATCACCAAGTCGCTTTATCCCCGAGTGGATCTTGAAGCCATTAAAGATGGCTATGCCTGCAATGTGGATGAAGACCGGGCCGCCGAACTCTGGGAGCAAGTTAAGGATGCTTCTTCGGCTTTCGTAGAAACTTTGGACCTGTGAATAAATATTTGAAAGTGTTTCTTTGACCTTGCATTTTTTCTTTAAATATGCTGCTATGCTCGATGAGGCCATCTGAGTAGTTTTGACATCTTAAATATCATGTTCGACTAGTTCAGCCCCCAGGCTCTGGGGCATGGTTCATGACGCATGTCTTAGAGTCTTAAAATTCGTAGGAGCGAAGCACTCAGACGCATAATTTTCGAGAAGATTATACGAGAACAACTTTAAGAGTGAACATTCATTCATAAAGAAGCAATTGAATTACAGAGTTCAAGTGAAAAAACGACGTAGTTGTTCTATGTTCCAGGTGTTGTTGACAATTGTGCCGTCTTCACGCTTGAGCTTATAAGCCCCTGGACGTATCACCTCATCGGCGATGTAAGGGCCCTCCCAGCTTGGGGAGAGCTTATGCTCGCATTTCTGATTCTTTCTAAGGACCAGATCTCCTTTAGAGAATGCGCGGCTCCTTACATTGCGACCGTGATAGCGACGTAAGCCCTGAAGGTACTTTGCTGACTGAATTGTTGCAATGTCCCTGGCTTCTTCCAGTCGGTCGAGGTCTTCTAGCTGGCTTTCTTCCGAACCGACCTCCTCATAGCTCCGAACTCGCAGTGATACGAATTCTAACTCGGTGGGGAAGACCGCCTCTGAGCCATACACCAGGAAGAAAGGTGACTACCCGGTTGCTCTGCTGGGAGTGGTTCGCAACCCCCAGAGTACCGAAGGCAATTCTTTGACCTACCGAGTGGCGTATGGTTTGAGACAATAAAAAATCCTTGCCTTTTGGCCTTGTAGCACCATGCCATTGGCTCGTTCGACCTGCCCATTACTTCAGGGTGTGCTACTGATGCGAAGCAAATTTTTATGCCGAGTTCACCACACCAGTCTTGAAATATGCCACCTCTGAATTGGGTGCCGTTATCCGTGATGATTCGGTTTGGTACGTCGAATCTAACCACGATTTCATGGAAGAATTCTTTGGCCTTTGCGGCTGTGATTGTGGCGACTGGCTTGGCCTCAATCCATTTGGTGAATTTATCGACGGCCACGAAGAGATGACTATAACCACCTTGAGCCTTCTTCAAAGGTCCCACCATGTCAAGCCCCCAGACCGCAAATGGCCAGGTGATTGGGATGGTCTGTAGTTCCTATCGCGCAAAGAATTGACATCCTTCGCATGTCCGGACGATGTCCTCTGCATCAGTGACAATAGTCAGCCAGAAAAATTCCTGACAATAAGCCTTGTTGACTAGGGTTGTTGACGCCGCGTGATTCCCACAAATTCCTAAGTGGATTTCTTTGAGAAGATATCTTCCTTCTTGTTCTGATATGCACCGTCGTAGTACACCAGAGGAGATCTTACGATAGACTTCTTCCCTGATTACCACATAGCTCTTGCTTCGGCGCATTATTCGTTTGGCCTGCATGCGGTCTTTGGGTAGCTCGTCCTTCGTGAAATAGTTCAGATACGGAGCTGTCCAATTTAGGGTAATGATCAGGACTTCTGCCTCTACGTTCTTCTCCACTGGGATGTCCGACTTTGGCCGAGTGCTTATTGCGGGCTTATGAATTTCTTCGACGAATACTCCCACGGGCACTGTGGTCCGGCTGGATCCCATTTTTGCTAGCATGTCGGCTGCTTCATTGTCCCGATGGAGCACATGAACAAGTTCCAAGCCGTCAAAGTTGCTTTCTAGCTTGCATACCTCCTAGCAATAGGCAGCCATGTTGTCTTCGATGCAGGACCATTCCTTTTGCACCTGATTGACCACGAGCATTGAATCTCCGTGAACCGTCAAACGTCGGATACCGAGTGATATGGCGATACGGAGCCCATGGATGAGTGCCTCGTACTCGGTGGCGTTGTTCGACATGAGAAAAAGTATTTGAAGAACGTACCTCAACCATTCTCCACTTGGTGATATGAGCACTATACCAGCCCCCGCGCCGCTGAGCATGAGGGAACCATCAAAGTACATCATCCAATACTCGAGTTCCTTGATGACCGCTGGGTTTTGAAGTTCTGTCCACTCGACAGTAAAGTCGGCGAGCGCTTGAGATTTGATGGCTGTGCGAGGCTTGAATAGGATATCAAAAGCTCCAAGCTCGACTGTCCACTTTGCAATTCTCCCAGTGGCCTTCTGGTTGTGAAGTATATCTCCTATTGGGATGGAAGTGACCACCGAAATAGTATGCTCTTGGAAGTAGTTCTTGAGTTTGCGAGATGTAAGAAGTACGACGTATAATAATTTTTGCACTTGTGGATACCGCACCTTAGATTCACTCAGGACCTCGCTGATGAAATAGATCGGGTGTTGGATCTTCTGCACGTGACCCAGCTCCCCCTTTTCTACGATGATTGCAGCGCTGACTACGCGAGTCGTTGCCGCGATGTAAAGTAACAGAGGTTCCCCTGGCATCAGTGAAACCAAGATCTGGGGTGTCGTTAAGAAGGTCTTCAAATCTTCAAACGCTTGCTGTGCCTTAGGCGTCCATTGGAATTTGTCCTGCTTCTTGAGGATTTTAAAGAATGGCATACCTCGCATACCGTCGGAAAATAAACCTGCTGAGTGCGGCCATGCACCCTGTAACCTTCTGGACGTCCTTTTGGCAAGTCAGCGGTTCCATATTTGATATGGCCTTGATCTTTTCTGGGTTGGCCTCAATGCCTCGTTGGGATACGATAAACCCGAGCAGTTTTCCCGAAGATACTCCGAAAACACACTTCTCGGGATTAAGCTTCATGCTGAAAGTCCTTAGACTTTCGAACGTCTCGGTTAGGTCGGCGATAAGGTCCCTCCTCTCCCGAGTCTTTACCACGACATCGTCCACATATGCCTCCACATTGCGTCCGAGTTGGGCGTGAAAACACCGCTGCATTGCGCGTTGATACGTTGCACCAGCATTTTTCAACCCGAACGACATTGTGGTATAGCAAAAGGCCCCAAAGGGCGTGATAAATGAAGTCTTGATATGATCTTCCGCCTTTAGGCGAATCTGGTGGTACCCTGAGTAGGCATCGAGGAAACTCAGGATCTCACACTCGGCAGTTGAATCAACCACCTGATCAATTTGACGTAGCCCGAATGGATCCTTCGGACATGCCTTGTTGAGATCAGTATAGTCAACGCACATGCATCAAGTTTTATTCTTCTTTTGAACTAGTATAGAGTTCGCCAACCAATCGGGATGATACACTTCTTTGATAAAACCTACAGCTAATAGCTTGGTGATCTCCTGCTTGATGGCGTTCTGACGATCTGGAGCGAACCGCTGGAGTCTTTGCTTGATTGGCTTTGCCTTTTTATCGACGTGTAAAGAATGCTCGATCACCTCCTTAGGAACACCCGGCATGTCGGATGGTTTCCAGGCAAAAACCTTGTTAGCCTGGAGGAAGGTAACGAGCATGCCTTCCTATTTATCCTCGAGCCCTATCCCGATCAGAGTCGTTTTGGATGGGTCGGATGAGTCGAGAATAATTCTCTTGGTTCCTTCGCCAGCTTTATCACGGCGTGGCTCGCTTCTTGGATGGGATGTCGCCTTCATCCTGCAATGTGGCAGCCTCTGCCTGGATATTCTTCCCCTCAGCGGTTGCCTCCTGCAGCTCAGCAAGTTCATAGTTCTCTCGGTCGCATTCCAAAGATCGCTTGATGTCACTACGAACCGTGATGACGCTTTTGGGTCCCGGCATCTTCATCACCAAATAGGTGTAGTGCGGGACGGCCATGAACCGAGCCAGATCGGGCCTTCCCAAGATAGTGTGATACGCTGTCTCGAAATCCGCTACCTCGAAATTTATATACTTGATCCAATAGTTGTTTTTGGTACCGAAGGTGACAGGCAAAGCAATCTGCCCGAGTGGAAACGAAGACGCCCAAGGGATCACCCCGTGGAACGGCTGTGAGCTCGGCCTTAGCTCGGAGTGGGGGACGTTCATGTCATCGAAGGTTTTGGCGAACAAGATGTTGAGTCCACTCCCTCCATCAATCAAGACTTTCTTGAGCTTTACGTTGCGAATAACAGGGTCGAGCACTAGAGGATACTTACCCGGATGTAGAACTCGGTTGGGCTGATCCGAGCGGTCGAAGGTGATCGGGACTTCAGAACACTTTAGATACTGGGGGGTTGCCGGTTCCACCGCATTGATCTCTCGAGCGGTAAGCTTTTTTTCGCTTGGACTCGTATCCGGTGGACCCCCGTATATGTAGTTCAGCTCGTGCTCGGGTTCTTGGTAATCATCCTCACCATCATGAAGAGGAGGAACGTCAGGAACGTCTGGGACACTAGGCTCACCGAAGAATGGGCACTTTTTGAGGCCACCGTGGCTGAATTGGTAGAGGATGCCGCTGTTGCCGCCGACCGTACCGATGTCGATGTCTTCCTCGAGATCTTCCCCACCCTTCATGAGGTCAAGGAGGTTCTCGTGAAAGAGCTTGGGCGTGTTCACTGCGGAGAGGTGTGAAATATCTGTAAATGTAATGTTTTCCTAAGCATAATGCCTAGGGAATTTATATATAATAAAGAAGTACCTTTTGTAAATGATGTCCCTGTTTATCTTTTGACGTAGCTTAGGCCCAGCTTGGGGCGTTTTGAAGCTTGCATGGCTCGTTAATTTGGTGATATCCGCATCCGTCTGCCGTAGGCGTAGCTTAGGCTCAACGTGGAGCGCATCGTATTAAGATTGGCATGGCTCTTGACCGAGCAGCATCAAGATCTGACTGGTGCGAGATACACCTTAGGTCCGACTTGGGACATATTAGGATTTGTGCGGCTCGTGGCTGAATGATACCCATGTCCGTAGGACATAGCTTAGGCTCGACTTGGAGCGTATCAGGATTTCTTTGGCTCATGGCCGAGTGATACCCCTATCCGACTGGTGTAGGATACGACTTGGGCTCAACTTGGAGCGTTCCATACATACGTGGCTCTTGGCCAAGTGATACCCGTATCCGACTGGTGGAAGATACGGCTCTGGTCCGACTTGAGAGATATCATATTTATGTGGCTCTTGGCCGAGTGATACCTATATCCAACTGATGTCAGATATAGCTCTGGTCCGACATGGGACATATCAAAGTTTATCCGAATGGTATTCGTACCCGTTTATTACGATGCACAGCTTTTTGACCCTCTTGGGGCATACCATTGGATTCGTGCCTTGTCAGGCTCAACTTGTGATATATGATCCGTCATATGGTAACCAACAGCGACCCAGCGTTGGGCATATCACAAGAAGATACTTTTAATCCATACTGGAGGATATCCACACCCGCTTGGTGCTTTAAGTGGTTAAACATCCCATCATGGGGTGCGACGTGTCCCGAATTTGACTTTGTCAAGCCACGATTGCCTCTGTCTGTCAGGACGCCGCGCCAGTGAGTCATTACGGAACGCAGGGTAGAGACAGGTGTCTTGCAATTTTTCCCGCCAACTCGGCGTGACCCTAATTTTTCTCACTTTTAAAGGCTAGGCCATGCGTCGCCCGATGGTTCACTCTTTCTTGCACACTTTTGCCCCTTCTGCTTACTTGCCTTTCTGACTTCTTCGCCGCTAGGGTGAACTGCTGTTACACTCGCATCCTTGTGCCACTGCTAATCCTTTCTCCCGAAAATGTCTTCTCAACCCTCCAAGGACGCTTGCTCGTCGCTTTCGCCCCAGGATTGGACCACATCGACTACGACGGAGGAGCGGTTGCAATCTATGGCAGACGACGGGGTTCTCCCGTCCCCGATCCTAATCTCCGCTCGGGCGGCAGCAGGTGAATCCATCCCCACTCCTCGTCCTGAAGATGTCGTGGTCTTTGAGTCTTTCTTCCAGCGCGGGCTGGGCCTTCCCGCCTGCGCTTTCCTACGCGGCCTTCTCTACTTCTATGAAATTTAATTGGTGAACTTGAATCTCAATTCCATACTGCAGATCTCCCTTTTCGTTCATCTTTGTGAGGCCTTCCTGGGCATCCGCCCTCATTTCGATCTTTTTCTCCATTTTTACCTCTTGAAACCTTATCCCTCAAAAAGTGACCCCAAGGTAGTTGGGGGAGTCGGATTTTAGCTGCGGGAGGGGCTGAAGAAAAACTACTTCGCAATTCCCTTCAAAACTTCCAACAAAGGCTGGCATCAAGAGTGGTTCTATTGCGCCAACCGGAAGCCTGCTCTTCCCTCCTTTGCTGGGCGCCGACCTAAGGCATCCCTTTCCTGGGTGTCCACCCCCAACGCCATCGACATGGACCAGGTGCATGACGTTCTGGCGCTAATTGAGAAATTGAAAGAGGATGGCCTTACAGGAGTTGGTCTGGCTCTTCACTTTGTTGCTCGCCGGATCCAGCCCGTGAAGGAGCGAGTCCACCTGGGATTCGCGTTCGAAGGGAAGGATGATCCGACCCGGGAACTGCTCGGAGCGCTGTCGAGGGAACAAGTATGTGCTCGGGTAGGCGAATTCTTCATCCCGAGCGTCGACGTGTCTACCGTCAGATGCCCGAAATCCTTCACCGCATCACACCCCCTCCTGAGGTAAGCGAGTTTGGCCGAGAGATTTTTGCCTTTTGTCTCTGAATGTCTTTTGACGGTATAGTGCTCCCTTTCAGGATCGGTCGGCCTTCTTTAGCGATGCGCCTCTCCCGGAGATGCCCGTTCACAAGAGCGCTCTCCCTAAACGACCTGCGAGCTCTTCGGTCGGGAACCCCATCGCCAGGAAGGGGAAGAAAATAATGGCCAAAGACCCTGCGAAGCCTTGCCCGACTGGCGGTCGCAAGATATAGGAACCGTCGGCACGGTCCCCGATGCCTTCGGCCACCTCTCCTCTTGAGCCCGTGGCACAACCGAGCCCTGATCTGAGGGACTCGGGCAGTCGAGAGGAGTCCAGGGTTCCGACTAGTGGCGCCCCGGGTGGTCCCTCCGGGAGTATTTCTGCCACTCGGAAGAAGCCACCGATAAGGATGAAGAAGTCCGACAGGTTTGTTACCATATCGACTCTTTAATTAGAGCTTTTCGCCAGCTTATTTGCTGATAGTTCTTGTAGGAATCCTTCATTCGATGTTCCTGTCGAGACGTCGTCGAGGGTCCCTGAAGAGGCCGAGCCCGAGGACGTTTATGTTTTGGTTGAGGAAGCCTCACCTGTGGACACCGGATCACCTCCCGAGCCCCAGTCGCCTTCACCGACACCTCACGCTTTGGCATCGGGCCCTGCTGCTCAGGAGCCCGTCTCCTATCCGTCCGCCGAAGTTGAGGAGATCCCCCGAATTTCGCCGACCCCCACCCGCCCCCGGCTCGTAATGCAAGCCGCGTGGATCGATGAGGAGGACGGCTTGAAGCTCCTGGACGACTCGGAGGAGGAGGAGAAGGAGAGAAATGACTTTTACAGTCACACCACGACTTGCGCACGCCTGGCCCTGGTAACCACTTCTCTACGCTCACCATTTTTCTTGCTTATGCGAGTCAGCATGTAGTCACCTGTTCCCGTGTTGATCGCAGAAAATAGGGGAGCGCTCTGAAAAGAAGGCCGAGTACCTCCGAAAGATGCTCCCGGAGGTCCGAACACGCCAGGAATACCTGACCGTATTGGAGCAGATCAAGACTGGGCATGCAGCCGAGCTGCGGGCTCTCCGGTTAGAGTTGCAGGTGCTGTGGGAGGAGAAGCTGGACGTTATCGGCTCCCTCCGAGGTGAATATCTCTTAACCTCCCCGTACTTCTCGCTCAGTCGACTGGTTTTTTGATTTCCTTATATCCGTGTCAGCTCGAGATTCCGATATCACGAAGCTTCAGGGGCGGCTCGAAGTCTCGGGAAAGGAATTGGAAGGTACTTTCAGTCGCTCAACCCTCTCTTATCTTCGTTGTCCTCTGCATGGTCCCTAAAAATCTGCTCTGCTTGCAGATTATAAGTTCAAGACGCCGGCGCAGTACGCTGTTTTCAATGACAAGGTTGATGCCCTTAAGACGTCTTGCTCAAAACTCTACGAAGCCTCGGGGCCCTTGCTGAGCTCGCTTCATCCCGAAGGTGAGAGGCTGCTCAGCAGGGACCAAGTTATCAATTGGTTGGAGGAAGCCCACAAGGAGCTCAAGAGACTTTTGAAGGAAGCGGCGACCAATGGTGCTAGCCAGGCTCTGGCGATCACAAGGTCGCTTTACCCTCGAGTGGATCTTGAAGCTATCAAAGAGGGCTATGCCTGCAACGTAGATGAGGACCGAGTGGCCGAACTTTGGGAGGAAGTCAAGGATGCTTCTTCTGCTGTAGCGGAGACTTTGGACCTATGAAAAATATATAAAGGCATTTCTTTGATATTATGTTGTTTTCCTTTTTCTTTTCTTTTATCCGAGTGGCTTTGATATCTCATTCGACTAGTCCAGCCCCCAGGCTCTAGGGCATGGTTCATAACGCATGTCCCGGAGTCTTAGAACTTATAGAAGAGAAGCACTCAAACGCGTAAGATCAAAGAAAATTATATGAAAATAACTTTAAGAACGAACTTTCATTCATATAGGAATAATTGAATTACAAAATTCAGGTGAAAAAATGACGTAGTTGTTCTATGTTCCAAGTGTTGCTGACTGTCGCGCCGTCCTCATGCTTGAGTTTATAAGTTCCAGGGCGTACCACCTCATCGACAATGTAAGGGCCTTCCCAGCTTGGGGAGAGCTTATGCTCGCTTTTCTGATTCTTTCTAAGGACCAGATCTCGTTTAGAGAAAGCGCGGTTCCATACATTGCGACCGTGATAGCGACGCAAGCCCTGAAGACACTTTGCCGACCGAATTGTTGCGACGTTCCTAGCTTCTTCTAGTCGGTCAAGGTATTCTAGCCGGCTTTCTTCCGAGGCAGCTTCCTCATAGCTCCGTACCCGTGGGGATCTGAATTCCAACTCGGTGTGGACGACCGCCTCCGAACCATATACCAGGATGAAAGGTGACTGCCCGGTTGCTCTACTGGGGGTTGTTCGCAGCCCCCTGTTAGTGTTATGCCCTTGAGGCAATCATTTAGATGATTGTAACATGACTATGTTTATGAATAATAATATGATTATTGGTCCGATGAATGTATATCATTATATTGATCAACAAGTATGTGACTTGCTTATGAAGCTCTTTACTTAATGATGTAATTCGATAAATATCTCTGATCGGATATCATCGTATAGGACAACGATGAATAGATCAGCACATGTACTAATCGATGATCATGCTTCATAGATCATGGGATATGGAGATATCATCTATACATTGTGGACGCATGTTGAAGAACATGGGTTAGATAGACCCGCAATGGGACACTGCGAGAATGTTTCATTCTTATGTGTCATCAGTGTATCTCATACCTAGTAGATGTATGATCCTTAGACCTGAGATTGTCATATTCCCTACATGTGTAATAGTTTTCCTTGGGGCTATCAAACAGTACTTCCTAACCGGATAGTTATAAAGGTAACTTTCATGTTTACTATAAAGCGTGCGAGAGGAAGTAAGCAGTCAAGATGGAATTTGCCACTCCAATGAAACGGAGATATATGACAAGGCCACTCGTGTGATATGATTAAGGAAGTGCATGGCCATGCCGTGATTGAGGAGTCAATCACAACTTATTAATATATCACGGATACGAGAGATGGATTGAATCATCAAAGGATGACATGCTTCTCGCCTTGAGATCAATCTTCATATACTTGGCAAAGGGATTATTACATGAGTACTTTTGATAGGTTACGTCCGATTTGATCATAGTATGTTTGGGAGTTGGCATACTTTGCAAGAAGCCACTACCAACTATTGGATTGAAAAGGAGTTTTCAATCCATGTCCAAACGTATGTGAACTGCAGGTCACACACTTAATGGTGGGACGCATTAATTTGGATTGGATCCGTAATTAATGAACCTCGTGGGCTTAGCACACTGATGGGCCCTAGTTTAGGGTTTCATCTCGTGGCTATATAAGGAGGAGGAGGGGAGGGTGCGGTGTGCTTTCCACGGTTTAGGAGTGATTCACTCGAAACCCTAGCCTACTCCTCTCGCTGCCCTCGAAAGCGACGGTGCTTGCACACCGACGCACGCGGCGTTCCATCTCGGACGTGTGGACTCTGCGGTGACGCTGCTGCGATCTGCGGCGTGGGAGGACGATCCACGGCAAGGCGAGGGCGATCCACTACATCGACGAACGATCTTGCGTAGAACGATCCACTACATCAACGCGCGAAGGATTCCGCAGCTCGCGCGTCTAGTGGTAATCTTATCTATGATCCCTTCTTGCGAGTAGCTTTACGGTTTCGCGGTAGATTTTTTTTGTGCTAGCGTAGCATACGCGTTCCTCTTGATGGTATCGAGCCATCTCGTATAGTTTTGTGATCCGGATGTTGCACATATGATGTGTAAGGTTAGTAGATTGGATCTATTACATGTTCACCGAGTTCATGTGATGAATTGGTGACGGCGATCATCGATGAGATCGATCGGTTTAGGGTTTGAGGAAAGTGCAAAGCGACTCAATCTTGATTTAGGTGAGTCCGTTCATGGTGCGACGTTACCCTTACCGGTCGGGTTACCGCCATCGGGGTTTCAAACGTATCCATATGGGACCAAGCGGTCGATTGAGTTGGATTGGGTCAATCGGTTGATCCATGGTAAGCGCAAAGCAGATTCAATATTGATTTGGGTGAGTCCGTTCATGGTGCGACGTTACCCTTACGGTCGGGACGCCCGCCCGGAAGCGCCCCTCGGACCCCCCGCGTGACCGGCCAATGGGACCGCGCTTGGGCGCTGCCCCTCGGACCCCGGAGTCGTAGGTTTGCTTTTGTTTAACTCGTTTTTGCAGGGAATTATGTGAAATGGTATGGCCTATGTGTATGTGATGCATGTAATTTCCACATGGCCTGCGTGCCGTGTCAAGCCATAAGGCTATTTAAATTGTATAACGACCTGCGTGTCGACTTGTGATGCTTAAAACCCTCATGTAAAATTCATTATAAAAAGTTGTAAGGAGTTGCATCCATAATGATGAAGACGATGGTATCAAGCAAGATGGCTAGGTGAACAAATCAAGCAAGGTGGCTAGGTGAACAAACAAGCATGATGATGGAGATCTTAATGCTAAGGGCCATGCTATTTCACACTTATTTTGATTTTACGTGGATGTGTGTTTAATCCTTGCTATTTTCTTTATGCTCATTGCATGTGATGCCATGTTCATAGTAATCTTTGTTCATCCCTATAGTTAAAAATTTTAAATCAAATTGTCCATCCAATTGTTGCACCTATCAAGAATTTGGATCGTTATTGATATGACTGCCAAAGTAGTATATCAATGGCTATCTCAATAGATGATAGGGATGTGTTGGACACATCACGCATAACAATGGTAGATTTAATCAAGCTATCAAAACGGTTTTGGGCTTGAGGACATAAGTGGTTGGGATTTGATTTCAGTAATGAAGGAACCTATACAAGACAAGTGGTGTCTAGGAAAACACACATGAGGCAGGTTTCTTAATTGGCACCCGTATACGGGAAGTGCTCCCTCCCTCATGTGAGCCCTTGGGGCAGGTTGACCTGGCCATGAGTCAAGTTGATGGAGGCATTCATTGATGAGGACATCACTTCTATGGATATAGCCACACCTGCAAATCCATCACCTACGCATCAATCGGTCCCCGTTGCTGTAATACATGGACCGATTACTCGAGCTCGCGCACGTCAACTCAATTACCAGGTGAATTCGTTCCTCGGGCTTCATACGAATATTTTAATGGATGGAATGCTATTTAATTCTTGTGATGATGTCCTTTGCCTCAGGAACTTGGGTGAGGAACCAACCAAGATGAAGGATAGAAGAGAAGTGCACGAGTTCGGTTCAGATTCGACTCCAGGACAGGGCTGACTTGTTTCGGCCGCCACGGCTACATCCGGACTCCGTTTTGGGCGTTCTTATACTTCACTGAAAGCTTATCAAGTCTACTTTTCAACGGATCTGGAATCACATCCAAACTCCTTCTGAGTTGACGGGAATCGTTCAATTAAGCAGCGTCACTTTTTCAGTCCAAGTCAAAAGTGGGCCTTTGGCCTTGTAACAAGGAAAGCCCACTTAAGGCTGCACCCTAGGGTTCCTAGACGCCTCTCCACAATAAAAACAGCCAGCCGCTGCCATTAGATAGTGGGTTTTTTTTTAGATCAAAGATAGCAGTTGCTACTTCTTGTAATCGCGCGTGTTGGCTAAACCGCCCGAATTACTTGTCATCAAAAACCCCTCTTTTGTGATTCTGAATGAACTCGTGGTTTCAATTATAATTTCAGTGCTTGTTCATCTTGTTCTTGCGTGTTCTTCGATTGCTTGCAGGAACAAAGGCCATCGTGGTCAGATTGATCGTGCACCAGCAAGATCAATAACAACTTCGGAAGTCGGTGTAACGATTGCTAAGGCGCATCGTCTGGGGACGGTGTAGTCGGATCGCCAACGTCTTCTTCCACCCAATCGAATCTATCCCTCTCTCATCGAAAGGTCGGGACCTATCCTCCTATCATTCATTACTTGTTTTCATACTCAACAAACAAGAGTTACATATGATGTAATTAGCAAAGGTGTTGCTTACCTATGTCATTAAATTTCTAGCAGTGATGCCAAAGCTCACTAGTGTTTGATGAATATGGATCTTGAGTACTCACTATGTGTCTATAAAAGGGACATAAAATAGAAGTGTCTTTAATTAAAAAGTTTAATAAAAGTTTTACATAAACATAGTGCTTAGAATCTTTGCATGTTTTGTTGTAGTTCAATGGCACCTTCTCCTACTCCTGCTACACCGGGTTTTGCTTTGAGATCAGTTTTGGAAAGGGAAAAACTGAATGGAACTAATTTTGTTGATTGGTATCGCAACCTGAGAATTGTTCTCAAGCATGAAAAGAAGGACTATGTTCTAGAGAATCCAATTCCTGATGAACCACCGAAAATCTTTGCTCGCAATTTGAAGGTTGAATATGAAAAGCATGTTAATGCTTCAGAGAGGTCATTTGTCTCATGCTAGTCACCATGGACTCGAGCTCCAAAAGCAATATGAGGACCAGGATGCTTACAATATGATTGTAGGCTTGAAGGGCATGTTTGGGAATCAAGCAAGAGCTGAGAGGTATGGTATCTCAAAGCTTTTATTTGCTTGTAAGTGGTCAAGGCGATCCGTCCATCCTCATGTGATCAAGATGATTGGTTACATTGGGAGATTAGAAAACTTGAGTTTCCCTTAGCCTCGGTTTGGCCACAGATGTTATTCTCAGTCTACGCCTCAGAGCTTTGAGCCATTCATTATGAATTTTCATATGAATAGCATGGAGAAGAGCCTAACCGAGCTACATGGGATGCTCAAGGCTGCCGAGAAAGTATTAAGAAAAACCCAATCATGTGATGATGGTTGTAAAACAACCGCTTTCAAAAAGAGGAAGGCTAAGGCTGGGGAACGGGAAAGAGCAAGGGCAAGGGCAAGGGCAAGGCTCAAGATGAGATCGCAAGCCTCAAAACTAAGCTTGAAGCTTAAAGTTGGCCCTCAACACGATACCCAATGCTTCTATTGCAAGAAATCGGGGCATTGGAAGCGGAACTACAAAAAGTACTGCGGATAAGAAGAATGGAAATGTGGTTTCCACTTGGTATTAATGTTATAGAAATTAATCTTGCTACTTCTTCACTCAGCTCATGGGTATATGATACCGGTTCGGTTGCTCACATTTGCAATTCGTTGTGGGGTGATAAAGAGTAGAGACTTGGCAAAAGGAGAAGTGGATCTTGGCGTGGGGAATAAAGCAAGAGTTTGGTCTTGCCGTTGGCACATACCCATTGCATTTGCCTTGAGATTAGTTTTAGAACTTAATAATTGTTATTTTGTTCCATCTTTGAGTAGAAACATTATTTCATCTTCTTGTTTGGAACACGAAGGTTATGATTTCAGAATAAAGAACTTTGTTTGTTCGATATTTTTGAATGATATGTATTATGGTCGTTGCCCCATGGTGGATGGGTTGTACGTCCTTGAACTCAAGAAAAACCTGTCTATAATATTAATGTAAAAGGCATCGGCCTAATGATTTGAACCCTACCTTTTTGTGGCATTGTCGCTAGGTCATATAAATGAGAAGCGCATGAAGAAGCTCCATGGTGATGGACTTCTAACCTCATTTGATTTTGAATCACTTGAAACATGTGAATCTTGTTTACTTGGCAAGATGACAAAAGCCCTTTCACGTGTTTTAGTGAGAGAGCAAGTGAATTATTGGCCCTAGTACATACGGATGTATGTGGACCAATGAGCTCGATTGCTAGGGGTGGGTTTCAGATTTTGTAACTTTTATCGATGACTTGTAGATATGGATATATCTATTTAATGAGGCATAAATCTGAAACTTTTGAAAGGTTCAAAGAGTTTGAACGAAGTACAAAATCAACTTGGCAAAACAATAAAACACTTACGATCCGATCGTGGTGGCGAATACTTGAGCCAAGAGTTTGGTGATCATCTAAAGCAATGTGGAATCGTTCGCAACTTACTCCGCCAGAATGCCTCAATGGAATGGCGTGTCCGAACGACGAATCGAACTTTATTATATATGGTTCGGTCAATGATCACCAAACAGATCCGCCATTATCCTTCCGGGTTTCGCTCTAGAGACAGTGCGTTCACTTTGAATAGGGTCCCATCAAAATCCGTTGAGAAGACGCCATATGAGATATGGGTAGGAGAAGACCCATGTTGTCATTTCTCAAGATATGGGGATGTGAGGCTTATGTAAAACGTTTACAATCTCGATAAACTCGCACCTAAATCAGAAAAATGCTTTTTTGTGGGGTATCCTAAAGAAACAAAAGGATATTACTTTTACAAAAGAAACGAGAACAAAGTTTTTGTTGCTCGAAATGGTGTCTTTTTAGAGAAAGAGTTTCTTTCAAAAAAAATCAGTAGGAGTGATGTGTATCTTGATGAAGTTCGAGAATCACATGAATATGTTCAAGCTACCACTGAACCTTCACAAGATGTACAAAGTGTTGTACAACCTGTGGAAGAGACTCCAGCCCCACGTAGGTCGGGGAGGCCACGTCATGTACCTATAAGATATGGGAGTGACATATTATTGTTGGACAATGATGAGCCCACGACTTATGAAGAAGCAATGATGGACCCAAACTCCGAAAAATGGCTTAAAGCCATGAGATCCGAAATTCAATCCATGCATGACAATCAAGTTTGGAACTTGGTCGACTCTCCTGATGGTGTAAAAACCATTGAGTGCAAATGGATTTTCAAGAAAAAGATAGACGTAGATGGAAATATTCAGATCTATAAGGCACGGTTGGTGGCAAAGGGTTTCAAACAAGTTCAAGGAGTTGACTATGATGAAACTTTCTCACCGTAGCCATGCTCAAGTCTGTCAGGATCATTTTAGCTATTGTTTGCATATTTTGATTATGAAATATGGCGGATGGATGTCAAAACAGCATTCCTTAATGGGAATCTTTACGAGGATGTATACATGATACAACTGAAGGTTTTGTTGATCCTAAATATGCTAAAAGGGTATGCAAGCTTCAAAGATCCATTTATGGGTTAAAGCAAGCATCTCGGAGTTGGAACATTCGTTTTGATGAAGTAGTCAAAGGTTTTGACTTTATCAAAAATGAAGAAGAGCCTTGTGTTTACAAGAAGGCTAGTGGGAGCGCACTTGTATTTACGATTTTGTATGTGGATGACATATTATTGATCGGAATGACATTCCTATGCTTGAAGATGTTAAGACTTCATTAAAAGGAGTTTCTCAATGAAGGACTTGGGAGAAGCATGCTATATCTTGGGCATAAAATCTATAGAGATAGATCAAAAGGTTAATTGGATTAAGTCAGAAACGTACATTGACAAGATATTGAAAAGGTTCAATATGCATGAATCCAAGAGAGGTTTCATGCCAATGTCACATGGCATCGATCTCGCAAGAATCGGTCTCCTTCGACATCCGATGAGCGAGACAGGATGAGCAAGATTCCATATGCTTCACTATTGGGTCTATTATGTATGCCATGATCCGTACACGCCGGATGTCTCATATGCTCTAAGTGTCACGAGCGGATACCAAGCGGATCCCGTGATGGTCATTGGATAGCGATAAAAATATCTCAAGTACTTGAGAAGAACTAAGGGTATGTTCCTTGTTTTTGGAGGTAAGGAAGATCTGGTTGCAACGGGTTACACCGATGCAAGCTTCCAAACCGACAAAGATGATTTCGATCGCAATCCGGGTTTGTGTTTACACTTAATGGAGGAGCGATGGTGGAAGAGCTCCAAGCAAAACACGGTGGCCGACTCTACGACGAGCGGAGTACATTGCGGCCGGAGGCCGCAAAGGAAGGCGTGTGGATTAAGAAGTTTATCACGAGCTTGGTGTGGTCGCTAGTGCCTCTAGTCCAATGGACATCTATTGTGATAATAGTGGTGCCATTGCACAAGCTAAAGAGCCTAGATCACATCAGAAGTCTAAACACATACTCCGTCGCTTTCACCTTATTCGCGAGATTGTGGATAGAGGTGACGTGAGAATATGCAAAGTACATACGGAAGCCAATGTGGCCGATCCGTTGACAAAGCCGCTGCCACAGCCTAAGCATGAGGCGCACACAAGGTCTATTGGTATTAGATACTTAATTGATTGACTCAAGTGCAAGTGGGAGATTGTTAGTGTTATGCCCTTGAGGCAATCATTTAGATGATTGTAACATGACTATGTTTATGAATAATAATATGATTATTGGTCCGATGAATGTATATCATTATATTGATCAACAAGTATGTGACTTGCTTATGAAGCTCTTTACTTAATGATGTAATTCGATAAATATCTCTGATCGGATATCATCGTATAGGACAACGATGAATAGATCAGCACATGTAGTGATCGATGATCATGCTTCATAGATCATAGGATATGGAGATATCATCTATACATTGTGGACGCATGTTGAAGAACATGGGTTAGATAGACCCGCAATGGGACACTGCGAGAATGTTTCATTCTTATGTGTCATCAGTGTATCTCATACCTAGTAGATGTATGATCCTTAGACACGAGATTGTCATATTCCCTACATGTGTAATAGTTTTCCTTGGGGCTATCAAACACTACTTCCTAACCGGATAGTTATAAAGGTAGCTTTCATGTTTACTATGAAGCGTGCGAGAGGGAAGTAAGATCAAGATGGAATTTGCCACTCCAATGAAACGGAGATATATGACAAGGCCACTCGTGTGATATGATTAAGGAAGTGCATGGCCATGCCGTGATTGAGGAGTCAATCACAACTTATTAATATATCACGGATCGAGAGATGGATTGAATCATCAAAGGATGACATGCTTCTCGCCTTGAGATCAATCTTCATATACTTGGCAAAGGGATTATTACATGAGTACTTTTGATAGGTTACGTCGATTTGATCATAGTATGTTTGGGAGTTGGCATACTTTGCAAGAAGCCACTACCAACTATTGGATTGAAAAGGAGTTTTCGAATCCATTTCCAAGCGTATGTGAACTGCAGGTCACACACTTAATGGTGGGACGATTAATTTGGATTGGATCCGTAATTAATGAACCTCGTGGGCTTAGCACTGATGGGCCCTAGTTTAGGTTTCATCTCGTGGCTATATAAGGAGGGAGGAGGAGGGTGCAGGTGTGCTTTCCCACGGTTTAGGAGTGATTCACTCGAAACCCTAGCCTACTCCTCCCGCTGCCCCTGCCGAGCGACTAGGTGCTTGCACATCGACGCACGGCGTTCCATCTCTGGACATGTGGACTACTGCGGTGACGCTGCTGCGACTGCGGCGTGGGAGGACGATCCACGGCAAGGCGAGGACGATCCACTACATCGACGCAACGACTGCGGCGAGAACGATCCACTACATCGACGCGCGAAGGATTCCGCAACTGTGCGTCTAGTGGTAATCTTATCTATGATCCCCTTCTTGCGAGTAGCTTTCTGGTTTCGCGGTAGAATTTTGTTTTTGTGCTAGCGTAGCATACCGCGTTCCTCTTCACCCCCAGAGTACCGAAGGCAATTCTTTGACCCACCGAGTGGCATATGGTTGGAGACGATCGAAGATCCTTGCCTTTAGGCCTTGTAACACCATGCCATTGGCTCGCTCGAGCTGCCCATTACTCCGGGGGTGTGTCACTGATGCGAAGAAAATTTTTATGCCGAGTTCACCACACCAATCTTGAAATATGCCACCTCTGAATTGAGTGCCGTTGTTCGTTATGATTCGATTTGGTACACCAAACCTAACCAAGATTTCGTTGAAGAACTCCTTGGCCTTAACAGCTGTGATTGTGGCGACTGGCTTGGCCTCAATCCACTTGGTGAATTTATCGACAGCCATGAAGAGATGAGTATAGCCACCTTGGGCTTTCTTCAAAGGTCCCACCATGTCGAGCCCCCAGACCGCAAATGGCTAGGTGATTGGAATGGTTTGTAGTTCCTGTGCCTGTTTGTTCATCTGCCGCACAAAGAATTGACATCCTTCGCATGTCCGGACGATGTCCTCTGCATCAGTAACAGTAGTCGGCCAGAAAAATCCCTGGCGATAAGCCTTGCCAACCAGGGTTGATGACGCCGCGTGATTCCCACAAACTCCCGAGTGGATCTCTTTGAGAAGATCTCTTCCTTCTTGCTCTGATATGCACCGTTGTAGAACGCCAGAGGAGCTCTTGCGACGGAGTTCTCCCCTGATCACTACATATCTCTTGCTTCGGCACATTATTCACTCGGCCTACGTGCGGTCTTCGGGTAGCTCGTCCTTCATCAGATAATCCAGATACGGGGCTGTCCAATCGGGGTTTAAGAAAAAGACTTCTGTCTTTTCGCTCTTCTCAATTGGGACGTCCGACTTAGGCCGAGTGCTTATTGTGGGTTTGTGAATTTCTTCGACGAATACTACCACGGGAACAGTGGACCAGCAAGATCCCATCTTGGCTAGTTCGTCGGCCGCTTCATTTTCTCGTCAGAGCACGTGAACCAGTTCTAGATCGTCAAAATTTCCTTCCAGCTTGCGTACCTCTTGGCAGTAAGCAGCCATGTTGTCTTCGATGTAGGACCATTCTTTTTGCACTTGATTGACCACGAGCATTGAATCTTCGCGAAACACCAAATGTCGGATACCAAGTGAAATGGCAATACGGAGCCCATGGATGAGTGCCTCGTACTCGGCGGCGTTGTTTGATGCAGGAAATAGTATTTGAAGAACGTATATCAATCTTTCTCCACTTGGTGATATGAGCACTATACCAGCCCCCACGCCGCTGACCATGAGGGAACCATCGAAGTACATGGTCCAATACTCAAGTTCTTTGACGACCGTCGGGCTCTGTGAAGTTCTGTCCACTTGGTGGTGAAGTCGGCGAGTGCTTGAGACTTAATGGCTGTGCGGGGCTTGAATACGATATCGAAAGCTCTAAGCTCGACTGCCCATTTTGCAATTCTCCTAGTGGCCTCCTAGTTATGTAGTTTATCTCCTATTGGGAAGGAGGTGACCGCCGAAATAGTATGTTCTTGGAAGTAGTGCTTGAGCTTACGAGATGTAAGAAGTACGACATATAATAGCTTTTGCACTTGTGGATATCGCACCTTAGATTCACTCAGGACCTCGCTGACGAAGTAGACCGAGTGTTGGATCCTCTGCATGTGGCCCGGTTCCTCCCTTTCGACGATGATTGCAGCGCTGACTACATGAGTCGTTGCCGCGATGTAAAGTAACAGAGGTTCTTCTGGCATCAGCGAAACCAAGACTAGGGGCGTCGTCAAGAAGGTCTTCAAATCTTTGAACGTTTGCTGTGCCTCAGGTGTCCATTGGAACTTGTCCTGCTTCTTGAGGTGTTTAAAGAAAGGCATACCTCGCATACCCAGTCGGGAAATAAACCTGCTGAGTGCCGCCATGCATCCCGTAAACTTCTGGACGTCCTTCTGGCAAGTCGGTGGTTCCATAATTGATATGGCCCTGATCTTTTCTGGGTTGGCCTCAATGCCTCACTATGATACGATAAACCCGAGCAGTTTTCCCGAAGATACTTTGAAAACACACTTCTCAGGATTGAGCTTCATGCTGAAAGTCCTTATTCTCTCGAACGTCTCGGTCAAGTCGGCGATAAGATCCTTCCTTTCCCAAGTCTTCACCACGACATCGTCCACGTATGCCTCCACATTGCGTCCGAGCTGAGTGTGAAATCACCGCTGAATTGCGCGCTGATACGTTGCACCAGCATTTTTTAATCCGAACGCCATCGTGGTATAGCAGAAGGCTCCGAAAGGTGTGATGAATGAAGTTTTGATGTGATCTTTCGCCTTTAGGCGAATCTGGTGGTACCCTGAGTAGGCATCGAGAAAACTTAGAATTTCGCACCCGGCGGTCGAGTCAACCACTTGATCAATTCGAGGTAGCCCAAAGGGATCCTTCGGACATGCCTTATTGAGATCAGTATAATCAACGCACATGCGCTAAGTTTTATTCTTCTTTTGCACTAGCACAGGGTTTGCCAACCAATCGGGGTGATACACCTCTTTGATGAAACCTGCAGCTAAAAGCTCGGTGATCTCCTGCTTGATGGTGTTCCGACGGTCCGGAGTGAATTGCCGAAGCTTTTGCTTGATTGGCTTTGCCTTTTCATCGACGTGCAGCGAATGCTCGATCACCTCACTTGGAACACCCGGCATGTCGGATGTTTTCCAGGCAATGATGTCCTTGTTAGCCTGGAGAAAGGTGACGAGCGCGCCTTCCTATTTTTCATCGACCCCTAACCCGATCAGGGTCGTCTTGGACGAATCGGATGGGTCGAGGGCAATTCTCTTGGTTCCTTCGCCAGGCTTCATCCCTGACGTGGCCTGCTTCTTGGACAGGACGTCGCCTTCTTCCCGCAGCGTAGCGGCTTCTGCCTGGATTTTCTTCACCTCAGCGGTCGCCTCCTGCAACTCGGCGAGTTCGTGGTTCTCTCGGTCGCATTGCAAGGATTGCTTGATGTCACTGCGGACCGTGATGACGCCTGTGGGTCTCGGCATCTTCATCACCAGATAGGTGTAGTGCGGGACGGCCATGAATCTAGCCAGACCGAGCCTTCCCAAGATAGCGTGGTACGCCGTTTCGAAATCGGCCACCTCGAAACTTATGTGCTCGGTCCGGTAGTTGTCCTTGGTGCCGAAAGTGAAGGGCAAAGAAATCTGCCCGAGTGGAAACGAAGACGCCCAAGGGATCACTCCGTGGAATGGCTGAGTGCTCGGCCTTAGCTCAGAGCATGGGATGTTCATATCGTCGAGGGTTTTGGCGAACAGGACATTGAGTCCACTCCCGCCGTTGATCAGGACCTTCCTTAACTTTACGCTGCGAATAACAGGGTCAAGCACTAGAGGGAACTTACCTGGATGTAGAACCCGGTTGGGGTGATCCGAGCGGTCAAAGGTGATCGGTACCTCGGACCACTTTAAATATTTGGGGGCTGCTGGTTCCACTGCATTGATCTCCCGAACGGTAAGCTTTTGCTTCCACTTGGACTCGTATCCGGTGGAGCCCCCGTAAATGTAGTTCAGCTCGAGCTCGGGCTCCTGAAAATTGTCCTCACCGGGAGGGTCCTTCTTGGCAGCCTCATCCTTCACTGGAACTGGTTGCCTATGGCTCTCACGCGCAAAACGCTTCAGAGTGAAGCAGTCCTTGGCCGTGTGCTTTCCCTTTGGGTGGAAAGGGCAGATCGCCTCCATGACAGAATTATAGTCGGGTGCCTCCCTCCGCAGGGCTCGGGGCTGGTCACGGTCGGTTACTGCGACTAGCTCCTCGCCTTTCTGCTTCTTATCTTTGTGCTTAGAGGACTCGGGCTTGTCGCCTTAGTTCTTCTGCTATGGGCGATCCTCTTGGCGCTCGGCCAGGGCATCTGATACCGTGGCATAGCGATCGGCCAGCGCAAACATCTCCTTCACTGAGGTTGGGGGTTTCCTGGACATTTTCTTGATTAGATCAGGATCACTTACCCCTTTCTGGAAGGTCGCCACCACCACCGCTTCAGACACGTCCCTGACGGTGTTCTTCTTCTGCATGAAACACTGAATGAAATCTCTCAGTGTCTCATCCTTTTTCTGGTGAAGCTGGTATAGGTCCCACGGGGTGCCAGGCTTCTCATAGGTTCCCTGAAAGTTCGCGATAAACTAATCGCAAAGGTCGCTCCAGGAATCCACCGAGTTCGCCGGAAGTCCTGTGAGCCAAGCTTGAGTCAAGGGGGTGAGATTGACTGGCAGATAATTTGCCATCACGTTCTGGTTCCCTCCGACTACCTTAACCGCCAGGGCGTAGATCTACAGCCAAGCTTCCGGATCTCATTCCCTGTCGAACTTTACGATGCCTTTGGGATTGAATCCTTCGGGGCCATATCACTCGGCGTAGCCGAGGAGTGAACGCTCGGATCCCATCAATAGATCTCTCATCATGATGAGGGGGAGACCGATGTGGCGAGCCTCTGGCTCGGTGACTGTCTTCAACGTGTCAGGGTGGAGTTCGGCGTGGCGAGTTCATGGCTCGACAGTCGTCGTCGTTCCAACCCCGGCGATGATAATCTCTATGGTCATCGCAGTCGTCGTACCTTTGATCACTCCGTCGATCGTGGCCGGTGCCGAAACGCTCTTAGTCGTCGTGGCGCCCGCGTCGCTCTTCCTTGTCCCGCTCCTACCGTCTGGTGGTGATGTCTTGGCAGAGGTCGCGGTTGAGAATTCGGCGAGCGTTTCCGACTGGTGGTGTATGGCACCGACTGCCGGTATTCCGACTGGTTGCAGTCTGACTGCTGGCGACACGAGTAGCCGCGTGGGAGCGCGAGTGCGCTTCACCTACCGGCTTTTCCTGATTCTGTTGGATTGCTGCTGGCATCACCATAGCCTTGATCTGGGCCACAATCGGGGCCGCCAGGCTGTCCGATGCAATCATCGGGTCCGGCATGTCGAGAAGCATCTTGGAAGCGACGACGTTCTGCATCGGTGTGCGGAAGACGGATTGGTCTCCCAACCTGGACTGCAGGATGTCCTCGCGGACATTGCGGCCGCGCGATCGAAGAGATCGCACCTGCACCTCCTTGCCCTTACGAAGGCGATCTTCCTCCGCAGCCTCTTGGTCTTCTTGATGGAGATCGGTCCTCTGCTCCTCAATCGCGAAGATGCCACGAAAATCGCAGCAGTTCCTCACAATGCCGACTAGTTTTCTGGGTGAGTCAGAGTGGCATACCTGATGGGTTGGCCAGATCTTCACCAAATTTGATCTGGCTTTGGACCAGGCAGACAAGCTCTCCGCACGTATCTGCGATGAAGTCCAGGCTTCTGAAACGGAAGGCTTGGTCGGAGACGAAGGTGGCGATGAATCCGCCGATTGCTGCCATCGAGTCTGTAGGAAAAGATTATAGCGCTTCCCTTACCTGGCACGCCAACTGTCGACTTTTGTAGTCGGCAATAATTTTATGTGGTGGCGCTAGATCTCAAACTCGAAGGTCACACAAGACAAGGGATTAGACAGGTTCAGGCCCTCGACGATGGAGGTAATACCCTAATCCTGTGTGCTGGGATTATATGGATCTCTTGGATCAAAGGTTGCTCAAAGCGTAATGTGCTATGGGCGATATAGTGTGTGAGCTCTAGGGCTTGATTGCTCTATGCTTGGATGATTGGATGTCTATGGTGTTACCCACCCTCTCCCTTATATACTGGGTGTGGGGTGGCTTACAGAGTCCTGATCGGTTAGGAGATTCTGATCGGTTGCTATATTCTAGTTGGTTACAAGGTAGGGTTTACATCTTTATCTACCCTATTAATGACTCAGAATACAACCGTATATTTTATACCCAGATACATATAACTGTCTATAAGATGTGCCCCTTCCGTACGGTAGCAGTGCTAGGCGTAGGGCTCATCCTTTGGGACTTCGCATGGACCTGTCTCCTCCTTAGTCGATACTGGGCCGGTCTTGGAGATACCTGGTTTCATATATTCCACACTGGCGGTTGAGGGGGCATCATCAGGACAGCGTCGATCGCGAACGTTCTGACGCCTCGGGGGAATATCCGGAGATAGGCCCCCGGAAGCATCGCTACTCGAGCAAGCGCTGCTGCCGCTCTGCTGACCGCGGGGACGCCCGCGCACCGGGCTCAGGTCCCGATGAGGCGGGGATGGCCGCGGTGGGCTTCGGACCCGCGGATATGGAGTCAGCCGGCGAGAGCGGCGGTGGCCGTGCGATGAACTGCTATCGCTGTTTAGGGAGCGAGGCTCGAGGGGTTGCTGTCGCTCTTGCTGCGAGGGCATGGCCTCGTCAGCCGACCTACCAAGCTCCTCGATGAGGGACCAGCAAAAGAGAGTGACCCCGCCTGGGTAGGATCAGCCATGGCCGGAGCGATGGCCCGCAAACGTTCCCGAATGGGATCGTCCAGGCAAGTAGGGCTGCAATGCCCGGACGAGGCGCGGAGCCCTTCGCGCTCCTCCCGTTAGAGGGCGGTGATGGCCTGGTTGATAGCAACTTGGACCAATCGACGCACCTCTTGCGGGGCTTCTAGGCCACCATCACTTGTTCCTGCGCTTGCCTCGCGGCCGCCGGCCATGAAGGCCAGGCGTTTGCGTGGCGGCGCCGAAGGTGAGAACATGGAGGTGGAGTCTTCACACTCGAGACCGTTCGAGTCCGGTTTTGCTGATTGTGACATGTTATCGTTGAAGCCGAAGGTGCCGGTGACGCTGGAGCAGAGAACTCTGAACGAGCGAAACTCGGGCCCCACGGTGGGTGCCCGCTATCGACGATCGGAACCGTCAAACGCAGAAGAGAGGGCAGATGCTTAGGAGATTGTTCGGGAGTGGGACCCGAAGTCGTGCTCGTTTGGAGGCGCCTAACATCGGGGTAGATTGTCAAGGAAGAGACACTGGACACGAGGTTTATACTAGTTCGAGCCCCCGAGGATGGGTAATAGCTCAACTCCAGTCTTGCCCTAAGGCAAAAGATGTATAAGTGGTTCGGTGAGAGAGTACAAACAGGGCCCGAGCTAGGGAGTCGCTCTGTGGCGCTGTTCTTCTCTTCTTGTTTCCGCGCACCCTTTGGTCAGGGCGATTCATGGCTTTTATAGCCCTCTGGGGACCCTGCTGCTTGGTCCTGAGGCTGACGTTAGGAGCTTGTGGCGAGTTGACAGGTGCTGACGAGAGACGTCAACAGCCATTCAGAGTTTGACGGGAGCTGTTGAGAGCTTGACGTGGGCTGTTGAGAGCTTGACGGGAGCTGTTGAATCCTAGTTCCCATGTAGGGGTAGGTAGAGCGCTGATTCCCACGCAGGGGAGAGTTTTTACACAAGATAAATAAAATGTTACAGATGTCTTCTTCTTTGGAGGTCGTGGAGGTGTTGAGGTCGAGGTGTAGAGGTCGAGGAAAATGGTACTTGGTCCTGCGCCTGTGCCCGAGCTCGTTGGTCTCGAGCCCGATTATCGGGAGGGCACCTCCCAGGTCCGAGATGAGCCCCTGGGTCCGAGGAAAACCGCCACGAGACCCCGGGGGGATGCTTACATGTGGCGAGGGTACTGATCCCTGACAACCCCGAATGGACTTCTGATGCACTCTAACTCTTATCGGTATGCGTTTTGAATCCGTCTGAGTTAGTGTTAAAAATTCCTCACAATGTGTCCCAACTTGCACTACAGACTCCGTTCGTGCGAAAAAAGTCACAGAGTGAAACTGAGTAACAAACAACCCGAATGGACTTCATATGCGCCCTAACTCAAAAAGGTACGTGTTTCGAATCCCTCTGAGTCGGTGTTAAAAATACTCACAACGTGGACAACTTGCACTTCAGACTCCATTCGTGCGAAAAAAGTCACAGAGTGAAACTAAGTGACAAACACCCCAAAGGAACTTCATATGCACTCTAACTCTCATCGGTATGCGTTTGGAATCCGTCTGAGTCGCTATTAAAAATTCCTCACAAGGTGTCCCAAGTTGCACTGTAGACTCCATTCGTGCGAAAAAAAGTCACAGAATGAAACGGAGTCACAAACACCCCGAATGACTTCATATACGCCCTAACTCATATCGGTATGCGCTTCGAATCCATCTGTGTCGATGTAAAAAATTCCTCACGACGTGTCCCACTTGCACTTCAGACTCCGTTCGTGCGAAAAAAAGTCCCATAGTGAAAATTAGTGACAAACACCCCGAATGGACTTCATATTGCCCTAACTCATAATGGTATGCGTTTCGAATCATTCTGAGTCGGTGTTAAAAATTCCTCACAACGTAGCTCCAATCGTGCGAAAAAAGTCGCAGAATTAAACTGAGTGACAAAAACCCCGAATGGAATTCATATGCACTCTAACTCTCATTGGTATGCATTTGGATTCCTTCTGAGTTGGTGTTAAAAATTCCTCATAATGTGTCCCAAGTTGCACTGTAGACTCCATTCATGCGAAAAAAGTCAAGGAAACTGAGTAACAAACACCCCGAATGGACTTCATAAGCGCCCTAACTCATATCGGTATGCATTTCAAATCTGTCTGAGTCAGTGTTAAAAATTCCTCACAACGTGTCCCACCTGCACTACAGACTCCATTCGTGCGGAAAAAGTCCCAGAGTGAAACTAAGTAACAAACACCCCGAATGGACTTCATATGCGCCCTAACTCATATCGGCTTGCGTATCGAATCTGTCTGAGTGGGTGTTACAAATTCGTCACAACGTGTCCCAACTTGCACTACAGACTCCATTCGTGCGAGAAAAAGACATAGAGTGAAACTGAGTGACAAACATCCCGAATGGACATGATACGCGCCCAAACTCATATCGGTATGCGTTTCGATTACGTCCAAGTCGGTGATAAAAATTCCTATCAACGTGCCCCAACTTGTAGTGCAGACTCTATTCGTGCGAAAAAAATCTCAGATTGAAACTAAGTGACAAACACCACAAATGGACTTCATATGCGCCCTAACTCTTATTGATATGCGTTTCGAAACCGTTTGAGTCGGTGTTAAAAATTCCTCGCAACGTTTCTCAACTTGCACTGCAGACTCCATTTTTGAAAAAAAATCACTGAGTGAAATAGAGGGACAAACACCCTGAATGAACTTCATATGCGCCCTAACTCATATGGGTATGTGTTTCGAATCCATCTGAGTCGGTGTTTAAAATTGCTCACAACGTGTCCCAACTTGCACTTTAGATTTCATTCGTGCGAAAAAAGACACAGAGTGAAACTGAGTGACAAACACCCCGAATGGACTTCATATGCACTGTAACTATTATCGGTATACATTTCGAATCCGTCTGAGTCGGTGTTAAAAATTCCTCACAACGTGTCCCAAGTTGCACTGCAGACTACATTCGTGCGAAAAAGTCCCAGAGTGAAACTGAGTGACAAACACCCCAAATGGACTTTATATTCGCCCTATGTCATACCGGTATGCGTTTTGAATCTGTCTGAGTCGGTGTTAAAAATTCCTCAAAACGTGTCCCACTTGCACTGCAGACTCCATTCGTGCGAGAAAAAGTCCCAGAATGAAATTGAGTGACAAACACCCCGAATAGACTTCATATTAACACATATCGGTATGCGGTTCGAATCCGTCTGAGTCGGCCTTAAAAATTCCTCACAATGTTTCTCAACTTGCATTGCAGACTCCATTTTTGAGAAAAAAACTCACTGATTAAAACAGAGGGACAAATACCCCGAATGAACTTCATATGCGCCCTAACTCATATCGGTATGCGTTTTGATTCCATCTAAGTCAGAGTTAAAAATTCCTCACAACCTATCCCAACTTGACTTCAGACTCGATTCGTGAGAAAAAAGTCAGAGTGAAACAGAGGGGACAAACACCCTGAATGAACTTCATATGCTCTCTAACTCTTATCGGTATGCGTTTCGAATCCGTCTGAGTCGGTTTTAAAGATTCCTCACATCGTGTCCCACTTGCACTGCAGACTCCATTCGTGCGAAAAAAAGTCACAGAGCGAAACTGAGTGACAAATACCCTGAATGGACTTCATATGTCCATAGACTCTATTCGTGCGAAAAAAAGTCACGGTGAAACTGAAGCAACAAACACCCCGAATGGACATCATAAGCGCCCTAACTCCGATCGGTATGCGTTTTGAATCCTTCTGAGTCGGTGTTAAAAATTCTGCACAACGTGTCCCCACTTGCACTGCAGACTCCATTTGTGCCAGAAAAAGTCCCAGAGTGAAACTGAGTGACAAATACCTCAAATGGACTTCATATGCGCCCTAACTCTTATCGGTATGCATTTCGAATCCGTTTGAGTTGGTGTTAAAAATTCTTCACAACGTGTCCCAAGTTGCACTGCATACTCCATTCGTGCGAAAAAAAGTCACAGATTGAAACTAAGTGAGAAACACCATGAATGGATTTCATATGCGCCCTAACTCATATCGTTATGCATTTCGAATCCGTTTGAGTCGTAGTTAAAAATTCCTCTGCTGACTCTATTCGTGAGGAAAAAGTCAGAGTGAAACAGAGGGGACAAACACCCTGAATGACCTTCAGATGTGCCCTAACTCACATCGGTATGTGTTTCGAATCGGTCTGAGTCGGTGTTAAAAATTCCTCACAATGTGTCCCAACTTGCACTGCAGACTCTATTCGTGCCAAAAAAAGTCACAGAGTGAAACAGTGTGACAAACACCCCAATGGACTTCATATGCACCCTAACTCTTATCGGTATGCATTTCGAATCTGTCTGAGTCGGAGTTAAAAATTCCTCTCAATGTGTTCCAACATGCAATTCAGACTCCATTCGTGAGAAATAAGTCATAGAGTGAAACAGAGGGACAAACAACTTGATTGAACTTCATATGCGCCCTAACTCATACTGGTATGCGTTTCGAATCCGTCTTGAGTCTGTGTTAAAAATTCCTCACAACGTGTCTCAACTTGCACTACAGACAATATTCGTGCCAAAAAAGTCACAGAGTGAAACAGAGTGACAAACACTCCAATGGACTTTATATGCACCAAAACTCTTATCGATATGCATTTCGAATACGTCTGAGTCGGTGATAAAAATTCCTATGAACGTGCCCAACTTTAGTGCAGACTCAATTCGTGCGAAAAAAATCACAGATTGAAACTAAGTGACAAACACCCCGAATGGACTTCAAATGCGCCCTAACTCTTATCGGTATGCGTTTCAAATCCGTCTGAGTCGGTGTTAAAAATTCCTCACAACGTGTCCCAACTTGCACTGCAGACTCTATTCGTGCCAGAAAAAGTCATAGAGTGAAACTGAGTGACAAACACCCCTAATGGACTTCAGATGCACCCTAACTCTTATCGGTATGCGTTTCGAATCAGTATGACTTGGTGTTAAAAATTCCTCACAACGTGTCCCAACTTGCACTGTAGACTCGATTCGTGCGAGAAAAAGTCATGAGTGAAACTGAGTGACAAACACCCCGAATTGACTTCATATGCGCCCTAACTCTTATCGATATGCATTTCAATTAGGTCTGAGTGGGTGATAAAAATTCCTATCGACGTGCCCCAACTTGTAGTGCAGACTCCATTCTTGAGAAAAAAGTCACTGAGTGGAACAGAGGGACAAACACCCTAAATGAACTTCATATGCGGCCTAACTCATAGGGGTATGCATTTCAAATCCGTCTGAGTCGGTGTTAAAAATTGCTCACAATGTAACCCAACTTGCACTGTAGACTCTATTCGTGTGAAAAAAGTCACATTGTGAAAATGAACGACAAACACCCCTAATGGACTTCATATGCAGTCTAACTCTAATCGGTATGCGTTTCGAATCCGTCTGAGTCGGTGTTACAAATTCCTCACAACGTGTCCCAAGTTGCACTGAAGACTCCATTCGTGCGGAAAAAAGTCATAGAATAAAACTTAGTGACAAACACCATGAGTGGACTTCATATGCGCCCTAACACCTTTCGGTATGCGTTTCGAATCCGTCTGAGTCGGTGTTAAATATTCCTCACAACGTATCCCAACTTGCACTACAGACTCGATTCGTGCGAGAAAAAGTCATAGAGTGAAACTGAGTGACAAACACCCCAAATAGACTTCGTATGCGCCCTAACACATATCGGTATGCGTTTCGATTACATCTGAGTGGGGGATAAAAATTACTGTCAACGTGTCCCAACTTGCACTGCAGACTCCACTCGTGCGGAAAAAATCACAAAGTGAAACTGAGTAACAAACACCCCGAAATGACTTCATGTGCGCCCTAACTCTTATCGGTATGCGTTTCGAATCTGAAGGACCAAGATGGCGAACAGAGGGGGGGTGAATGGTCGCAAATAAAAATTCCCCCAAAATACTCCAACAAAAACCTCGACAAGATCGCTCAAAGGAAATTGTGAAAGACCCGAAAAACTAGACAACTATGTGTACCCCAAACTTGCATGGATAAGTACCATAAAATATGTGGGGATTTTTGAGTCACAATCCTGGTTGTCTAGTGTCTAAGATTAAGAGGAATCAATTCAAACTCTTGCTTTTAGAAAGGACATCAATTCAAATCACAAAAGTCACTTTCAGAAAAGCAAAAGCAGAATTTCCAGAACTTGTCCTCAATTTTCACAGGAGGTTGGTCGGTTTCTGAAGCTCAAAAAATTCTGAGAATTTTTCTACCTATGAGCATCAGAGTCTTAAAGAAGTCCACCAAATTTTTCTTCAAAAAGACTTAAAGAAAAAAACAGGAAAAATCTAAGAACATAGTATGCTCAAGAACTTCGAGCAGAAAGTTTGGGGCTCGGTTTTCACCTCATGGCGCCCAAACGTTGCAACAAGTGAACTAAAACATTTTTCTGTAGGTGTATCACAGAGTCCCACACCTCCTCCAACAAGAATCACTCCAAAAGGATTTTTCTATATTTTTACAAAAATCAAACACTGACTGCTGCGCGAAGAACAAGTTCTGAACAAAGTTGGAACTTGAAAGAAAAGATGTTCTCTACTCAATCCAAGAGTGCAAAAGAGATGTAAAACCATATGAACACACTCAAAACATCCAAGATCAGTAGCATTTAGAAGGAGGGGAGGCAAATCCAAATTACTTGAAAGTAAATTGCGGGAATGTAATTGCGGGAATGTAATTGCGGGAAAGTAAATGCTGAATTTAAATTGCGTAAAGTAAAGACTTAATGTAAATGCGCAAAATAAATTCAGAGGTGGATGGATAAAACTTTCATTTCTGGAAGGGGAGGTTACAAAGCCTCACATTCATGTGGGCAAAGCTCAAATGAGCATCAAAAACCTCAACACCTTCAAGGGAAGGAGGCTACCCTCCACCCCTATTTATACTACTCTTGGGCCACCTACCACCCATGGATGAGTCCCTCAACCCTAGAGCACTCATCTAAGGGCTAGGATTAACCCACACACACACCCATGCAAGGGCTAACCCAAAACCCACACACATACCGGGTTTTCTTGCACGGTTTTCAAAGCATACTACCTAGACCCGCTAACCTATCAACTAGACCTCAATCCGACGACCCTCATTGATCCACGCGGCATCTAGCTAGCATCAACTCCTTTCCTTGTCTTCTTGACTTGCCCGGACTCCGTCTCCGATCATCTTCGGCGATCTCCCAACCGTCTGGACCTCCGCGCTCCTCGCCTAGTCCGGTCATCCTCCGCCTCACCATGACCTAGCACCGTCGCCTGCAACCATCAAAGACAAGGAAACTCCTCACATAGCAATGCCCACAAAGATGTGCAATAAACCATCCAACTCATCACTACCTGCGTCCATACGATCGGTCACGCCACTCTGGCAGAGACAACTCAAATTGCTTCATTTTGAAAATCAATCCAAATCAAACTCAAACTTGAGCACACCTTGCTCAAATAAAGTCAAATACTCATCACAAACATGGATGGACCTCCACATGTCCTTCAATCTCCCCCTTGATGAGTATATTGACAAACCACACAAAAGGCATAAATTTGAGTTTGAAGAAAATGAAGAAGAAAGCAATTTTTAGTTGCAAAGTCAAACTTGGTCCAAAGATAGAAATTAGAACCATGACCAAGTTGACGAAGAGGAATTTAGATTTTAGAGTTAAATTTACGAAGGAGCAAGTTTTCAACAAAAACTCTAAAATCCAACTAAACATGTCAAATGTGATTATGAGATTATGATCCAACAGAAGTCGTAGCATAGTTTTACAAAGATCATAATAACCAAATAAACATTCACATTTTTATCATTTTAGTGATGCCTTTTCTACGTTTTCTCCCCCTTTTGGCAATATAGGCGTCAAATTTTTTTTTATGTATGCATGAAATGCAATCGAAAGAGCTTTGAAGATTATCCAATTGATCAAAATGGAAGGATATTACACCAAGCTTGTCAATTTCAGAAGATGACTAAACTAAGACATGTCCAAGTGCAAATACGAGCTTAGTTTTGAATATTTCATTTTTGGCAAGATTAGACAAGTGCAACACTTAGCTTTAGTTTCAAAAATAGAAGAATAGCCACTCTAAGGATCAAAAGGAAAACCTAGAGTTCAACCTACTCAACACTTTGGGGAATCTAGAAGAGCATACAAGGTCCTTCGGGCTCATTTATCACTTAATGCAAATTTTGATTTATCATCAGCGGGGTGCAAATGTTTGACATTATTTGCATTCTTTACCCACATATGTCTTTGTTTTTAATTTATTTGCATTTTCTTTTGACAACCAATTGACTCAAGCCGTATGCGACCATCTCAAGATGAACTCTTAAGAGGATGGTCTAGGTCAAACACGATGTATTCCAAGTTCATCCCAAGTGCAATGGGAAGCTGTCTTGTGAATACAAGGTGTTGAGTCGTATGTGCACAAGAAGAGTCAATTTTGTTTAATTGTCATTTTTAGCACAATGATTTATGAGCAATTGAAGGACTCTAGCATGGATCAAACTAGTTTCACCCAAGTTGCTATAGGGACTCTAGAGAACTCCTAAATTTCTCAAATTATGGCACAAACCTCTAGAGAAGAAACCTAGCAAGTGAAAGCAACAAGTTTCATCAAGTTTTTCATTTAAGGCTTATTTCATTTTTAAGCTTAGCAAGTTAAATGAACTTGGACATACCTAAGCTAGTGATTTTCTTCAAATGATGTAGCATGGTGTATAGCATGAAAAACAAATCAATTGCATAATAGACAAAGCTCATAAAACAGAAAATGCAGTCTAAATGCAATGCATGAACAGATTCCCAAACTCCCCCTCAACAAATGAATCAATTTTAAGCTCAAATCTGGTTAAAGTTGAGTTATTATCAAGATTAGGCATAAAGAAAATCCGAATGAACTCAATAACAACCAGAAAAACAGAATGAGGAGAAGAAGTCGAGAAACTGCAAAACTGGATGGCTATTGAGCATAGATAAGATAGAACAGACTCGCTCCGGCTCAGACTCGCTCTAATCTTCCCCAGTGATTGACATAGGAAAGCTGACTCTAGATCCCAACTAAGGAGTGCACACAGACCCTGTCTACCCAGGAGGCCCAATACCTGCTAGACTTATAAGACTGTGAGGGAACTCAACCTAGAGAGAAGAGAGAACGACTAATCACGCATGATAGCAACCTAAAGCACAAGATAAGAGGTCCATGTGAGGCATGCCAGAAGTCTAAGTGAGTGAACTCAACTCAAGAAAACAAGCCCAAAGTCACCCGTAAGAAGAAAGGAAATCTTTGGAAGAAAATATATAGTACATAATATACAAACCAGCTCCCCTCAAGAAATACCATATGAGCTCATAAACCCAAGCTCAAATCCCCTGAACACACTCTACTCCCTTGAGGCACACTCTAAAACTCTCACCTCACAAGAGATAGGTAGAAAGCTAGAGGAGAAGAGATAAGATCTAAAACCACATGGTCTCTAAGGAGCAAGATGGCTCAAGGTAAGAAGCAACATAACTATGCTAGAAGTCCAACCAAAAGACTCTAGACAAATAGGACACAAGCTCTACCTACAAAAGAACCACAACCTCCTAAGAGACCCATCACTATCATCAACATTTTCAGAGGTACTTACCTACTGCAGTGTAGAGCAAGTAGTGGCAAATGACCTGAAGTGGATCCAAAAAGCAGAGGAAGAAGACTTAGAGATATTCCTAGGATGATTGTCTCCTCACCAGAAAGCCTACACATATGCATCCAACAAATATATGCTTTCGAAACTGGGGTTAGGCAGATCCAGTTCCTAGGCACGAATTGACAAGATACAGGAAAAGTGTGGCAAATGATCATCTAGAGCATGAACATGATGCAGAAGGTAATGTAAGATCATGATCACAACCAAGCTAAAGATAGCATCAAGATCCATATATCCATAGACAACAGTGAAAACATATCCACATGATAAACAACGACAAGGTGCATCATAGCATGTCATGTTTGTGAGAAGAAGCTAAGCAAGGTGCATCACAGAACAAAATGCTAGCAGGATCATGTGCAAGCCTAGAAATACACGGATCAAGATACTACCCTAAACATGGCAATGAGCATGTAAATGAAGAAATACCACAATGAAGCACAACAACATGCTACTAGATATAACATGAGCAAGATGAATGAAGACAATCAAAGAGGATCATGCATAAAACAAACCAATTAGCAACATCAAGATCCATTTATCCATAGTCTCAATAACAATATTTACATGTCTGCGAAAAGGCCCGTCAAAACAAGACCAAACAAAAGGTCATGAGGACACGAGACAAACATGAAAGTAAATGGTGACCATGGACACAAAGATGAGAAGCTACTTATGGCAACACTCTATGCATGATGATGAATACATGCCATGAATGAAGAACACAAGCTCATGCAAAATAGGTATGAAGCATATAAGCATGAAGGACAATAAAAGGTGATCATGAACAATATAAGTCATACAGCGGTAGCTAGATCATATGACCCTAATCTCATGAAAGGCACTCACATGTAGCACAAAGTCTAACAAACAAAGTCTAAACAAAGCTAATCATGGATGTAATAGAAAATCAGGGTCATATAACCTAGATACTACTCATGACAAAATAAAGTAAATGATATATAGCACGTGCCCATTGTTAATACAAATGCTCATACCAAATGAACAATATCATGGATAGGATAAAAACAAGAGAATCACATGCTGGGAAAGAGCTTATGAATTTAGGATATAATACATGAAGTACAAAGATGGTTGAGGAAAACATGCTATGGCACAAAACAAGACAGACAAAAACTAACAAGACCTAGCAAAGTACATATAATACACATGGGAGCAAGAGCAATCACAACATGTCATGGAAATGATGATCACAAGTATAGCCGACATGAGGATATGAGATAGCTCACCATGAAAGTGGATGTCCCCAATGCTGTTATCATGAAGCTCAACACTTGTGGAGCGAAACACGAGGCAAACAAAGTTGAAAGTACATGCAGGTTAGCATGATGCTCATGATAGTCATGCAGGAAGATCCAATCCTCTAGAGACAAGCCGCAAAGGCCAACTCGGAATTCACATCGAGTGCCAACATTGAAAAGCGACAAACCGATCCTAGATGAGATTAGTAAAGATCAACATGACCAACATACTTACCTGCAACTCTTGCCGTGAGTGAGTACCTCGAGGAAAAACAAGGTCCACTACTTATGCACGGCTAAGATGATTCCTCAGGACAACTCATGGACTAAGAATCGAACTAAGAAAGGACAAGTCCACAAGATGACCCAAATCCACTCCAATAGGCAGTCATCACATCCTCAAGCTAGCCTCAAGCGACTCATGCCATGAGAAAGGAAAAAGGCACTTAAAAGCATCATCGCATAGACATGACACAAGGAACTGACACAAGAGGGAAAGATGACTCAGTACTGGGATAGAGTGAAGACTTGGGGACCCAATACTAAACCACCCGACGCCTCAGAGTACCAGCCACTGAAGAAGACTGGACTTGAGTGTCTCTCTGATATTTAACCCTAACAAGATCAGTAGCAACTCTAGTAGATGATCTAGGAGTGGAATCGGGTTGGCTCGCCGTGGTGCAAAAGCCGAACCACCCGGTGAAGCTGCCTAAAACTCCTACCGAACGCCTCATGCCGCGATATCTACCTCGACGAGAAAAAGCGAGGAATATCAAGAGGACGGCGGAAAGACCGACTCTGAACAGCTCCGGGACTAAAACTCAATGAACTAGCATGAAAACCGAGTCACGGGACGCCTAAAAACAGCGACTCTCTAACTTTGTCTAGAAGCGGTGTGTACCTTAGGAGCACTCAAAGTCCGGGATGACCACGAATACCCCTAAGAGCGACAACACGCTTACGCCGAGTGATCTTGGCGTGCTCAAGTAGAAATCTACTAGGTGACCATCCTTCTTACTGAAGGTGCATGTGTACCGTCTTGCTAGAGGCGGAAGCAGCAGGAGTAACACCCTTACAGTCGGAAGTCCTATGGACAACCCAGTGAGACCTAAACATGGTGGTGCTCACTCTGGGAGCTACCACAATCTCACCACTCTTGGAGCCGCGCACAATGGTGGGAGGATGCGCCCGAGCGTGCTCCAAGGGATGAAATCCTAGACCTTGATTGAATCTACCAATCTTGGATTGGTCTAGAATAAGATTGAGCTTCTTCTTGCCTCCAACAAACTTCTCGAGAGTGCATAAGATACTGGCAATCTCGAAAGAAAGAAGCACAAGAAGAACAGGGGGAAGGAGAGGAAGAAGAAGAACCAGAAAGAGAAGATCTCTCAGCACGTGCTTTTTGTTCCCTTAGCACGGCTGCCTCAATCTTGAGGGCCTCACAAGAAACGCAAGGAGCATCTCTAATCCTAAGGGTTTGGTCTTTTAACTTCTTCTTAAGCTCGACATGGATTTGATCCACATCATCGTTAACCCCAATACACAGCAGGCAACCAGTTTTTGACTTATCTAGTAAGTCCTTAGCAAGTTGATCACACTTAACATTCAAAGCATCATTGTCAACTTTTAGTTGCCTCTGACCCTCACATGAGTATTTGGGTCCTTAGAAGCATGCAATTCAAGTTCATCATTTCTAGCAGAAAGCTTTTTAAGGTGTTCGCTCATGGCATCAATTTCGGCAAGCAATTTAGGGCAATTATTACAAGAAACATTTGTGTGAGCATGAGAAAAGCTAGCATCAACAGGAATATCAATAGTAACAGAACTAGCATTCTTCGACCTTAGATTCTCAAGATCAACAAGCACACTATCATGCAAAGTCCTTAGGTTCTCCGACTCCACAAGCAAAGCATCACGAGTGTACAGCTATCGAGTCTCGGGAGGAACATGATTAAGTGAAGCTAACTCCGAGACAAGCTATCTACCTCCTTCTCTAACTCGAACACCTCGACCTAGCCTTAGCATGAAACTTGCCTAATTTCTGTAAGGCATCATTTAACTCGTCGTAGGTGGGTACCTCATCGTGTCGTTGTAAAGCTCGAGTCGCTTACTTCAATGGCGCCGCCATGAAGCACATGCCGAAGAAGTCGTCGTTGCCCTTCACCTCATCGCCATATCGGGAAGCCACAGGCAGTGATGTATGACTCCATCGGCGATTTCCAAAATGAAAAATCAACTCCAGCAAAAATGGGAGGCTTGGTGGAATACTTGTCCATCGCCATGGCTCTTGAGACCGGTCAAGATCTATGGAAGAGCAAAACCGGCTCTGATACCAATTGAAGGACCGAGATGGCGAACAGAGGGGGGGTGAATGGTCGCAAATAAAAATTCCCCCAAAATACTCCAACAAAAACCTCGACAAGATCACTCAAAGGAAATTGTGAAAGACCCGAAAAACTAGACAACTATGTGTACCCCAAACTTGCATGGATAAGTACCATAAAATATGTGGGGATTTTTGAGTCACAATCCTGGTTGTCTAGTGTCTAAGATAAAGAGGAATCAATTCAAACTCTTGCTTTTAGAAAGGACATCAATTCAAATCACAAAAGTCACTTTCAGAAAAGCAAAAGCAGAATTTCCAGAACTTGTCCTCAATTTGCACAGGAGGTTGGTGGGTTTCTGCAGCTCAAAAAATTCTGTGAATTTTTCTCCCTATGAGCATCAGAGTCTTGAAGAACTGCACCAAATTTCTCCTTCAAAAGCCTTACAGAAAAAACAGGAAAATTCTAAGAACACAGTATGCTCAAGAACTTCGAGCAGAAAGTTCGGGGCTCGGTTTTCACCTCATGGCGCCCAAACGGTGCAACAAGTGAACTCCAAAATATTTCTGTAGGTGTATAACAGAATCCCACACCTCCTACAATAAGAATCACTCAAAAAGGATTTTTCTATATGTTTACAAAAATAAAACACTGACTGCTGCGCGAAGAACAAGTTCTGAACAAAGTTGGAACTTGAAAGAAAAGATGTTCTCTACTCAATCCAAGAGTGCAAAAGAGATGTAAAACCATATGAACACACTCAAAACATCCAAGATCAGCAGCATTTAGAAGGAGGGGAGGCAAATCCAAATTACTTGAAAGTAAATAGCGGGAATGTAATTGCGGGAAAGTAAATGCTGAATTTAAATTGCGTAAAGTAAAGACATAATGTAAATGCGCAAATTAAATTCAGAGGTGGATGGATAAAACTTTCATTTCTGGAAGGGGAGGTTACAAAGCCTCACATTCATGTGGGCAAAGCTCAAATGAGCATCAAAAACCTCAACACCTTCAAGGGAAGGAGGCTACCCCTCCACCCCTATTTATACTACTCTTGGGCCACCTACCACCCTTGGATGAGTCCCTCAACCCTAGAGCACTCATCTAAGGGCTAGGATTAACCCACACACACAGCCATGCAAGGGCTAACCCAAAACCTACACACATACTGGGTTTTTTTGCACGGTTTTCAAAGCATACTACCTAGACCCGCTAACCTATCAACTAGACCTCAATCCGACGGCCCTCATTGATCCACGCGGCATCTAACTAGCATTAACTCCTTTCCTTGTCTTCTTGACTTGCCCGGACTCCGTCTCCGATCATCTTCCGGCGATCTCCCAACCGTCTGGACCTCCGACGCTCCTCGCCTAGTCCCGGTCATCCTTCGCCTCACCATGACCTAGCACCGTCGCCCTGCAACCATCAAAGATAAGGAAACTCCTCACATAGCAATGCCCACAAAGATATGCAATAAACCATCCAACTCATCACTACCGCGTCCATACGACTGCATCGCCACTCTGGCGAGACAACTCAAATTGCTTCATTTTGAAAATCAATCCAAATCAAACTCAAACTTGAGCACACCTTGCTCAAATAAAGTCAAATACTCATCACAAACATGGATGGACCTCCAATGGTCCTTCAGAATCCATTTGACTCGGTGTTAATAATTCCCCACAACGTTTCTCAACTTGCACTGAGTGAAACAGAGGGACAAACTCCCTGAATGAACTTCATATGCGCCGTAACACATATGGGTATGCGTTTCGAATCCGTCTGAGTCGGTGTTAAAAATTCCTCACAACGTGTCCCAAATTGCACTGTAGACTCCATTCGTGCGAAAAAAGTCACAGAGTGAAACTGAGTGACAAACACCCCGAATAGACTTCATATGCGCCCTAACACATATCGGTATGCTTTTCGAATCCGTCTAAATCGGTGTTTAAAATTCCTCACAACGTGTCCCAAGTTGCACATCAAACTCGATTCGTGCGAAAAAAGTCACAGAGTGAAACTGAGTGACAAACACCTCGATTGGACATAAGATGCACTCTAACTCTTATCGGTATGCGTTTCGAATCCGTCTGAGTTGGTGTTAAAAATTCCTCACAACATTTCCTAACTTGCACTTCAGACTCGATTCGTGCGAAAAAAGACACAAAGTGAATCTGAGCATCAAACACCTCGAATGGACTTCATATGCACCCTAACTCATATCGGTATGCGTTTCAAATACGTCTAAGTCGGTGTTAAAAATTCCTCACAGCGTGTCCCACTTGCACTATATACTCCATTCGTGCAAAAAAAAGTCCTAGAGTGAAACTGAGTGACAAACACGCCGAATGGACTTCATATGCGCCCTAACTCATAGCGCTATGCGCTTCGAATCCATCTAAGTCGGTGTTTAAAATTCCTCACAACGTGTCCCAACTGGCATTGTAGACTCCATTCGTGCGAGAAAATGTCACAGAGAGAAACTGAGTGACAAACACCCCGAATGAACTTCATATGCGCCCTAACTAATATCGGTATGCATTTCGAATACGTCTGAGTCGGTGATAAAAATTCCTATCAACGTGCCCCAACTTGTAGAGCAGACTACATTCGTATGAAAAAAATCACAGATTGAAACTGAGTGACAAACACCCTAAATGGACTTCATATGCGCCCTAACTCTTATCGTTACGCGTTTCGAATCCGTTTAAGTCGGTGTTAAAAATTCCTCACAACGTGTCCCAACTTGCACTACAGACTCCATTTGTGAGAAAAAAGTCACTGAGTGAAACAGAGGGACAAACAGCCTGAATGAACTTCATATGCGCCTTAACTCATATGGATATATGTTTCGAATCCGTCTGAGTCGGTGTTTAAAATTCCTTACAACGTGTCCCAACTGGCATTGTAGACTCCATTTGTGCGAGAAAACGTCACAGAGTGAAACTGAGTGACAAACACCCCGAATGAACTTCATATGCGCCCTAACTAATATCGGTATGCATTTCGAATACGTCTGAGTCGGTGATAAAAATTCCAATCAACGTGCCCCAACTTGTAGTGCAGACTACATTCGTATGAAAAAAATGACAGATTGAAACTGAGTGACAAACACCCCGAATGGACTTCATATGCGCCCTAACTCTTATCGTTACGCGTTTCGAATCCGTTTAAGTCGGTGTTAAAAATTCCTCACAACGTGTCCCAACTTGCACTACAGACTCCATTCGTGAGAAAAAAGTCACTGAGTGAAACAGAGGGACAAACACCCTGAATGAACTTCATATGCGCCTTAACTCATATGGGTATGCGTTTCGAATCCGTCTGAGTCGGTGTTAAAAATTCCTCACAACGTATCCCACTTGCACTGCAGACTCCATTCGTGTCAAAAAATCGCGTAGGGAAACTAAGTGACAAATACCCCGAATGGACTTCCTATGCACTCTAACTCTTATCGGTATGCGTTTCGAATCCGTCTGAGTCAGTGTTAAAAATTCCACAAAACGTGTCCCAAGTTGCATTGCAGACTCCATTCATGCAAAAAAAGTCACAGAGTGAAACTTAGTGACAAACAATCCGAATGGACTTCATATGTGTCCTAACTCTTATCGGTATGTGTTTCGAATCCGTCTGAATCGGTGTTAAAAATTCCTCACAACGTGTCCCACTTGCACTACAGACTCCATTCATGCGGGAAAAAGTCCCAGAGTGAAACTGAGTGACGACACCTCGGATAGACTTCGTATGCGCCCTAGCACATCGATGCATTTCGATTAAGTCTGAGTGGTGTTAAAAATTCCTGACAACGTGGCCCAACATGCACTGCAGACTCGATTTGTGCGAAAAAAATTCATAGAGTGAAACTGAGTGACAAACCCCCCGAATGGACTTTAGATGCACTCTAACTCTTATCGGTATGAGTTTCAAATCCGTCTGAGTGAAGTTAAAAATTCCTCACAACGTATCCCAACTTGCACTGCAGACTCCATTCGTACGAAAAAAGTCTCAGAGTGAAACTGAGTAAGAAATAGCCCGAATGGACTTCATATGCACCTTAACTCATAAAGGTATGCGTTTCGAATCCGTCTGACTCGGTGTTAAAAATTCCTCACAACGTGTGCCAAGTTGCACAACAGACTCGATTCGTGCGAAAAAAGTCCTTGATTGAAACTGAGTGACAAACACCCCGAATAGACTTCATATGCGCCCTAACACATATCGGTATGCATTTCGAATCTGTCTGATTCGGTGTTAAAAATTCCTCACGTGTCCCAAGTTGCACTGCAGACTCCATTCGTGCGAAAAAATTCCCTTAGTGAAACTGAGTCACAAATACCCCAAATAGACTTCATATGCGCCCAAACACATATCGGTATGCGTTTCAAATCCGTCTGAGTCGCTGATAAAAATTCCTCACGTGTCCCAAGTTGCACTACAGACTCGATTCGTGCGAAAAAAATCACAGAGTAAAACTGAGTGACACACACCTCGAATGCACTTCAAATGCACTCTAACCCTTATCGGTATGCGTTTTGAATCCGTCTGAGTCGGTGTTAAAAATTCCTCACAACGTGTCCAATCTTGCACTTCATACTCGATTCGTGCGAGAAAAAGTGAAAGAGTGAAATTGAGTATCAAACACCCCGAATGGGCTTCATGTGCGCCCCAACTCATACCGGTATGCGTATCGATTTCGTCTGAGTCGATGATAAAAATTCATACCAGCGTGCCCAACTTGCACTGCAGACTCCATTCGTGGGAGAAAAAGTCATAGAGTGAAACTGAGTGACAAACACACCGAATAGACTTCATACGCGCCCTAACTCATATCACTATGCATTTCGATTACATCTGAGTCGGTGATAAAAATTCCAATCATCGTGCCCCAACTTGCTCTACAGACTCCATTCGTGCGAAAAAATAACAGAGTGAAACTGAGTAACAAACATCCCGAATGGACTTCATATGTGCCTAACTCATAAAGGTATGCCTTTCAAATCCGTCTGAGTCGGTGTTAAAAATTCCCCAAAACGTGTCCCACTTGCACTGCAGGCTTCATTTGTGCGAAAAAAGTCACAGACCGAAACTGAGTGGCAAACTCCACGAACGGACTTTACGTGCGCCCTAACTCTGATCGGTATGCGTTTCAAATCCGTCTGAGTCGGTGTTAAAAATTCATCACAACGTGTCTCAAGTCGCACTGTAGACTCGATTCGTGCGAAAAAAGTCACAGAGTAAAACATAGTGACAAACACCCCGAATGGACTTCAGATCCACTCTAACTCTTTTCGGTATGCGTTTCGAATCAGTATGACTCGGTGTTAAAACATCCTCACAACGTGTCCCACGTTGCACTGCAGACTCCATTCGTGCGAAAAAAAGTCCCAGAGTGAAACTGAGTGACAAAAACCCCAAATAGACTTCATATGTGCTACATATCAGTATGCGTTTCGAATCCGTCTAAGTCAGTGTTAAAAATTCCTCACAACGTGTCCCATGTTGCACTGTAGACTCTATTCATGCGAAAAAATGTCCCAGAGTGAAACTGAGTGACAAACACCCCGAATAGACTTCATATGCGCCCTAACACATATCGGTATGCATTTTGAATCCGTCTGAGTTGGTGTTAAAAATTCCTCACAACGTGTCCCAAGTTGCAATGCAGACTCCATTCGTGTGAAAAAAGTCCCACAGTCAAACTGAGTGACAAACACACTGAATAGACTTCATATGTGGCCAAACACATATCGGTATGTGTTTCGAATGCGTCTGAGTTGGTGTTAAAAATCCCTCACAACGTGTCCCAAGTTGCACTTCAGACTCGACTCGTGCGAAAAAAGTCACAGAGTGAAACAGAGTGAAACAGAGTGACAAACACTGATGGGGTAGCGATCCCGATCTTTCGGTGGGATGAGGATACGTCGATTTGGAGGTGTTGATGGCACCGAATTTAGGGCTTCCTACCAAACAGGTTGGGAGCTTCACAATCGCAATGCCAAATCCACACAGATACAAGATCCAATGATCAGTAGTTCCTACAAGAAATCGAGAACCCACAAGAACAAAGTATGAAGCAAACCGAAAAGGTAGTATTGAAATCAAACAAAGAAAATAAGTTGAGGTTCTTTTTCTCGGCTCGGGCGGTCTAGTCGACACGCGCAAACACGAGGAGGGACGCACACGGGGTCTACCAAAACACAACAAAACCTAAAAAATGAAGAACAGGGAACTTGATGGGGACAGTGATCCAGATCTTTCGGTGAGATGATGATACGTCGATTTGGAGGTGTTGATGGCACCGAATTTTGGGCTTCCTACCAAACAGGTTGGGAGCTTCGCAATCACAATGCCAAAACCACACAGATACAAGATCCAATGATCAGTAGTTCCTGCAAGAAAACGAGAACCCGCAAGAACAAAATATGAAGCAAACCGAAAAGGTAGTATTGAAATCAAACAAAGAGAACAAGTTGAGGTTCTGTTTCTCGGCTCGGGCGGTCTAGTCGACACACACAAACACAAGGAGGGACACGCGCAAATAGAGTGAAACTGAGTGACAAACACCCCGAATGGACTTCAGATGCACTCTAACTCTTATCGGTATGTGTTTCAAATCCGTCTAAGTAGGTGTTAAAAATTCCTCACAACGTGTCCCAACTTGCAGCGAAGACTCGATTCGTGCGAAAAAAGTTACAGAGTGAAACTGAGTGACAAACACCCCGAATGGACTTCATATGCTCTCTAACTCTTATTAGGATGCGTTTCGAATCCGTTTGATTCGGTGTTAAAAATTCCTCACAACGTGTCCCAACTTGCACTATCGACTCCATTCGTGCGAAAAAAAGTCACAGAGTGAAACAGAGCAACAAACACACCGAATGGACTTCATATGCGCCCTAACTCATATCGGTATGCATTTCGAATCCGTCTAAGTCGGTGTTAAAAATTCCTCACAACGTGTCCCAATTGCACTTCAGACTCCATTCGTGCGAAAAAAGTCACAGAGTGAAACTGAGTGACAAACACCCCGTATGGACTTCATATGCGCTCTAACACATATCGGTGTGCGTTTCCAATCCGTCTGAGTCGGTGTTAAAAAATCCTCACAACGTGTCCCAACTTGCACTGCAGACTCCATTCGTTCGAGAAAAAGTCACAGAGTGAAACTGACTGACAAACACCCCGAATGGACTTCATATGCGCCCTAACTTATATCGGTATGCGTTTTGAATACGTCTGAGTCAGTGATAAAAATTCCTATCAACGTGCCCCAACTGTAGTGCAGACTCCATTCATGCGAAAAAAATCACAGATTCAAATTGATTGACAAACACCCCGAATGGACTTCATATGCGCCCTAACTCTTATCGGTATGCGTTTCGAATCTGTTTGAGTTGGTGTTAAAAATTAATTCCTCACAACGTGTCCCACTTGCACTATGGACTCCATTCGTGAGAAAAAAGTCACTGAGTGAAACAGAGGGACAAACACCCAGAATGACTTCATATGCGCCCTAACTCATATGGGTATGCGTTTTGAATCCATCTGAATCGGTGTTAAAAATTCTTCATAATGTGTCCCACTTGCACTGCAGACTCTATTCGTGCCAAAAAAGTCACAGAGTGAAACTGAGTGACAAACACCCCGAATGGACTTCATATGTACTCTAACTCTTACCGGTATGTGTTTCGAATCCGTTTGAGTCTGATACCGGCAGCATAACATCATCATCATTTCCTTCCCCTACTATTGTTCAAGATAATCTAAAACAATTCCACGGACCATTAACACGTGCCCGTGCTAAACAAATCAATCAATAGGTGAATTTGCTCCTTAATAAGAACTACTTTTCTTGTGAGAGTCAGCTGCTACCTAATGCAACTATTTTAACTACTCTCAGGTATGAACGTGAGACAAGTTAGTGTGAACTCAGGTATGAACGTGACGAAAGGAAGTGTGAACACCCAAGAGAAGATCAAGAGAAGCAAAGACAAATTACCATGCAAGGTGGGAACACAAAAGAGCTTCACTCGGCCTTCAATGACAAGTCTGAATTCAAATTGATCTAGAGAATGCAAACGGACTCTGTTTGGGGCGTGTGAGTACTTGATGGAAAGATAATTTCGTGCCCTTTCCAACGGATCTAGCCTCATAATTAAATTCCAATCGAGCTGGCCAAAAAATTGAAAAATGTGCGACGGTCTCCTCTTGTGTTGGGTGCTGCGCCACCTTTATGTTTGGTCCTTGCCAACCTTTTGTCTTCCTCTCCTCTCCTATATATAGAGAGGCACCCCTTTGTGTTTTGGGTAGACAATCTGAATATTGAAATAGATATGTGTTGGCGTCAAAAACTTGATGTAGGGTTTCTCACAGCAGCACACCAGACGAACACTGGGTTCAGAGCGTGCTAGTCGATTTGACCTGTAATCGACAAGGTAAAAATATAAAATTCGCACAAAGCCGATCGTAACGATCAATCATCTTAAACTCAATCATCTCGAAGCCGATCAAGATCAAGGTAATGGGATAAATCTAATTAGCCGATTAAGGCTAATCAGAGGGTAAAGTTAGATCGATTATGAAGAAGGCGATGCGCAACAAAATAAGAACAAACCAAACCTGGGGTGTAATTGACGAAGATCAACAATCGGCGATGCGCAACTTTATTGATCAAGATCGATTACAAAGAGAGATCTAAATTACAGAAACTACTCCTAGTCGATAGGAAAAAGTAGAAAAGTAAAAGCTGGTTGATTGTATTGTGTTGGATCCTTCTGCAGCATGCTCTGGCCCTTCTTTTATACCCTTCGGCCGATCGTGTCCTACTACAACACGTTTCAAGTCCTGATCCGTATCGGCCTTATCTCGGATGGTTGTTTCTTAAAAGATCTTGCTGTTACCAAATATCTTCAAACCTTTCCAACTTGTCCGTTAACTTTCGGGTATCTGATTTTATTGCCGATTTTAACTAGACTTGCCAAATTTTGGTGCAAACATATGCCCCCCATTTTTGAGAGATGACTTCTCATCTGTCAAAAATTGCCATTATCGGCTTTTCCCATCGGCTAACTGTTGAACTTCGCTATATAACTGCTACTTTATTCGTGCCGTAATTCTCTGACATGCGGGTAGTGCGTTTTAACTACTCGCGCCATTTGAGATTCACTTCCCGCTGCTTCAGATTTTCACCTCATTATAAAATGCGGCCCTCACTTCGGTCATTCTTCACGCGCACAAGCTCTTGAGGTGTCTGCAATCGGCTTAAGCTTCCTATTTGAAGTACCTCTGAAGCAATCCTTAGCTCATCCACCGTTCTTCATCGGCTGCAATGGACCCCAGCTAGGTACTTATTCCGATCCCGCATAGCAACGACCAATATTTTTTGGGTCCATTGGGAAATCTAGATGTCCATACTGTAACAAACCAAGAAGTCCCTCATTTACCTCTGTCGGCTTCTGGTCACAACATAGAGGGTTGGAATAAAAGTTTTAGAGCCTGACCGACAACTCTCAAAGGATGGAGGAATTGGTTTATCAGAGTAGCGGCCCAAAAAAGGGGTGAATGGGAAAGAATGGGCATAGCCGAGTGTATTCCACTTTCCTTGGCCGACCCAGAAGCCAACGAGCCCTTGGTGGCCACGGCCTGTTATTTTTGGTCGGACTGTTTTAACGCCGTCTTGTTCCATACCGGTCCCATCGGCCCAACTCTTTTAGATGTTGCTCAGTTGTGCTGTCTTCGGCCAGATGGAGAACAAGTATCGGCTTTTAGCGGAAAACCGAAATATAAACTTATCCGATCTAAGGGTGAAGGTTGGGACAAATATATTGGAAATAATAACAAGATTAATGGCCTGGTATCAGACGAAGAGCATGTTGCCTTTCTGAATCTTTGGCTAGACCGTTTTTTGTTTTGTGGAGCATCTCTTGGACCAACTCAGGTTTATCAAGTGATAGCACAGCAGCTTGTTGAAGGTCGTCAGCTAGCACTAGGAAAAATCTTTTTGGGCGCTGTGTATCAGATGCTTTATGTAATAAGGAGTCGGCTGTATACCGGCTTTGGGAAATTCACCGTCGGTAATGTAGGTGGTCCGATGTGGTTTATGCAAATATGGTTATACTGCTTATTCAGCCGCTCCTTTAATTTGGATTCAGCCGACGAGACTCCTTTTCCAAGGGATGACAAACCAGAGGGGGCACCTATCCAATTTAGAGAATGCCGATCTTTTGGTGAGAGGTTTATGATGTGCTCCAGTAATGAGACAAGGATTACTCCCGACAGCTGCAGAAGATTCTTGTCGTTCTTTTTGCAATTGGACACCGAAGATTTCAAGCAGCAAGACTTCTTTAGTTATGGCGCTACAGCCGATTTTCCTTGTCCCTCATTTCTGCACTTGGAAGCCGATAGTTCTCTGATGCCTCAGGAGACTTTGGATTTGTATAGAATCTTCATTTCTCTGTGCATTTGCCATGTCGGCCTCCATACTAGGAATCGGACGTTCCAACCTTCATACGAGTTTTACCATCCTTCAATCTACGCAAGACAGCTCGGCTTCGGCCAGGTAATTCCAAGTTTGCCACTTCTAGATCGGCTTCAACCTAGAGCCAGTGTTCGCAATGCCACATCAGCGAGGCTAGTCTTGGAGTTAGCCGATGAGCTTCAACTTCGCAGTCTCCCACACTTCCACCTACACACTCGCCGGGCAGGGGGTTTCACAACATGGTGGTCGGCTATTGCTGAGTGTTTGTACATGGAGAAGACTCCGACATTTATAATCAAGGAATTCTTTCCAAATCTGCCAGAGCCATCTTTAGTGTCTAACAGCGATTCTAGCAGTGAAGCTAGCTCATCGGGTTACACTAACACAAGTTTAGTAGATATTGATAAGGTATCGGCTTGAATAATCTTCTCTTGCACATCGGTCCTTTACCAGATGCATTTTCTAATCACTTTTACTATGTATTGCAGGCTAAGGATGTCGGCAAGAAGCTCGTCTCTGGCCAATCGGGAAGTGGCCAAGGCAAAAGGCCACATCAGTTGACTGGTCTTACTGGGTACACTTCAGATACCCTATGTGTTCAAAGTCCATCCTTATCGGACATTGAGAAAAAACAACCAAGTATAAACACAATCGACTATTACTACTTTCTCTTTTGCCGAACTGACCTTTAGCCGATCTATATTTTCATAAAAGAAGAAGACAAAGTACACCAAGGCCCTGAGAAAAAAGGACCCAAGCCCCAAGAGCAAAGCGGCGAGAGTTCGCCACATGCGTCGGCCACTAACAAGGTAGGTCGTTGTACTTTTTTTAAGAATCATGTCCTTCAGCAAGTCGGCTTACCTTGCATTTTACTTCTTTTAGCCGACGCCCTCAGCTCAAGTGGCGAAAATCTTAGCTGATCTCCCCAATATTTCTTCTGCACCACTATCTCCTCCACGTCCGATGCCAACGACCTTGATCACTGTTCCGTCAGAGCTCTCTGATCCAACGAACCTGCTGGGCTTTTCTTTGGCCGATCTTGATGATCCCGAGATCATGGCTATGGATGATTATGACGCAGAGATCAGAAGGATTCTGGAGATCTCAAAGGAAGCGTCGGCTGCTGTGACCTCTGCCCCAGGTATGCAGGAAAAACTTAACAAGCTTTTGGACCTGGTTATGAGGCCTCAATCGGAGATATTGGCGAACAATCAGCCGATCAGTGACGTCATGATGGTTGTTGAAGCCGACCTACCTCCAGAGGCGATGCAAGCCCTCCTAAATGTATGCCACTTGGACGAGAGGAGATTCGAAGTTGAGGAAGCACAAGCTAGAAATAATCGTCGTGAAGCCCAGGAAGCCGATCAAAATCTTCTCGATGAGCTGGTCGCAGACGCGAAGGCAAAGAAACGCAAATTTGATGCCGACGCGCAGCAGCTGAAGTCAACCAAGGAGTCCCTCTCCAAGCTTGAAAACACGAAGAAATTTCTTTTGGAGGAATTGGCCAAAACAGAAAAACAAATCAAAGAAGGCCAGAACTCCATGGAAAAAACTGCGTCGGAGATAAAGGACCAGAAACTAAGCATCGTCATGGCTGTGGTAAGTGTGAAAAAACAGTCGGCCAAGGTGGTACCAGTGCCAGGAAATGCAAAAGAAGATGATCGCATTATTGAAGAAGTTCAAAGTGTGATCGCAAAGGCCGCAGGTGCTCTGTCGGCTTTAGGCGCAACTCTTCCTGGCTCAGGCATCTAGTGATAGATTGAAATGTAAAACTTTGCTGGTTATTTTGGATTACTCAGGATATTTTGTAACTCTTGCTACGCTTATAATCGGATGTTTAACCGATTTAATTTTACTTACTTGTAATTTTATTCTGAGTCTACAATCCTTTGAGCCGATTAACAGCATCGTGTTAACTTGGCCTTTTCAACGTGATCCTTAGTTGGCTAGGCTCCAATCCAAACGCTAGGATAGTATTTCTTTAAATATTTCCCATTAATAGCTTTAGGCAATACATACCCTTCCAACGTTTCTATTACGTATGAATTCCCACCAACTAGCCGATTAACTTTGTATGGTCCGTCCCACGTAGGTGACCATTTTTCGAATCGGTTATCTTTCGAACCAACAGGCAATATCGTTTTCCATACCAAATCGGCTTGATCAAAAAAATTAGGCATGACCTTTTTATTATACGCCCTTGCAACCCTGATTGTTATAATCCTGAGCCGACAAACCGTTTTGTCTGGCCACTCGTATAGATTCAATATTGATTTTAACGGGTAATACGGCTTCTTGACCATACACCAGCTAGTAAGATGAAAGCTTCGTTGCTCCGTGGTAGGCTAGCGGATACGCCCAAAGCGACTCCGATAGAGTTGAGTGCCAATTCCTTGGTTTTTCATCAATCTTTCTTTTGATCAATTTGATTAATGTTTTGTTGGACAACTCGGCTTGTCCATTAGCCTGAGCGTAGTACGGTGATGAATTCAACAGTTTAATCCCTAGACTTGTCGCGTAATTCTGAAACTCGTTAGACATGAACACCGTACCTTGATCTGTCATAATTGTTTGCGGTATCCCAAACCGATGAACAATATGCTCATTAACAAAGCTAATGGCTTCAACACTGGTTACTTTCTTAAGTGGTATAGCTTCAACCCATTTAGAGAAATAATCTGTTGCGACCAAAATAAACTTGTGACCTTTACTTGAAGCAGGAAATATTTGGCCGATTACATCTATTCCCCTGCCCCTGAACAGCCATGGCTTGATAATTGGGTGCAAGGCTGATGCTGGTGCTAGTTGTATGTTGCCAAACTTCTGACAGGTCTGACATCCTTTGTAATACTTGAAACAATCTTCTAGCATTGTAACCTGTCCGTCTGAGCATCCATTTCATCTTATGAGCCGATTGATGAGAACTGCAAATGCCTTCATGCACTTCACCCATTGCCACTTGTGCTTCTTCGGCCCCAAGACATCTTAACAGCAATCCTTCCATCGTCCGATAATACAATGTATTGTCCATAACAATGTACTTCAAAGCTTGTTGCCTAATCTTGCGTTCTGTCGGGTTAGATGGATCAATCAGGTAATTCTTTATTTGCGTTCTCCAATCCGCGACATCCACGCACATGACGGCTTTATCCATTAGCTCAGTCACCTGATATCGGCCAAAGTCCTTGTATCCTGATGCCTGCTGAGCCAGAGCATTAGCTCTATCGTTCAATTCTCGAGGGACATGATCGATAGAAAATGATGTAAATGAGCCGATTATCTCGAAGCATCGTTGTAGATATTTCAGCAGTACTTCATCTCGGCATTGGTATTCTCCTTTTATTTTCTGTACAATTAACATAGAATCCCCGTACACCTCAACCGCACATACTTTGATATTTTCTAATAATTGCAAACCTTTGAGCAATGCTTCATATTCTGCTTGATTGTTTGAGCATCGGCTATTCGGTAGAAATGCGGTCAAATTATGCCCTTTAGGTGATATGAGCACTACACCGATTCCATCGCCCTCTCTGCATACAGACCCATCAAAAAACAATTGCCGAGGAGCTACGGATACTAAATCAGCAGTAGTGTCATGCCCTGTTATAAAATCGGCTAGAACTTGCCCTTTGACTGCTTTGGCCGATTCATAAGACAAGTCGAACTCAACAAAGGCATAAGCCCATTTGCCAAGTCGACCCCGTAGTATTGGAGCTGATAATATATATTTTATAACATCGGTTTTACAGATCACCGTACAAGCCGATGCTAATATATAATGCCTTAACTTCGTGCATGAGAAAGATAAACACAATTTCTCAACGAAAGGGTATCTGACTTCCGCATCAAGTAGTCGTCGGCTTAAATAAAAGATAGATCTTTCCTTACCACCAACCTCTTGTGCTAGAACAGCACCAATAGTTTCCTCTTCAGCCGACACATATAGTCTGAAAGGAACCCCTTTTCGTGGTGCAGCCAAAACCGGGGGACTGGACAAATATCTTTTAACATCATCAAAAGCCTTTTGCTGATCGGCTCCCCACACAAATTCTTGATTATCCTTCAACTTTAACAGCGGGGTAAAAGCACGAATTCTGCCGGAAAGGTTTGAGATAAACCTCCGTAGATAATTAATCTTGCCGATCAACTTTTGTAATTCGTTTTTGCATGCCGGCGGCTCGGTGTTGGCTATGGCTTTCACTCTTGCTTGATTAACCTCAATACTTCTCTTATGTACCATAAAGCATAAAAATTGCCGAGCCGATACGCCAAACGCACATTTGAAAGGATTCATCTTTAAGCCATGTGATCTTATATGTGGAAAACCTTTTCTAAATCGGCTAAATGCTGCAAATCATCTGCAGATTTTACTACGACATCGTCAATATATATTTCAACTATGTGACCGATTAAGTCATGAAAAATCAGCTTCATGGATCGTTGATATGTTACCCCAGCATTTTTAAGCCAAAAGTCATAACCGTCCACTCGAATAAACCTATGGCTCCAAGACATCTGAAAGCCGTCTTTGGTATATCGACTTCTGCCATGAGTATCTGGTTGTATCCGGCGTTTCCATCTAGAAAACTTATGATTTTATTCCCTGATGCAGCATCGATAAGCATATCGGCTATCGGCATCGGTTATTCATCTTTCGGTGTCGCTTTATTCAAATCTTTAAGTCGACACATACTCGTAGTTTTTCGTTTTTCTTCATGACTGGAACAATGTTGGAAACCCACTCCGCATATCGACAAGGTCTTATAAATTTAGCCTCCAACAATCGCTCTATCTCTTCTTTTATAATTTTATATAGAGCTGGATTAAAATGCCTAGGGTATTGTTTAAACGGCCGATAACCTTGTTTAATGGGTAGCCGATGTTATACCAATTATCGGCTTAAACCAGGCATCTCGTGATACTCCCAAGCAAAACAATATTTATATTCTCTAAGAATTTTGATTAACTTCTCTTTATATTTTACACCTAATTTCGCGCTAATAAAAGTTGGTCTTTTTCTATCACCACTACCTATATCAACTTCTTCAAGCAGATCGGTGGATGTAAAGCCTTGACCCAACTTTTCAACCTCTTGAAAGTCTTCTATAGCCTCATAGCTATCCGTTGTTTGCCGATAGCTTTGCATTTTGTCTTGTAATGCCTTCACTGTTTTTCTTGTCCCCATCGATGTAGCACTTCGTTTGCTCGATCAAACGTGCCTGGTTTAACACTGATCGGCACAAGTCTTGTTTTGCTCACGCAGATGAAATCGCAATCTTCTAATGTTTTTCCCGATATACATCCTGCTTCTTCATGTTGCCAATTCGCGTCAGAACTGGCCATGGCAATGTGAGCCGATGTGTCGGCCGTGAAAATTTCAACTTCCTCTCCGTTCCATTGGACAAGCGCCTGATGCATAGTTGACAGGATGCAACAGTTTGCGTGAATCCAGTCCCTTCCTAGCAGAACGCTATAGTTTCCCTTGGCGTCAATTACAAAGAAAGCGGTCGGCAAAGTTTTGCTACCGACGGTCAATTCTGTAACCATGACGCCTTTGGCTTCGGTGGGATCGCCTGTGAAGTCATTTAGAACCATGTTAGTTTTAATTAAGTCTTCATTGGAATTACCCAGTTTTTTGCAAGTTGTATATGGCATCAGGTTCACCGTAGCTCCACCGTCTACCAGCGTCCTTGATATCGGCTTTCCATTTATATACCCTTTCAGATATAACAGTTTCAGATGTCGATGATCGTCTCTTGGTTTCTCGAAGATTGCATTTTGGACTCCCGAGCATGATTGGGCAAAAGTTTCTTTAGCCGATTCAGTTTTGATTTTGAATTCGGCTGGCAAGTGAACACCATGTTGATATCCATTGGGGGTGTATCATCCCTAATCATAGGAGAGTCTAGATCGTCTGCCGATTCAAAATCTTCCTCGGCTTGTTCCTTTTTCCTCCATGCTTTCTTGACAACTTTGACCGGACGAAGCTCATTGAAAGTATCGTCCCTCTGTTTCTCTGCATCGGCTTCCCGGATCTCTTGAGTCCTTAACCTCTGAAGTCGTCTGCGTTGCGATTGGCTAAGGCTAGACGGACACCACCTAGGCTTGGGCTCTACTGGTTTTCGTATATGGCCAACCAGATTTTCTTGGTTCGTATTGTGCTTTTGCGTTTCGACCTAATCCGGTTCTCGTTTTGGTTCAGATATTCTCTCGTGAACAGGCCTTCTGTAACCGTTGCTGTGATCCCGAATCGGCCCAGCCAGCCTATCTTTAGCTGATGGTCTCGGCCAATCATCTCGGGGGTAATGTTCCATCGGGCACGTATATGGCGATGGCAATGCTACTCCTCTTTCCCAGCAAAACTGCTAAAAGGAACATCTTCTATGTGCCCTCTCCACATTTTCAGTATGATATAAGTTATCCGACCGGCGAGCAGGATATCGTGGTCGGCTACTCATCCTCTCGTATTTCTCCATCAATTGTGAAAATGTTGGTCCCGGCCTTTTGGCCGATTGCCTTGATGGCGATTTTTCAGCTTTGTACCATTTACCCACCTGAGGATTTCCCTTAGGTTTAATGGTCCTCGAATTTTTCCTTCGTGATCGGCTTCTATTTATAGTGAGCCAATCGTAATTTTCAACGTCTGGCCGCCATCTGAATTCGACTGAATATTAACCTGCCGATCCTTTTTTTGGCTCATCATGCATCGGCTCTTTTCCTTTAGCCGAACATTGAACCATGTTAATAGGGAACGGATCAGCGTCAACTTGCATGGTCGGCTCATCAGCAAATTTTAGCCGACCATCTTCAATAGCCATTGGATCATTGACGAAAAATATTGCAGTCATTAGTATTGTGAGAAAAAGAGTGGTGCCACTTGCAATACCTGCGTTTCTTGATCTCGTCAGCTGATGGTATAATATGTCCCTCAGGTAATCATATTATCTTTTCTTGTAGTAATAAATCAGAAATACGATCACATTTGGAAACATCAAAGGCATACTTAACTTTCGACTTATTTCTACTCGGCTTTAGCCAAGAACAGACTAGGGACTTTTTAGACCCTTTTACCCATTCGGCTATATTTATTTCTGCTTCATCATCCTCCGAAGAATCGCTTGGGCAATAATCCACCATATTGACTTTAACTTTATCCTTTTCTTTATTGCCGTTATTTTTAAATCTATCTTTAAATGCTTATTGTCTAGGAATCGGCTTTCCTGAACCGATACACGATGAAGCAGATGACTTAAAACGTTGAACTCTTGCCCTCCGAACTTCTCTCTTAGTGGTGGAATTAATCCTTGAAAAGCCAAATCTGCAAGTTGGTTATCGGGCAACGTGACACTAAAACATCGGTTTCTAATTTCTCTGAACCTCTTAATGTAATCGGTTACCGATTCTCCAAATCTCTGGCGAACAAAACTTAGGTCGGAAATCCTTAGTTCTAAACTTCCTGAGAAAAAATATTCATGGAATCGGCTTTCCAAATCGTTCCATAAGTGGACCGAATTCGGAGGCAAACAAGTAAACCAAGTAAAGGCTGCCCCGGACAGCGACAATGGGAACAGTCTTATTTTTAGTCCATCGGACTGAGCTACTTCGCCGCATTGAGCAATAAAGCGTCCGATGTGCTCTAGAGTAGTAGTTGAGTCGTCACTGGAGAATTTTGCAAAATCCGGGACTCTGAAATTGTGGGGGTAAGGCATACGATCTATGTAATCAGGATACGGCTTTCTATAGCGGATAACCTTCCCCTTAGGTTGTATGCCGAATTGGTCCCTCAAGACAGCGGAGATTTAGTCGGCCCAGTTTACATTATCGGCCATTGGCACCGCAGGCCCTTGATAATGTTGATCATAGTTGGCATTCTGCCCCCGAAGTGCAAACTCGGGTTGCCAATTATGCTGGGTCATCGGCACACGAGAATTCTGATCATACCTATTATGCCTGACTTGAGGTTCGGGTACTGGGACGAAAGGCTCTGAATAAGTTACTACCCTATGAGGACCTAGATTTCTAAGCAGGGTAGGTTCATGTGGGTATCTTTCAGGCCCAGTCGGCTGTGAAACCGATTGTGGAAAAGCATAGAACGGAGCCGACGATGGCAAACTTGTTGATGCGTCTAACTTAGAGGTGTCGGTGTATGCGTGGTAATGACTCACCCCACTGGGCCGAGGGTCTTTCGGCAATATTATGGTCGGCTGAGTAGGCTTCATGGTAGGTGGAGAGGTCATAGCCGATGGTTTAGGATCGGCCGCTATGCTCTGCGTATTTTGGGCCACCGAAAAAACAGGGTAATTAGGCAGAGCTTGCAATGGGTCAAGCAGACTACCTGACGAGGCTAACTCCTGGGCTATAGTTTTGACACTATTTGCTATCATCGGCTTAAGCATTGTCACAAGAGCCGATGATTGGTTTATTAAGGCGTGGTGCACAGACTGGTTAATCATACCCGATAGTTCGGCTTGAGCAGGCAGATATCGGCTTACCGGTTCTGTGATGCCCGCATCTCCCAGGGCGTTGACCATCGGGAGGGCGGATTTTTTAGTGACGCCACGTCTAGTTTTCTGATAATAGCTTAGCATCATCTCCTCCAACGCAGTCTTCCAGGCTTCAATCTCTTGGCGTTGTTCTGCAGTCAAATCGTCCATTGTTGGGACAATTATGGCTTCTGCGTTGAGATCGGATGGCGGAATCGACTTTCCTGATGAAGACATGGTCACACCGGGCGTGCCAAGAGTGTGTTGGTGTCAAAAACTTGATGTAGGGTTTACAAGAAGACACCGCATTTAACACCGGGTTGAGCGTGCGGTCGATTTGACACATGAATCGACAAGGTAAAAATATAAAATTCTCACAAAGCCGATCGTAACGATCAATCGGCTTAAACTCAATTAGCTCGAAGCCGATCAAGATCAAGGTAACGGGATAAATCTAATTAGACGATTAAGGCTAATCAGAGGGTAAAGGTAGATCGATTCTTAAGAAGGCGATGCGCAACAAAATCAGAACAAACCAAACCTAGGGTGTAATTGACGAAGATCAACAATCGGCGATGCGCAACTTTATTGATCAAGATCGATTACAAAAGAGAGATTTAAATTACAGAAACTACACCTAGTCGACAGGAAAAAGTAGAAAAGTAAAAGCTGGTTGATTGTATTGTGTTGGATCCTTCTATAGCTTGCTCTGGCCCTTCTTTTATACCCTTCGGGCGATCATGTCCTACTACAACACGTTTCAAGTCCTGATCCGTATCGGCCTTATCTCGGACGGTTGTTTCTTAAAAGATATTGCTGTTACCAAATATCTTCAAACCTTTCCAACTTGTCCGTTAACTTCCGGGTATCTGATTTTATTGCCGATTTTAACTAGACTTGCCAAATTTTGGTGCAAACAATATGTATGCATGTTCTTGGGTTTTCATGCCACCGGCTGAAACATCTCTGAGATTGTGCATTCCTTCCCATTGTTCTTGCAAGCTCTTTGTGATTGCAGCGAGGATTGTAATCCGCTTGACTTTGTTGAGTGGACAACGTGAGGTTGGGCGAACACCGTGCTGCAGGTTGTTGCACTTGCAACGGTTGGCTGCACAAGATTTGTCAGGTTTCACGAGTATCTTCGATTCTACACCGTGAAGGTCGGGCATCCCCTCGTATCATTTGGTATCAGAGCTCCGGTTGTCACGGTAGAATATTTTATCCCTAGTTTTAGATTTACTTTCAGTTATATTTATGAAAAGTGCCTCACAAAAATATTGAACTCTAGTCTCCAATCTGTTGTTCTTGTGCATTTTGCTAAGTTCTTGTCCATTGGAACGTGTTCTTGTTACTGAACTCTTCATTTTCCTTTGCGTCATTCTCTAGTTCCAATCTGTCCAGTTTATTGTTTTGGCCATAACTCTCACATTCTTGCTCCGTTTGTCTCATTCTTGTACTTGTTGGAAAGATCTTGCAATTATCTACAAGTTTGTTGGACACAACTTTTCCTGATTCGGCCTGGAAATTGGTCGAACTTGTGCTTGAACCATGCTACTGTTTTGGTTCCGAAAATTGATAGTTTTCCCTTGATAGCAAATATGTCCTTTGCAAATACTTTGCACCCATCAAGACTAGCTAATATGTTGCTTAGGGCTGCACTCATTTATCTTGATCTCACGGTTGCAAAAAAAAGGAAGAAAAGAAAAGCTTTGTGGCTGGTTGCTAGAAAAGAAAAGAAGAAAAGAAGAAAGGAAAATCCTTGTGGCTGGTTGCTAGTTGTATAAAAAGAAAAGGAGAAGAAGAAAAGTTTATGAAAAAAAAATTATTTGCACCATTGTGAGAAACTCATTCTAGATGTGCAATCTTGTGCCCTAGTTCATCATTTGCAGCTAGCTAGTGTCTTTCTATAACCAATGCAATTGAGCTGTTTATGTTATCATCATATCTTGTGCTAGCTCACTCCTTTGATTGCATTTGGTTCTATCATCATCCTTGTGTGTGAGTTGCTTGTTCATCATTTAAATCTTGTTTTCAGTAACTAGACATTGTGTTTTAACTTGGATAATTACTTATCGAAAACAACATCGAGAATTCAGATTGTGTAGGATATACACTTTATCCTCCAAACTCCACATATAATACGTTGTGTGCTTTGATCTCGGCTGTGAGTTCGCTTAATCTCACCTTGTGTTGCCTCACCACTCAAGTGCGAGCTCCTCCGTCAATCAACAAAGGGTGAGTAAGAATTTCGGTGTAAGGATAAGTGAGGTTGAGAGAATTGTTCATACATCATAATGTACCTCTCTTTCTATTTTGCACAACTAACCATTGATGCGCATAAGATGGCCCGATCTTCCGGTGAGGGGATAATTTCGATTAGGCAGAGAAGGACTTTGACAATCCGGCTACGAACCACACAAGGATAAACGCTCACAATCGCTAAACCACACTCCTAGTTGTTATCAACCGTGCCGAAGCCCGGATGACCTGACCACGAAGGTCTATTCTTGCAAGCAATCGAAGAACCAGCAAGAACAAGGATAAAGCGAACACACGAACTGAGGTTATGAACTTGTTTACTGCTGCTCTAGGCGAGTCAGGAGAACAAGGTTAAAGTTCCACAAATGGGGCAACTAAACTTAACAAAACCTAAGGATATAGATAGGGGGCTTGTCCAATATATATAGCAAAGGATGGCTGCTAGGAGTTGGTCTCACGCCACTTTAATTACATGGGAACTCAGCCCAAAATTATGGTGGCACAGCACCCTGAAAGACTGAGACCGTCGCACCGTTTGGACTTCTGTGGCCAGATCGAGTGGAATTTGATGATGAGGCCAGATCCGTTGGAAATAGCACGAATTTATCTTTTAATCAAGTACTCACTCATCCCGAATAGACTCCGTATGCAAAAGTTATGGCCAGTTGAAGGTGGACTGCTCCTGGGTGGACGTTTTGGCTTCCTTCTCGGGAATACCTTGTACTCTAGCTTGTAGTGATGAGGAATGACGTCCTTGTAGCTCTAAGCCATGATTCCTAAGCACAAGCACATTATTATGCAGTGGTCTATCCTCTAAAATATAATTATGCCACCCGAGAAACGAGTTCACCTGTTGATTTAGTTGCCGTGCGTGTGCCCTTGTGATAGGACCTTGCATAGGAGGTGGTGGAGGTGAGGTCATGGGTGTATTCGACATAGTGATGTCCTCATCATCCTCTCCTTCTTGCATTTGAGTCGTCCTCGACTCAAGCTCATCGTTCTCTCCAAAATATGGCTTCAAATCTGAAATGTTAAAAGTGGGACTAACCCCAAAATCTGCAGGTAACTCAAGTTTATAAACATTATCATTAATTCGTTCAAGCACTTTGAAAGGACCATCAACTCTAGGCATTAATTTAGACTTTCGCAAGTTAGGAAATCTTTCTTTCCGCAAATGCAACCAAACAAGATAACCTGGTTCAAATGTCAATTCCTTTCTACCATGGTTACCAGCAACCCTATATTTCTCAGTCATGCGCTCTATATTTTCTTTTGTGGTCTTATGCAATTTAAGAACAAATTCAGCACGTCTCTTTGCATCAAAGTTTACCTTCTCCGAAGATGGCAAAAGCAATAGATCAATTGGAGCACGAGGGTTAAAGCCATACACAACCTGAAATGGAGTCATTTTTGTGGTAGAGTGCAATGTACGATTATAAGCAAACTCCACATGAGGTAGGCACTCTTCCCACATTTTCAAATTCTTCTTTAGAACAGCCCTCAACATGGTTGACAAGGTTCGATTCACCACTTCAGTTTGGCCATCGGTTTGAGGGTGACATGTGGTAGAGAACACTAGCTTTGTCCCTAATTTGCTCCATAAAGTTCTCCAAAAATGGCTCAAGAACATGGCATCACGATCTCAAACAATAGTACAAGGCATACCATGCAAGCAAACAATTTCTTTGAAGAATAAATCAGCAATATGAGTGGCATCATCACTCTTGTGGCATGGAATGAAATGTGCCTTTTTAGAGAATCGGTCCACAACAACAAAAATACTATCCATCCCCTTTTTTGTTCTAGACAATCCTAAAACAAAGTCCATAGATATATCTTCCCAAGGAACACTAGGAACAGGAAGCGGCATGTACAAGACATGTGGGTTTAGATGAGACTTAGCTTTTTGGCATGTAGTGCAGCGTGCAACAAAGCGATTGACATCACGTCTCAGCTTTGGCCAAAAGAAATGTTCAGCTAGTATATCCTCCGTCTTTTTAGCTCCAAAGTGTCCCATCAATCCTCCTCCATGTGCCTCCTGTAACAACAAAAGACGAACGGAGCTAGCTGGAATGCATAGCTTGTTAGCTCTAAACAAGAATCCATCATTGTTAACAAATTTGTGCCAACCTTTTCCATTTTTACAATTTAGCAAGACTTCTTTGAAATCATTATCCTGAGCATAGAGATCTTTTATGGTTTCTAAGCCAAAAATTCTACAATCAAGTTGAGACGTCATTGCATATCTTCTAGACAATGCATCAGCAATCACATTATCCTTCCCTTTCTTGTATTTGATGACATAAGGAAATGATTCAATGAATTCTACCCACCTAGCATGTCTACGGTTCAGTTTGCTTTGACTACGAATATGCTTAAGTGCCTCATGATCAGAATGTACGACAAATTCTTTAGGCCATAAGTAATGTTGCCACGTTTCTAAAGATTGCACAAGAGCATACAATTCTTTATCATATGTAGAATAATTCAGAACAGACCCACTCAATTTATCACTAAAATAAGCGATAGGTTTACCTACTTGTATCAATACACCACCAATTCCAATACCGCTTGCATCACATTCAAGTTCAAAGGTCTTACCAAAATCTGGAAGTTGAAGTAATGGTGCATTTGTGAGCTTTTCTTTTAAAAGATTGAAGGCAGCTTCTTGTGCTTGCCCCCAATGGAAGGGAACACCTTTCTTTGTCAATTCATTCAATGGTGCAACTATGGTGCTGAAATCCTTCACAAAACGTCGATAGAATCCAGCAAGTCCATGAAAGCTCCGCACTTGTGTGACCGTGTTAGGAGTCGGCCAAGTCTTGATTGCTTCAATCTTGGCTTCATCAACCTCAATTCCCTATGGTGTCACAACATAGCCAAGAAACGAGACTCGATCGGTGTAAAAGGAGCACTTCTCAAGGTTGCCAAACAAATGTGCATCTCTCAAAGCATTAAAAACATCACGTAAGTGTTCAGTATGTTCAGAAAAAGACTTGCTATATATCAAAATGTCATCAAAGTAGACCACCACAAATTTTCCAATAAAAGTGCGCAAAACTTCATTCATCAATCGCATAAATGTGCTAGGTGCATTAGTCAAACCGAAAGGCATAACTAATCACTCATACAAGCCAAATTTAGTTTTGAACGCTGTTTTCCATTCATCCCCAAGTTTTATTCTAATCTGGTGATATCCACTTCTCAAGTCAACTTTTGAAAACACAATAGAGCCACTCAGTTCGTCTAGCATATCATCCAACCTTGGAATAGGGTGACGATACCTAATAGTTAAATTTTTGATAGCTCTACAGTCCACACACATTCGCCATGATCCATCTTTCTTAGGCACTAAAAGCACAGGAACAGCACAAGGACTAAGGCTTTCGTGAACGTACCCCTTGTCGAGCAAGTCTTGCACTTGACATTGTATCTCCTTAGTTTCCTCTGGATTGGTCCTATATGCTGCTCGGTTTGGTAATGTTGCTCCTGGAATCAAGTCAATTTGATGTTCAATTCCCCTCAAAGGTGGCAGCCCCAGGTGTACCTCATTTGGAAACACATCCTCATATTCCTGCAAAAGGTTAGCAATAGCAGAAGGCAAAGAAACAAGTATATTTTCGAATGAAAACAAAGTATCTTTGCAAATCAAAGCATAGCATCCAACATTACATTGTTTCATGCCAATTAAATCAGACTTTGTAGCTAGCATGACAGCACCCATTAACTTGATTTCAGCTCTCTTAGAATTGGATTCTTTCTTCTTTGGTTGTGCTAATTCTTTGGTTCTAATCTAATTTTCACTTTTAGCACTCTCCTTCTCTCTTTCAGCTTTCTCTGTCATATTTCAAAATTGCAGCGGGGGACATGGGAAGCAAAACAATTTTCTTTCCTTTATGCATAAAAGTGTATTGGTTAGTTCTACCATCATGAGAAGCATCTTTATCATATTGTTAAGGCCTACCTAACAGCAAAGAGCATGCTTGCATAGGTACAACATCGCAATCAGCATGATCATGATAAGAACCAAGAGAAAAGTGCAATCTCACCATTCTTGTTACCTTCAATTTTCCACTTGAGTTGAACCATTGAATGTGGTAGGGATGTGGGTGTTGTGTTGTGGTCAAGCCAAGCTTCTCAACCATCTCCATGCTTGCAAGATTATTGCAACTCCCTCCATCAATGATAACTCGCATTGAACGGTCATTGATGACAAATTTTTTTTGGAACAAGTTATGGTGTTGATTCTATTTAGCACTCTCTATTTGCACACTAAGGACACGCTTCACAATGATGCTCATGTATCTTTCTGAAATTTCAGCACCCAAATGCTCCTCCTCATGTTCACCCCCTTGATCTTCACCTGCGAGGTCAGTAACAACTAAAGCAAAATCTTCTTCAACATCACTAGCAGAAGTTTACTCACCATCTTCCTGAACAATTAAAGCACGCTGACTTGGAAAATCACGCATCATGTGTCCAAATCCTTTGCATTGATGGCATTGCACGTCGCGTGTACGACATGTGGATGCAATTGAAGAACTCTTTGTGGAAGCTTGTACCGTGGTTGTTTTTGTGTCGGAGACATGTGATGGAGTGGAAGTAGAGGCAGCAGGGTGCCCACGGTTGGAGGGTAGAAGTGCTCGTCCCGAAGTAGTGGATGGAGCCTTTACTTGCACTTGGCTTGGTCGTGACGAAGAAGAGCCTCCAAAGTTCCCTCTCAACTTGGAATGTCGTCCCTGTACTTCCCTTTCGGCTTTGCAAGCAAGATGAAATAAACGTGTGACAAAGTTGTATTCTTTATAATCAAGTATGTCCTGAATTTCACAGTTAAGTCCACCTAGAAATCTTGCCATCTTAGCATCTTCATTATCTTCCAAACCACACCGCAACTCACAAATTTGCATTTCTTGATAATACTCCTCTACAGATTTATTTCCTTGATTTAAACGTTGTAATTTATTGAGCAAGTCACGAGCATAGTAAGAAGGAACAAACCTAGCTCTCATCATTCTTTTAAAGGCATTCAATGTTCTTGGTGCATTTCCATGATTCCTACAAGTCTCACTCCACCAAATGGAGGCAAAAGCAGTGAACTCACTAGTGGTAGCCCTAACTTTTCTATCTTCAGAAAAGTTATAGCATGCAAATTTTTGTTCTACCGCTAGCTCCCAATCAAGATAAGCATCAGGGTTATATTTTCCATCAAATGAAGGTATTGTAAACTTAACCTTTCCCATACCTTGTCGATTATGTCGAAGTCGTCGATGATCTCGTTCATTGTTGGAGTTAAAACCATCATCATCCTCAGTGTCAGCAATATAATTGTTCTCTTCCTCTTCCACCTCATTTGCCCAAGCACAGGCAGCATGCTGCGGTTGGCGTCCATGTGCTTCATTTTGTTCTTGTCCATTGTTGGCCACATTTTCAACAAGTGGTGGTTGTTGTCCCTCAAGGCGATCTACTCGGTCACGGAGGGCTGCGATGTTGTTGTTGATTTCAGCCAAGACCTCATCATGGTTGGTAGCATGCACATTCAATAAACGTGTGAAGTGTTGTATGATTCCTCTTGAGCGAGGTGTGAGAATTTCAGCTTTGTTTTCTTCATTGATTCCATTGTCATCTGCCATGTTTAGCAATAAATAGGAAAACACACAAAGGTATGTAATTCTCTATCACTACTACTTGCTGAAACGATTGGGTGTCTCTCTCTCTTGCTCTTACCAAGCTTTTACAAATTCCTACGAATGCAGCAATTGGTTCAACCGGTTGGTGGCTGGTTCGTGATAAACCAAACTCAAATGTGAACAAAGCGATTGCAAGGCTTATCACCTATATGGTTAGTAGAAAGTGGAGCTCGGAAAAGCTTATAATGAGTAGCAAAGGAAAACAATCAGCCAATTTCAGAATTTGCATAGAATTGAATAAGTGTTCGAAACTAGCAATTAGCCTATGTTGCTGATCAAACAAAGATGGATATTAGTCTAAAACAAAAGATATGGCAGTGGATACAAGTGGTAAACACAAAAAAATTCAAGCATATGCAATTTGCAACTTGGGAGCACAAGATGGATCCAACTTTGTATTTTGCTGATTTCTGTCCACCAGACAGCAGGTTGGTATTTTGGCTGTATCTTTTAGTCAGGTGCCTTTTTTTCAATGATTCTTTTTTTTTATTTTCTTCCTGACGGCTTTTGCAACAACTTTTCTTTTGGACAAACTTTCTGAAATTCAACCGTGAATTTTGCACGAATTTTACAAATGCACACAGATGCAGATTTCAGGACAGCAATTAGGTCTTACTGAAACATTCACAGATTTCTCGTGCTTGCATGTATGGATGTGAAAATTGGCATCAACATAGAATACTAAGTCACGGATCTACTCCTTTTTGTTTTACTCAAAAAAGATAATGGAATTGAGTTTTATGGTGTTTTTGGTGGCAGCTGCAGAAAGGTGATCTTTCAGGCCGAGATGGGTTTTTTTGTTTTTGGGTTTTAGGGATGGATTTTGACGTGGGGAGATGAACAAGAAGATGAACAGCAACAAGACAATACTAGAACGGATGCAAACTCAATTTAGCAAAAACAAAACTAACCTATTGAAAGTCACAACGGGGTTTGGACAGCGAACAAACAAACTTTTTGTGGGGCAAATTTTCTGGGCTCTAGGAAGAACACCAACAAACAACTAAACAAGATACAAGAACCCACCGGTCAACCATTGCTCTGATACCAAATGATGCGCACAAGACGGCCCGATCTTCCGATGAGGGGATAATTTCGATTAGGCAGAGGATGACTTTGACGATCCGGCTACGAACCACACAAGGATAAGCGCCCGCATTCGCTAAACCACACTCCTAGTTGTTATCAACCGTGCCGAAGCCCGGATGACCTGACCACGAAGGTCTATTCTTGCAAGTAATCGAAGAACCAGCAAGAACAAGGATAAAGCAAACACACGAACTGAGGTTATGAACTTGTTTATTGCTACTCTAGCCGAGTAAGGAGAACAAGGTTAAAGTTCCACACATGGAGCAACTAAACTTAACAAAACCTAAGGAGATAGATAGGGGATTGTCCAATATATATAGCCAAGGATGGCAGCTAGGAGTTGGTCTCACGCCACTTTAATTACATGGGAACTCAGCCCAAAATTATGGTGGCACAGCACCCTAAAAGACTGAGACCGCCGCACCATTTTGACTTCTGTGGCCAGCTCGAGTGGAATTTGATGATGAGACTAGATCTGTTGGAAAGAGCACGAATTTATCTTTTAATCAAGTACTCACTCATCCTGAACGGACTCCGTATGCAAAAGTTATGGCCAGCTGAAGGTGGACTGCTCCTGGGTGGATGTTTTGGCTTCCTTCTCGGGAATACCTTGTACTCTAGCTTGTAGTGATGAGGAATGACGTCCTTGCAGCTCTAAGCCATGATTCCTAAGCACAAGCACATTATTATGCAGTGGTCTATCCTCTAAAATATAATTATGCCACCCGAGAAACGAGTTCACCTGTTGATTTAGTTGCCGTGCGCGTGCCCTTGTGATAGGACCTTGCATAGGAGGTGGTGGAGGTGAGGTCATGGGTGTATCCGACATAGTGATGTCCTCATCAACCATGTCAGGTCAAGGAGACAACGTGGATGATGAAGGACGTGACCCTGATGCACCAGTAAAATGGACTGAATATTGTGCTTTGCGAGACACACTACGACGAGAGTTCTGCATAGGAAATGATCATATAAGGGAAGAAGTGAACAACTCCATCCAAGATCTTAAAATAGTGGTGAATCAACAGCTGAACGTTCTCCACAACAACATAGTTGCTGACATCGTACGACAACTACGACCACAAGTTGAAGATGGTCCTCTAGTTGATGAGACCGATGAAGAAGCCGCTGCTCGAGTGGCCCGTGTTCCTAATGCCAATCGACCACCCATACCTTGGCAAGGAACAAGAGGTAATGAACATGATGTAGGAAGGGTTCGTGGTCATGGGTTGGAATGTGGGGGTGCTGCACACGAACCAATTCACGTCAACATACCGCCCCGCAATGAAGGAAACCAACGTCACAACCTAAGGAGGAAAGGTATGGCAAACTAAAGTTTTCTAGGCCTAAGTTTGTAGGTACCACCAACCCGGAGGACTACCTCACTTGGGAAATGAAAGTTGACAAAATCTTTCGGTTGCACAACTACACTGAAGAGAAGAAGCTTGCAATGGCATCACTTGAATTTGATGATTATACGTTGATTTGGTGGGAACAAATTCAGAATCATAGAATAGAACATGGCGAGAATCCCGTTGCATCGTGGGCTGAGATAAAGGTTGAAATGCGAGTAAGGTTTGTCCCTCGACATTACAAACGTGATCTATTTGATAAGCTGCAGGGATTGAAGCAAGGAAGTCGCACGGTGGATGAGTACTATAAGGAGATGGAGATGGCCATGATCCGTGCTAATGTGTATGAACATAAAGAACAAACTATGGCACGTTTCCTCGCTGGTTTGAACCACCCCATCAAGTGCATCACCGAATTTCAGCCTTATGGTAATGTGGTGGAGTTAGTGCATCAAGCGACTAAAGCTGAAAAACAAGTGCAACAAGACAACAAAATTACAAGGACTTCTTCGTTTGCTCCTCGTTCAACACCTACTACAGGTAAATCCACTTCTCGTTCAATTCCTTTCGTGCTAACAATCCTAGTACAAGTGTTTCTCCTAGTTCACATGTAGCTCGAAGTGGAAAAGAGCCATCTACTCCAAATGCTAAACAAGGTCCAGGAGCTAGTGCTACTTCTTCTGTGGGTTCTACAGCGAAGAGTAGTGTCATTCAGTGCTTCAAGTGCTTCGGGAGAGGCCACATCACCAAGGATTGTCCAAATAATCGCACCATGCTTATAACGGAGGGTGGAGAATACGAATCTGCAAGTGAAGAAGAGGATGTCCCAATTCCTGATTTGCATGATGATGAAAATGAGATGACTTATTGTGACTTTGAGATCGGTCAATCTCTCATTGTCACCAAGAAAGTGTTGAGTGTGCAACAAAAAGATGACAATGAACAACGGTGCAATCTTTTTCACACCAAGGCAAAGGTAAATGGTCGTGTGTGCAAGGTAATTATTGATGGAGGAAGTTTTCACAATTTGGCTAGCAAACAAATGTGTGAAAAGCTTGGATTGAAGCAACTACGACATCCGCATCCTTATCATGTGCAATAGTTGAATGAATGTGGAGAAGTGAAAGTTCAACACATGGTGAAAGTACCTTTTCAAAGATTGGCAAATATTGTGATACCGTAGAGTGTGATGTTGTACCTATGACGGTATGTCACTTGCTGCTCAGTAGACCATGGCAATTTGATCATGCAATTCATCACAATGGACACACTAATCAACACTCATTCAAGTAGAATAACAAGGAAATGGTTCTTCGACCAATGTCTCCCGCTCAAATTATTGCTGATACAATGCAAAAGAATGAGGTAAACATTGAGAGTGTTAAGGAACGAGAGAAAAATAATGCAAGTGAGAAAACCAATTCGGTAAGCGAGAACCACAAACAAAATGAGAGTGGTAAAAGAAAGGTTGAGGGAAACAAGCTAGTGATGTTAGCCACTAAATCCGAATTGAGAGAATTACATACAAACCCACATTTGGTGCACTTTGTACTCCTGTATAAAGATGTGTTGCTTTCTACTAACGACATAACTTTTCTTCCAAGTGTTGTGGCAAGTGTTTTGCAGGACTTTGATGATGTCTTTCCTGAGGAAACACCCGTTGGTCTTCCTCCAATTCGTGGTATTGAACATCAAATTGACCTTGTACCAGGAGCTTCACTTCCAAATCGACCACCATACCGTACCAATCCGGAAAAAACAATTGAAATTCAGCGACAAGTACAAGCACTTCTTGACAACGGGTATGTACGTGAGAGACTGAGTCCTTATGTTGTTCCTGTGATTTTAGTCCCTAAGAAAGATGGTACATGGCGCATGTGTGTAGATTCTAGAGCGATTAACAACATCACTGTTAGATACCGCCATCCTATCCCTAGGTTGGATGACATGCTAGATGAATTGAGTGGTGCTATCATTCTCTCCAAAATTGATTTATGAAGCGGGTACCATCAAATAAGGATGAAAGAAGGGGATGAATGGAAAACAACCTTTAAAATAAAATTTGGATTGTATGAGTGGTTAGTAATGCCATTTGGTTTAACTAATGCACCTAGTACATTCATGAGGCTAATGAACCATGTTTTGAGAGCTTTTGTTAGAAAATTTGTTGTGGTGTATTTCGATGACATCTTAATTTACAGCCACACTTTGGAAGAACACACTGATCACATTAGACAAGTGCTTCAAGTGCTTAGAGCTAAAAAGTTGTTTGCAAACATGGAGAAATGCGCTTTTTGCCAAGATAAAATTGTGTTCTTAGGTTTCGTTGTTTTTGGAAATGGGGTAGAAGTGGATGAATCAAAAGTTGAATCAATTAAAAATTGGCCTACACCGATGAATGCTAGTCAAGTTAGAAGCTTTCATGGTCTTGTTGGTTTTTACCGTAGGTTCGTAAAAGATTTTAGCACAATTGCAGCCCCTTTGAATGAATTAACCAAGAAAGGAAGTGATTTTGTTTGGGGAGATGCTCAAGAGAGTGCTTTTGCTGAATTAAAGAAGCGCTTAACAGAAGCACCATTGCTTGTTTTACCTGATTTCACTAAAGCTTTTGAAATTGAATGTGATGCTAGTGGAATAGGTATTGGTGATGTTTTGATGCAAGAGGGCAAACCAGTAGCACACTTTAGTGAAAAACTTGGTGGTGCTCAATTGAACTATCCTATTTATGATAAGGAGTTGTATGCTTTGGTTCGTGTTTTGGAAACTTGGCAACATTATCTTTGGCCTAAAGAATTCATTATACATTCTGATCATGAAGCTTTGAAATATTTGAAAGGCCAATCAAAAGTGAACCGCAGGCATGCCAAATGGGTAGAATTCATTGAATCCTTTCCATACATTGTGAAATACAAGAAGGGTAAAGAGAATGTGGTAGCTGATGCTTTATCTCGCAAGATTGTGCTCTTAACTCAACTTGAAATCAAGGTCCCTGGTTTGGAAAGTTTAAAAGAGTTATATATTTTAGATAATTAGTTTGGTGAACCATATTCTAAATGCATTGATGGGAAAGGATGGGAAAAGTTCCATGTTCATGATGGTTTCTTGTTTCGTGTTAACAAACTATGTGTTCCAGATTCGTCCGTACGTTTGCTATTATTGTAGGAATCCCATGCTGGCGGATTAATGGGATATTTTGGGAGAGAAAAGACCTTGGCCAGTCTGTCCGATCACTTCTATTGGCCCAAAATGCGACGAGACGTCGAACGATTTGTGCAACGATGTGTGACATGCCATAAAGCTAAATCCAAACTGATGTAAAATAGGGTGCCCGATCTTTCGATGAGGTAGATAAATATCGATTTGGTGGAATTGACTTTGACGATCCGACTACAACGTACGATGACGATGTGCCTTAGCAATCACTAAACCAACTCCGAAGTGTTATTGATCTTGCCGTGGGCACGATCAACCTGAACACGAGGTTCAATTCCTGCAAGCAACCGAAGAACAAGCAAGAACAATAGTAAAAGCAATCTGAAATTGCAAATAAGAAGTGAAGGCAAAAATCAAGGTGGGGTTCTATTAAGAATCTTGACAAGGTGGTTGTCCAGCATAACTTGAAGAAACAAAGTTTGCACTTGGCTAAACTAATCAAACAAAACCCAAGTGTCTAAAGCGACGGCTACTGAGTTTATAAGAGTGATGGACGTGAGAGGGATATCCTAGGGTTGTGTGCAGCCAAGGGGGGTGCACACAACTTGGGCTTGGGCCCCCACATGCTTACAAGGCCCTAAACAGCCCAAAACAGTATTGTAGTACATTGTTTTAATGATTCCGGTTGATCTACGATTAATCTGTGCCTAAGATTAGATCCATTCGAAAGATCTCGTTGTAAGCTTTCAATCAAGTCCAAGTTCACCCAAATCGGAGTCCGTATACAAAAGTTATTCATATTTGAAGTCGGTGCTGTCTCAGGAGGCCGAATTGGATTCCAGAACGTGATGGATTTGATCTCTCTCTCTCTTCTTGGCCCGTGGATGATGTGTTGGAGTTGGCACAACTAAATGTGGTCATATCCGTAGTAGTGATGTCCTCATCATCCTCCCTTTCTTGAATTTGAGTCGTCCTCGACTCATGCTCAGCTTTTATCTTGTCCTCAACAAAAAGTATTCTCATGTGAAGATCATCCACAAAGCTCAATATTTCTTTCCAGCATATAAAGGCATGTTGAAAGCTTGCACCCTTGGACGCTTCCTCCCCTCCTTGAAGGAAAGCCATCCTAGTAGATGTAGATGATACAGAGGATGCCGTGAAGTGTCGCCAAATTGATATAGCGTTGATCATATCCAGGACGAGCATGGTCTCATCATTCTCCCTTTCTTGAATTGGAGTCGTCCTCGACTCCATCACATTCTCCTGCAAAATGTTAGTAGCAAGAAAGAGCAAAGCAACATGCATATCTTTTGTGATCAAATCAATGTCTCGTGAATCAAAATCACCCAAACACTCCCTTTCTTGAAAACTATCATATAGATTATAATCGACAGTAGGGGTACTTGATATGATATTAGAATTATCAAATTGATCACATTGTTGCATAGGATGTGGAGTTCCCAGATCTGAACAAATGTATAATCTATGCACTTTGTATTCTCCTTTATCATTATGTTTGCCAACAACATGGAAAATATTTCGTGATAACCATGGCAAATCAGAATGTACAAAAATCTTCTCCTTGAAACTATCCAGATCACACAGAACATCAAATTCAATGTAACCTAAAGTATCTAAAGAAGACATAAATTTAAGCTCATCTTCTTCATTGGCAATGTGAATAACATTTTGTGTTCAGCGTAAGTGTTTAGTTCAAATATAAATGTTTCATGTTCATTCACTAGTTGTGGCATGGATATAAGTGAAGCATTATCACACAACTCTTCTTTACCATCAGAAATAGCAAGCAAATCAGCAATGGGTTCCATTAATAGTTGCTCTACGATAACATGATTCATGGACAATTGTATCTTTTCAAAATGATTTTCACCAAGTATACAGTCCATATATTTTACATTACCTTCTAAATCATTCTCAGTTGTTGTAGGTGCAACTTCAATTTCCAACTCTTCACATATGTATGGAGCAGCAAATATCTCCTCGTTCTGCACATTTTCTTCTTCATCTTTCTCACGATGGTACTCACTTTTCTGCAAAATGTTAGCTACAATAGAAGGTGCAACAATGGGCACCTCAAAGGAAGCTAAAGGCTCTTTCAAAGATTCAGCAAGCATGTTTTCAGCTCTACAAGCACATTTAATCAATTCTGAAAGACAACTATAGTTTCACCAACAAGAACATCCTGAATTTCATGATTAAGTCCATGTATGAACCTAACCTCAGTAGCTTCTTCACATTCTTGTAAACCACAACGCAACAAACAATTTTGCAAATCGTGAAAGTATTCTATAACAGTTTTAGAACCTTGTTTTAAGCGTTGAAGTTTAGTAAGCAAATATTCAGCATCATATTCAGGAACATAATAATTTCTCATAAGTCTTTTCATGGAATTCCAAGTTTTAGGTTTTTTATCATGTCTAGATATATGCTTCCACCAATATATTGCACATGACGTTAAGACTTGAACTACAACACTAATCTTTTGGTTTTCAGATAAGTCATAGTTTGCAAATTCTTTGTCTACCGCAATCTCCCAATTAATATATGCATTAGTATCGAACTTTCCACCAAAAGGAGGCAATTCAAACTTGATTTTACCTTGTTCATCATCAGTTGATGAACTCGTGGCGATGTGTTGTGGGGCGACCGAGGCTGCGATTCCATGCTGGGAAGCCGAGGCAGCAATGTGAACCCGTTGTGCACGTAGTACACCATTGTTGTTGCTTAGTAGATGAGGCGGAGGACTGGAAGTTCCAGGAGCAGCAGCTGCAAGCATATCATCAAGTCTAGACAAAATAGTAGTAATGGTAGTGTTAGCAACTCCCTGAGCAGTCTCGATGGACCGGAGACGGTCTTCTTGAAGCGACATTCTCTCATTAGTGAGTCGTACATTGCCCTTCGTGCGTGGAGAATGATGCAGTGAACTCTTGGCAGCTAACATGGTTAGTAGCAAAAAGGGAAACACAAAGGTTTATATAATTTCCTATCAACTACTAGGAAGTGGAGAAAAGTCGCTCAACTCTCAAGCCTTAACCAAAGCTCTTACAAGTTCTGATGAGGACATCTCCACAATGGATACAACCAGCTCTAACTCCACTCACCAGGATGAACCACCACTTCAAGGACCACTCACTCGAGCCCGTGCACGTCAACTAAATTATCAGGTGAAGGCCTTCCTAAGTATTCCAATTAATGATACAATGAATGTGATGCTATTTAATTTTTGTGATGATGTGATTATTCTTAGGAACCATGGAGAAGACCCACAACGCACAAAGGAGTTCGCGTCCAGAAGGAAGAGCAAATTGGAATCAGATTCGGACTTCCAGAGATGGTCAAATTCAAACGGCCATAACTTTTGATCCAGAAGGCTTCTGGAGGTCTACGAGTACAAGAACGAAATCTCTGGTCGTCCTCTTTCCAACCGATCTGGGATCACCTCCAAATTCCTTCCGAGTCAACGGGAATACGCAAAACAATCCAGAACACTTTTCCAGTCCGAGTCTAATTGGGCTCTAGTCTTTATTTCGAGTTGTAATCAGTAGGCCCATGTTAAGGCCCAATGCTGCACGCCCTTGGTCTATGATTAGCCAGCCGCCACCATAGTTAGGGTTTTGGGTTTTGTTTGATTCAGTTAGCCATTGCTACTGCTTGTACTCGCTCGTGCCGACTAGGCCGCCGCCCGTCTACTTGTTCATCGGAACCCCAACTCCGAGTGTTTTTTTGTTTCAGAACCGATCTGAATTCATATTTGCAATTGAGTTGCTTGTAATCCCTTGTTCTTGCTGGTTCTTCGATTGCTCGCAGGAACAAAGACCTTCGTGGTCAGGTTGGTCGCGCTTCCTGCGGGATCAATAACCTTCAGGAGGGTGGTGTACCGGTTGCTAAGGCGCAACGTCGGGTTCGTTGTAGTCGGGCCGCCAACTTCGCCCTCCACCAGATCGACGCTACCTCCTCTCATCGAAAGATCGGGACGCCTAGTTCTATCGAAAGATCGGGACGCTACTTCTTGTTCTTAGATTTGTTTTGCCTACAGTCCAAAAAAAATAGCCCAACAAAAATAAAATCCTTTCGGTCCTAGCCAATTTCGGCCTTTTGCTTTTGCTGTTTTAGCCATTCTTGTTGAATTTGCATTACATCGTCGAGTCGTTGCTGGTCTTAGTGTTTGTGTCATTTAGAGTTTCAAGTTCTTATCTCCTTAGTGTCACGTGTTTTGTTCAATCCTGTTTTCGTTGTGCCACACCATCATCCCTACCATAATAGCAGATCAGAATCCATCACCTGCCACATCCCCTACCTTTCCACCATCATCCCTTCCATATAACAGCAGATCAGAATCCATCACCTGCCACATCCCCTACTTTCCACCATCATCCCTACCATAACAGCAGATCAGAATCATCGCCAGATTTCCCACCTTTCCCTTTCATCATCCAATCAAATAGCCTTTCCAGATTTGGTTTTCCCCTGTTCGAAAATCAATAAAAAAAATATATCCACAGCATACCTCTCTGCTCTCTCTGTGATCCCCTCCCTGCAAGAGGGACGTTAAAAAAATCAGTACTCTTTTAATTACCTTTTTACCCCTGGTATTTTTTCCGGAAAAGTGCTTATGACAATTAGTGTTCTGGGGTCCTAGAAGTTCATATTTCCAAGTTTGGGACTCTAGCAAAAAAAAAGAAAAAAAAGGAAAAAAAACAAGAAAGGGAGATATCTCAGGTTGTTTCTCTTCGTTTTACTTGCTGTTCCGTGACGACATCTGTGAATAGGCTTGCGTCTCTAATACGGCCTTGCATAGGACCAGCACATACCATCGTCGAATGTTTATTCAGCTTGTTTTGACTAACGTGGTTCTAGCATTTCCTTGAGTTGTTTCTCGGCCACCTATAGCTCCACAGAAAAACTACAACTTACCAGGCTCTAGCGTTTGGCATCGGTACACTACCTCTCCAGGAGATTTTGACTCGCGGTCGCCGACACCTCCTGCTAAGGCTTGGTAAGAACTGGTAAGAGCTTGGTGACACAAGTTGAGAGACAGTGCCCTTTCCTGTGAATTGTTTGTTCTTTTGCTTTCTAACGATGTCAGGAACAACGAACAATGATGGTCAGCATTCCCCTCGCACTAGGGGATCATTCAACATTCGGCGCCAAGTCAAGCTGCATCTGAGAGGGCCTTGATGGTGATGTGCGGTGGTAAATGAGTGGTGGGACAGGTGGAGAAGGCTCAGTTGACACCAACACCTCACTTGCTGCTATTAACATTTCACTTCTCGAGGTGATAAAGCGGCTTGATGAGTTGAGGCGAGCTTCTACAGAGGCGGCGCTGCTCCTCGTCGGCATCACAACAACAATGGTGCTTTGGGCAGCGAGGTGGAGGAAAATGTTGATGAATACTCTGGCGACACGGAGGTGGATGACGAGGAGGCCATCTGCGATGGCGATTGCGCCATAATAGCCCGGCATGCCTCCCTTGCGCATGCCACGTGAGGTACGCTACGATGATGACACACTTGGCGAATTAAATTCGTATTCCACCTTTTGATGGAAAATATGATCCGATGCATACCTCACATGGGAATCATTTGTAGAACAAAAGTTTGCATGTCATGAGTATCCACGAAAACAAAAGAGTTAGGGCTACCACTAGTGAGTTCACCGATTTTGCCTCTGTTTGGTGGAGTGAGTTTCAGCGTAAGAATCCCAATCTTTGCGCAAAGCGGGCTGCTTTGAAAAGAATCATGCGAGCTAGATTTGTTCCTCTTATTACCAACGTGATTTGTTAAATAAGTGCATTTGCTTAGGCAAGATAGTAAGAGTGTAGAGGAATACTATCGGGAATTACAAATGGGCATGTTTTTTGTGGTATAGAGGAGTGCGAGGAGGCTGCTATGGCTAGATTTATGGGTGGGCTGAACAGTGAGATTTATGACATTCTTAATTACAAGGAATATAATTCGATCACTCGTTTGTTTCATCTCGCTTGCCATCTTTGAAAGAGAAGTGCAGGACGACGCAAATGGTTTAGCACGAGAACTAATATTTCTGCAGGTCGTGCTAACACTTGGTCAACACGAGCCCCACCTACAGCCACAAGGCAACCGACTGCACCGTCCTCCAACAACAACAAGAATCGACCTTCCTCTTCCGCACCGATTTCCAAGCCTTCGGAGTTAACAAAAACTTCTACAACAGAGCCCGCCAAGAGCTCTGCTTCGGTTGCTTCAACTGGGAGGACGAGGGATGTGCAATGCCATCAATGCAAGGGGTATGGTCACATGAGGAGTCAATGTCCGAAGCAAGCGTGTCTTGATTGTGCGAGACAATGGTGAGTTTTCTTCTGCTAGTGATTTGGATGAAGAAACATATGCTATGCTTGCAGCTGACAATGCAGGGAGCGAAGATGATCATGACCAGGAAGAGCACATTGATGCCAACCATGCTGACCATTATGAGAGCCTCCTTGTACAGCGTGCGTTGAGTGTCCAGATTGGAAAGTCCGACCAAAATCAGCGGCACAACCTGTTCCAAACCAAATGTGTCGTCATGAGCGATCATGTCGTGTGATCATTGATGGAGGAAGTTGCAAAAACCTTGTAAGCTTGGACATGGTGGCGAAGCTTTCGTTGGAGACAAGACCGCACCCCCAGCCCTACTATGTTCAATGGTTCACAGTATTGGTAAGGTTAAGGTTACACGCTTGGTGAGAGTACAATTTGCTATTGGTTCCTATCATGATTTTGCTAAATGTGATGTCGTACCCATGAAAGCATGTTTAATATTGTTGGGTAGACCTTGTCAATATGATAAAAGTTCTGTGCATGATGGTAGAACCAACCAGTATTCCTTTGTGCATAAGGGAAAGAAGATTGTATTGCATCCTATGACTCCTGATTCCATTCTTAAGGACATTGCTAGAGCTAGTAAGCAAAAGATTGATGAAAGTGCAAAAAAGAAAAATTCTAGTTCTGTTTGTGATAATAAAAATGAGATTAAGTTGAAAGGTGCATGTTTTCTCACTACCAAATCTGATGTGAAGGAACTGGTTGTTGAAGAATCTGTTTGCTATGCCTTAGTTTGCAAGGATGCTTTGTTCTCATTTGAGGAGATACTGCTTTGCTTTGCCTTTCTTTGTGACTAACCTTTGCAGAATATGTTGATGTTTTTCCCAAGGGCGTTCCTCCGGGCTTGCCACCAATTCGAGGATTAAACATCAGATTGACCTCATTCTGGAGCATCTTTGCCCAATCGAGCTCCATATAGGACTAATCAGGAAGAAACTAAGGAGATACAACGCCAAGTGCGAAGCGCTTGACAAAGTGCGTGCGTGAATCTCTTAGTCCTTGTCTTTATTAGGTCATTTTAGTTCCTAAGAAGGATGGATCATGGCGCATGTGTGTGGACTGTAGAGCAATCAATAACACTACCATTAGATATCGTCATCCTATTCCTAGGTTAGATGATATGTGTAACATCCCAAAATTTTGGCTTATTAAGTTTTTATTGCTTAAATGTGCATTTATGATTTTCTGGAATTTATTTGGATTTTTCTGGATTTATTTGAATTAAATTCAAATCAAGTTTATTGCCTTTTATTCAAATCTATTTAAATCTGTGCAAAGTTAAAATAAAGTTTTGCCAAAAATATTTTATTTGAGTCCAGAATGTCTCAAAGTATTTTTGAGAATTTTCTGGGATTTTTCCTGATTATTTATTTGCCTAAAATCAATTAAGTGAATTTCTAGAATTATTTAAATTAATAAATTTCTAAAAATCTTCGGAACATTATTGGGCCGAAGCCCAATACTGTGCGCTTGAGGCCTGCTTCGGCGCGGCCCAGTCAGGCCCGTGAACCTCTGCGGGGGAAAACCCTAGATCAGTAGCCGTTCGTGCGCGATCCAACGATCTAGGGAAGGCCGCGTGTGTGCCCTTGTCTTGGCCGTCGGATCAGGGACACGCGTCGCATCGTCGTTCTTCGTCTCCGATGCGAACTCGGAGTCCGCCGTCGTAACGACTCTGGACTTCCCCGCCGTGTAGGGCTCGAACGCCGAGGCTATAAAAGGAGGGGTACTCGCCCGAGGTTCCTCGTGAGCAGCTGCGTGTTTTGGTCGGACCCGTTTAGCGAGGAACATCATGGTGAGCGCAAGGAAGCTCGTCGGAGTTGAAGTCTGCAGCCGCCGCGGTTTTTGCCTTGGATCATCGCCGATCGGTGGTCTTTCGATGCCTTGGTTCCAGATTCGAGCTCGCCGAGGTGCACCGCGTTGGCTACGCCACTTCTTCACGTCGGGGACACGCCGAAACGCCATCGCCGAAGCTTCTTCTTCGTCTCCGATGGATCTTCTCGCCGCCGCTTTGCCGTGAGCTTCGGTTGAGTTCGTGGCCGTTGGATCTTGGACTGAGGGCGTCAGATTTCGCCGCGTGGAGTGCGTGTCGATAAGCCACGTCGTCGCCAAGCGTAGGCCGTCGGATCGGTGATGGAAGGCCCAGATCGCGCCGTTGGCTGAGCCAATCAGATGAGGCCGCGTGGCACGCGGAGCCCGAAGAGATGTTAGCCGAGTCCACCGTGGGCTGGCGCAGGTCGTGGACCCAGTCCATAGACCGAGGCCACGTGGCAGCATCTGGTTCGCTGGATCAAGGGCTGACGTCACGCTGACGTCATGCTTGCGTCATAAAGGTATTTTCAATTGGAAAAATAATCCGATTGGAAATTCTGTGATGATGACGTCATCATGAGGTCACGCTGACGTCATAAATCGCTTTTTCAGTTTAAAAGTAAATCTGTTAAATTCGATTTTCCGATTTTCTGTATTTTCAATATTTATTTCAAACTTCAAAAGGCTATATCTTTTGAATCTTAACTCGGATTTGAGTGATTCAAATTTCTAAAAATTTGTAAAATTGAGATATATTTAATGGTGAATTTTATTTGATTTTTGGAGTTCATTTGCTCACTGTTTTGGTATTTATTTTCTTTTCTCCTTCGGTACGCGTAGACGTTGAATTGTGCGACGCTTCGGAGGAAGATCCAGCAACTCAAGAGCAAGTTCCAGAACCAGATCAGGACCTATTCCAAGGCAAGTTGTGCTTTGATCATGTTGAACCCATGTTTATAAAATTGCTATGTTTGTTTTACCCTATTGCATATCTTTCAAATATACAATTGTTTTAAATTAGATTGGGTTTAGCTAATATACCAGATTGATCTACACCCTACCTTGTCATTGTATGCCATGATCCATTGTCACCCTAGATTGTTAAATATAGTTGGTTAATAATTATAATCAACATTGGAGGATTAGTTCGTATTAGTTGCTTAGCCTTGCCACGTCATCACATGTATTGGAATCATTGATAATTAATCTTGATTAATGGAATATGGAACAATATTATGAACTTGTGTGTCATGTGGGATCACACGATGAGATTGAGTTGTTGTGGCGAGTCATGTCACGCATAGCGATGTTGAATTGTTGATGGCACGTGGTGCTTGGTAATCAACTGGGTGATAATAATTTAGATTGGGGCAAGTGACAAGGGGCGAGGATGCCAAGGTGGGCCCGATGGGCAGAGGGTATGTGGATGTCTTACCTTGATCACACTAAGGACTTAACCTTGCAAGCCTTTGACCTGAGTCTATCGTGCAACCACATGTCCGTATGGGCCACCTAGGTGAGTAATTTGCAATGTCTTGATTTTGGTACTATCGTGGTGGTGTGAGTTCCCGAGTTATGGTGTAATTCACATGGCGCAAGAGGGGGCACGGTTATGGTTTCGGACCCACGGTGTTGAAACCTTAGCGGGAGTATCCGGTTAAGCGGCGCATTGTAAAGGCTTTGTTATAATCACTCGCCTTGGTGGTGTTTGGTTGTATCACGTGGGTAAAGTGCATAACCTCTGCAGAGTGTGAAACTATTCGGATAGCCGTGCTCATGGTATTGAGCAATGCTCGGGAATTACTGATTAAGGGTTAGTTGAATTAATTGGACAACATGGTTGGGATGGCGGAATGCCATATGGAAGATGAATTTGACTTAGGATTGGAAACTTGGTTTACTTGAGAAATCTTGAATTTATTTACTATTGTTATTTGTTTCTGATCTTTACAATCTATTTCTTGTATTTGTTCATAAATCTTGCTTATTGCAAAATAACCATGATAGCCTATCCATTGGAATAAGCCTTACATATAGATACATAGAATTGCATTACATGCACAACTTGTTGAGTGCTTAAGTACTCACCCTTGCCAAACAACAATAATCAACAGTTGAAGAATCTACACTGTGTTGGAAGAAGAAGTCCGAGGAAGACACGAGTCATTAGGGTTAGAGCCTTGTCGGTTGCTGTGGTGAAGCGATGAGCTATCTCGTTTTCTACTTTCATTTGCTTAATTACTAGTTTATATTTCAGTCTTGCCTGCGTGGCTTAATAATGTAAGTTGGTCATAAGATCATACCTTTAGATATATCAATGAATGAACTATTATTCTATTATCGTTGTGTATGATGTGATATGTACCAATGTTGAGTGTGTGCACTAGCGTTGATCACAGGACTAGTGCGGTAAACACGGTGGGTTGAATCGATGGATTCGGGTCCTCAGAGGTGGTATCGAGCATCTTGTTGTAGGTCTTGGCCTAGATAGTGTGGAGGTGTCTGTGTGAGTCCAAAATTATTTTCTAAAAGAAAATCTAAACTTGACTAATAAAACACTCTCGACTCATCTCATTCTCTACTTCTCGCCTTTGCTGAAATTACCCGTTTTACTTGCCGTTTCGGGTGGAGAACTTATTCAAAGTTCTTGTGAAGCAGATGCCGATCGTTCTGACCTTTGAGGAGTTAGCTGGTGGCTACGCCATGGAGCTGTGGAGAGTTCTTCAGACGCTGGGAGGCTTCTATCGTCCGCTTTACCGAGGAGGCAGCTGGTCAGTCAATGGTGTACACTGAGGGTTTATTTGCAAGCTGATTATCTACGCTCGGGAGAACGAGGAAGCTAGCAGACCAATCAACATCTCCGCCAGAAGATTCTCGTACGAGGTTGCGATTCAAGAGGTTGCCCGACTTGCTCTTCGCCGTGTCTGCCGCGACTACGCCGACGAGCTTCACGACTCTGTGTTCCGACTTCACCCAGACGTTCAAGCATGCCGACGCAGACGGATCGTGGAGGACGAGTGTGCCACTGCGGTACACCTTGCGGAGTTCACCCTTGCCCAGGAGGATCATATGAGAGATACTACTCAGAGTGGAGGCGTATGCGAGGCACTCGAGTAGCGAGCAGAGCTTGAGGTGACCGTGCTTGACCATCGGGATGATCACCGAGTGGGAGAGGCCCTAGAGGCGGTCGAGGGCGAGTTGGGCGCATGACTCGAGGAGTTCGAGGAGCAGTTGGAGAGTCAGGAGGATCAGAGGAGCGAGAGTGGGAGCAGAGGAGAGTGTAGACCTGTTGTCGCAGAGGACCCAGTAGTAGGTCATCAGGATAGGTTCGCTCCCATGCCAGCTCACCCACCGGTGTATGCGCCGAGACAGCCTCAGCCAGGGTGGCTGGATGAGTGAGTGTCAGCCTTGGAGCTGTGTTGAGACTCGAGTGTGAATCACGTCTTTAAGTTAGTCTTTACCTTTTTAGTTGACGTTAAGGTTTTGTGTTTAGTTTGCTTCTTTGTAATGCTGAGTGTGCAGTATGTGTTGCAAGCAAAGCTTGGAGGCTTAAATAAGCGGCCATACCAAGAATAATAAAGAATTATTTCAGTTGGGTATAACCTATCTCCCCGCTTTAGAAAGTCTTACTTCTTATCTATGCTACATCTACCTTTCCTAACCCAAGAGGCAATCATCAGATGGTGAATACTGAGAAACAACGGTGCTTGAAGTGGGCTGCGCGAATGACAACCCCAACGCGGAGGCAGCCCTCAACCACCCCGGTGGACATGCGAGAATCTGGGAGCATTTCTTGCGTAGCAGACTCAAGCGATGTAGACTATGATGCGGCGGATCAAAGAGATGACCACGCAGCGACCAACAACAACAACCACAGTAGCTCGGAACAACCATGGTGGACCCGACCTCACTCAAAGCTATCGATTTTATGAGGACTAGGCCACCAACTTTTTCGAGGAATGTGAACCCTTTGGAAGCCGATGGCGGCTTAGGACAATTGAGAAGAAGCGCACATCACTCGGTGTGAGGGCAATGAGAAGGTGCTCTCGCCTCTCATCAACTTGAAGGAACCGCATGAGAATGGTGGGAGAATTCTTGTCTTGCTCATGGAGCCCCACAAGAGATCACCTGGGAGGAGTTTACTAATGCTTTCCGCCAGTATCATGTCCCGGAGGGAATGATGGACCTTAAGAAGGAAGAGTTCAGGGCTCTGAAACAAGGAGGCCAACCAGTGGCCGAATACCTGAATAAATTTACTCAGTTAGCTCGCTATGCCCCTGAAGACGTAGCGACAGATAAAGCTAGGCAGTCTCGTTTCATGAAGGGACTGAATTCAGGACTGCAGGTGGGACTGATCACCCACAATTTTCCAAACTTTCAGGAACTAGTCAATAAGGCTTTGATCCTAGAAGATAAGCGCAAAGAGCTGGGTGAGAACCGTAAGCGCTTAATGACTAATCAGGGTGGACGTCCAAACCATCTACGTTTGAGGATGTCACCACAATGACTTGCTAGATTCCAACCACGGTAGTGAACAAGACATCAACCCTGCGCCTCGCCACGCCAATCGAACTTTCGGACACGGCCGCGACAGGCAACAATGCACCGGAGGGAATCAGCGATCTGCGGTGAAAAGATGCTATACATGCAATGAGCAGGCACTTTTCTAATAGGTGTCCACGAAGGGAGGCATCATGCGATGCGTTTCAACTTGGGAACAACACGCCAAGGCACCAACCTCGGGAGGAAATCGTGCGCGAGTCAATGCGGAGCAACCCGCAATCAACAAAGGCGCGGAAGGATCAACCACATCACCGCGGATGGAGCTCAGGAGGCTACAGACGTCGTACTGGGTAAGTTTCTGGTCAACTCAGTACCTGCTACAATTCTGTTTGATTCTGGAGCTTCGCATTCGTTCATTTCTCAAAGTTTTGCAACCAAGAATGGATTTAAAGTGGTGAATCTTAAGTATGTGCTCTTAGTCCAAGCCCCAGGATCTGCGCTTAAATCTAGCCTTGGGTGTTTGGGAGCTAAGTTGCTCATGGATGGGATAGAATTTCTAGCGAATCTTATCTTGATAGATGCGCAATCTCTAGACGTCATCCTTGGAATGGATTGGCTGTCTAAGCATAAGGCATTTTGGATTGTGGCGAAGGATCGTAACTTTGGAAGGCCCTAGTGGCAAGAAAGTTGAATTTCAAGCGACCGCAGACTCGAGATGGGCGATTAGTGGTCAGCGATGTGAAAGCCATCGGCATGGAAGATGTGCGATGAGTCGAGGATACCGGATGTGTTTCGGAAGATCTACCCGGATTGCCACCGGACCGGGATATCGAGTTTGTCATTGAATTAACACGAGGACAGCACCGATATCAAAGAGACCATATCGGATGCCTACCAAGCGAGTTAGTGGAAATGAAGAAGCGATTGAGGAGGCGCAGAGAAAGGTTTCATTAGACCTAGTTCATCACCATGGGGAGCCCGGTGTTGTTTGTTCGTAAAAGGGCGGAAGTCTTAGAATGTGCATCGATTATCGTGCCTTTGGATGAAGTAACGATCAAGAATAAGTATCCGTTGCCCAGGATCGATGACTTATTTGATCAGTTAAGAGGAGCTGGAGTTTTCTCCAAGATAGATCTTCGTTCAGCATACCATCAGTTAAAGATCCGAGCGGAGGATGTGCCTAAGACTGCGTTTTCTACGCGATATGGACATTATGAGTTCACAGTCATGTCATTTGGATTGACAAATGCCCCTGCATATTTCATGAATATGATGAATAAGGTTTTCATGGAATATTTGGATAAGTTCGTTGTAGTCTTTATAGACGATATCTTGGTTTACTCGAAGATAGAGGAAGAGCATGCAGAACATCTGAGGATGGTTTTAGACAGGCTGCGAGAACATCAGCTATATGCTAAGTTTAACAAATGTGAATTTTGGAAGGAAAAGGTTGAATTTCTTGGTCATGTAATGACTACTAAAGGAGTGGCAGTCGACCCAAGCAAAGTGGACGCAGTGTTGCATTGGGAGCAACCAAGTCATTACCCAGTTCGTAGTTTTACGGGAATGGCGGGATATTACCGTCGGTTCATAGAAGGATTCTCGACAATTGCTAAACCCTAACGCATTGTTGAAGAAGGAAAAGAAGTTTGCATGGGCGCGAGTGCGAGAGAAGCTTTATGGAATTAAAGAAGCGTTTAACGACAGCCCCCGTATTAGTGTTACCAGATGTGCAGAATGGATTTGATATTTATTGCGATGCTTCAAAGCAAGGCTTGGGATGCGTGTTAATGCAAGAAGGCAAAGTCGTTGCTTATGCGTCGAGACAGTTAAGACCGCATGAAGTGAACTACCCAACGCATGATTTGGAGTTAGCAGCCGTAGTGCATGCTTTAAAGATATGGCGTCATTATCTCATAGGAAATAGATGTGAGATATATACAGACCATAAGAGCCTGAAATACATATTCACTCAAGCAGATCTGAATATGAGACAGCGAAGATGGCTAGAGCTAATTAAGGATTATAATGTGGGAATTCATTATCATCCCGGGAAAGCCAATGTGGTAGCAGATGCTCTGAGTCGAAAGAGCCATAGCGCAAATACGCTAACAATGGAAGATCAACCAGAACTATGCAAGGAATTTCAGAAACTAAGGTTGGAAGTCGTTCCGCAAGGAATAATAATTGCACTGGAAATAAAGCCAACACTGGAGGATCAGATTAGTGAAGGCCAGAATGATGATGATAAAATTTCTAAGATCAAGGCTAAAAAGGAAGAAGACCTAGCCGTAGATTTCACTCTGGATGAGCAAGGAACCATGTTTTTCAAAGGCGAATTTGTGTACCGGATAAAGGGAACTAAAACAGCTGATTCTTGAGGAAGCTCACGATTCGAAGTACTCGATTCATCCAGGAAGTGCCAAGATGTACCAGGATTTGAAAGAGAGATTTTGGTGGCCTAACATGAAGTGTGAAGTAGTGAGAGCATGTTGCTTTATCGACGTATGTCGAGGGTAAAGCTATGCATCAAAGACCATTGGTTTGTTGCGACCATTGAAAATTCGGAATGGAAGTGGGAGGAAATCGGAATGGACTTTATCACGGTTTACCTAAAACTCGAGAGGGTGCGATTCCATTTGGGTTATTGTGGATCGTCTAACCAAGGTCGCCCATTTTATCGGTGAAGACCACCTACTCGGAGATCGCTAACGAGTTGTACATGTCAAGGATTGTATGCTTGCATGGAGTGCCCAAGAAGATTGTGTCGAGATGAGGTACCCAATTTACCTCGAGATTTTGGAACAAGTTGCATGAAGCAATGGGGACTCGTCTGAATTTTAGTCTGACATATCACCCATGAGCATGATGGTTAGACGGAAAGAGTAAATCAGATTTTAGAGGATATGTTGAGAGCTTGTGCTTTAGCTTATGCTACATCTTGGGATAAAAGTTTGCCATATGCAGAGTTCAGTTACAATAATAGTTATCAAGCTAGCCTACAGATATCACCGTTCGAGGCATTGTATGGGCGTGCTTGTCGTACTCCATTAAATTGGAACGAGACAGGAGAACGTTTGGTTTTTGGGCCAGATATTCTCGAGGAAGCCGAAAGTCAAGTCGCAATGATCAGAGAGAGGTTGAAGATAGCACAGTCAAGACAGAAGAGTTACGCAGATAACCATCGTCGAGATTTGAGTTTTGAACCAGAAGATCATGTGTATCTCAGGGTTACCCCTCTTAAGGGCGTTAAAATATTTCACGTTAAGGGGAAGCTTGCACCAAGATATGTGGGTCCGTTCAAGATTCTGAGCCGTCGAGGAGAGGTAGCTTATCAGTTAGAATTGCCTCAGTCCTTGGCGAGTGCATGATGTATTCCATGTGTCGCGACTTAAGAAGTGTCTCGAGTGCCATGAGCAAACCCGTTGGATGCAATAGAGTGCAAGAAGATTTGACTTACAAAGAGCAACGATGAATTTTCGATGTTATGGGCGCAAGACCGAGAAACAAGTCTATTCGTTTTGCGAGTTGATGGAGCAATCATTCCGAAAGTGAAGCCACTTGGGAGCGAGAAGAAGATTTGAAGTCAGAATTCCCGAACCTATTCTCTAGGTAGCCCTAAATCTCGGGTCGAGATTCCGTTAAGGGGGGAGGTTTGTAACATCCCAAAATTTTGGCTTAATTAAATTTTTATTGCTTAAATGTGCATTTATGATTTTCTAGAATTTATTTGGATTTTTCTGGATTTATTTGAATTAAATTCAAATCAAGTTTATTGCCTTTTATTCAAATCTATTTAAATCTGTGCAAAGTTAAAATAAAGTTTTGCCAAAAATATTTTATTTGAGTCCAGAATGTCTCAAAGTATTTTTTAGAATTTTTTGGGATTTTTCCTGATTATTTATTTGCCTAAAATCAATTAAGTGAATTTCTAGAATTATTTAAATTAATAAAGTTCTAAAAATCTTCGGAACAGTATTGGGCCGAAGCCCAATACTGTGCGCTTGAGGCCTGCTTCGACGCGGCCGAGTCCGGCCCGTGAACCTCTGCGGGGGAAAACCCTAGATCGATGGCGTTGATGCGCGATCCAGCGATCCAGGGAAGGCCGCGTTTGCGCCCTTGTCTTGGCCGTCGGATCAGGGACACGTGTCGCATCGTCGTTCTTCGTCTCCGATGCGAACTCGAAGTCCGCCGCCGTAACGACTCTGGACTTCCCCGCCCTGTAGGGCTCGAACGCCGAGGCTATAAAAGGAGGGTACTCGCCGAGGTTCCTCGTGAGCGACCGCGTGTTTTGGTCGGACCCGTTTAGCGAGGCGTCGTGGTGGCGCAAGGAAGCTCGTCGGAGTTGAAGTCTGCGCCGCCGTGGTTTTGCCTTGGATCATTGCCGATCGGTGGTCTTCGACGCCTTGGTTCCGGATTCGAGCTCGCCGAGGTGCACGCGTTAGCTCGCCACTTCTTCACGTCGGGACACGCCAAACGCCGTCGCGAAGCTTCTTCTTCGTCTCGGTGGATCTTCTCGCCGCCGCTTGCCGTGAGCCGGGTGAGTTCGTGGCCGTTGGATCTTGGACCGAGGCGTCGATTTCGCCGCGTGGAGTGCGTGTCGATAAGCCACGTCGTCGCCAAGCGTGGCCGTCGGATCGGTGATGGAAGGCCCAGATCGCGCCGTTGGCTGAGCCAATCAGATGAGGCCGCGTGGCACGCGGAGCCCGAAGAGACGTGAGCCGAGTCCACCGTCGGCTGGCGCAGGCCGTGGACCTAGTCCATAGACCGAGGCCACGTGGCAGCATCTGGTTCGCTGGATCAAGGGCTGACGTCATGCTTGCGTCATAAAGGTATTTTCAATTGGAAAAATAATCCGATTGGAAATTCTGTGATGATGATGTCATCATGAGGTCACGCTGACGTCATAAATCACTTTTGATTTAAAAGTAAATCTGTTAAATTCGATTTTACGATTTTCGTATTTTGATGATTTATTTCAAACTTCAAAAGGCTATATCTTTTGCATCTTAACTCGGATTTGAGTGATTCAAATTTCTAAAAATTTGTAAAATTGAGATCTATTTAATGGTGAATTTTATTTGAATTTTTGAGTTAATTTGCTCTCTGTTTTGGTATTTATTTGCTTTTCTCCTTCGGTACGCGTAGATGTTGAATTGTGCGACGCTTCGGAGGAAGATCCAGCAACTCAAGAGCAAGTTCCAGAACCAGATCAGGACCTATTCCAAGGCAAGTTGTGCTTTGATCATGTTGAACCCATGTTTATAAAATTGCTATGTTTGTTTTACCCTATTGCATATCTTTCAAATATACAATTGTTTTAAATTAGATTGGGTTTAGCTAATATACCAGATTGATCTACACCCTACCTTGTCATTGTATGCCATGATCCATTGTCACCCTAGATTGTTAAATATAGTTGGTTAATAATTATAATCAACATTGGAGGATTAGTTCGTATTAGTTGCTTAGCCTTGCCACGTCATCACATGTATTGGAATCATTGATAATTAATCTTGATTAATGGAATATGGAACAATATTATGAACTTGTGTGTCATGTGGGATCACACGATGAGATTGAGTTGTTGTGGCGAGTCATGTCACGCAACGATGTTGAATTGTTGATGGCACGTGGTGCTTGGTAATCAACTGGGTGATAATAATTTAGATTGGGGCAAGTGACAAGGGGCGAGGATGCCAAGGTGGGCCCGATGGGCAGAGGGTATGTGGATGTCTTGCCTTGATCACACTAAGGACTTAACCTTGCAAGCCTTTGACTGAGTCTATCGTGCAACCACATATGCAGTATGGGCCGGCCTAGGTGAGTAATTTGCAATGTCTTGATTTTGGTACTATCGTGGTCGGTGTGAGTTCCCGAGTTATGGTGTAATTCACATGGCGCAGAGGGGGCCTGGTTATGGTTTCGAGACCCACGAGTGTTGAAACCTTAGCGGGAGTATCCGGTTAAGCAGTAGCATTGTAAAGGCTTTGTTATAATCACTCGCCTTGGTGGTGTTTGGTTGTATCACGTGGGTAAAGTGCATAACCTCTGCAGAGTGTGAAACTATTCGGATAGCCGTGCTCATGGTATTGAGCAATGCTCGGGAATTACTGATTAAGGGTTAGTGAATTAATTGGACAACATGGTTGGGATGGCGGAATGCCATATGGAAGATGAATTTGACTTAGGATTGGAAACTTGGTTTACTTGAGAAATCTTGAATTTATTTACTATTGTTATTTGTTTTACATCTTTACAATCTATTTCTTGTATTTGTTCATAAATCTTTGCTTATTGCAAAATAACCATGATAGCCTATCCATTGGAATAAGCCTTACATATAGATACATAGAATTGCATTACATGCACAACTTGTTGAGTGCTTAAGTACTCACCCTTGCCAAACAACAATAATCAACAGTTGAAGAATCTACACTGTGTTGGAAGAAGAAGTCCAGAAGACACGAGTCATTAGGGTCCGAGCCTTGTCGGTTGCTGTGGTGGTGATGAGCTATCTCGTTTTCTACTTTCCATTTGCTTAATTACTAGTTTATATTTCCAGTCTTGCCTGCGTGGCTTAATAATGTAAGTTGGTCATAAGATCATACCTTTAGATATATCAATGAATGAACTATTATTCTATTATCGTTGTGTATGATGTGATATGTACCAATGTTGAGTGTGTGCACTAGCGTTGATCCCAGGACTAGTGCGGTAAACACGGTGGGTTCGAATCGATGGATTCGGTCCTCGCAGAGGTGGTATCGAGCATCTTGTTGTAGGTCTTGGCCTAGATAGTGTGGAGGTGTCCTGTGTGAGTCCAAAATTATTTTCTAAAAGAAAATCTAAACTTGACTAATAAAACACTCTCGACTCATCTCATTCTCTACTTCTCGCCTTTGCTGAAATTACCCGTTTTACTTGCCGTTTCGGGTGGAGAACTTATTCAAAGTTCTTGTGAAGCAGATGCCGATCGTTCTGACCTTTGAGGAGTTAGCTGGTGGCTACGCCATGGAGCTGTGGAGAGTTCTTCAGACGCTGGGAGGCTTCTATCGTCCGCTTTACCGAGGAGGCAGCTGGTCAGTCAATGGTGTACACTGAGGGTTTATTTGCAAGCTGATTATCTACGCCGGGAGAGCGAGGAAGCTAGCGGACCAATCAACATCTCCGCGAGAAGATTCTCGTGCGAGGTTGCGATTCAAGAGGTTGCCCGACTTGCTCTTCGCCAGTGCGCCGCGACTTACGCCGGCGAGCTTCACGACTCTGTGTTCCGACTTCACCCAGACGTTCAAGCATGCCGACGCAGACGGATCGTGGAGGACGAGTGTGCCACTGCGGTACACCTTGCGGAGTTCACCCTTGCCCAGGAGGATCATATGAGAGATACTACTCAGGAGCTGGAGACTGTGTACGAGGCACTCAGAGTAGCAGAGCAGGAGCTTGAGGTGACCCGTGCTTCAGCCATCGGGATGATCACTGAGCTGGGAGAGGCCCTAGAGGCGGTCGAGGACGAGTTGGAGCGCATGACTCGAGGAGTTCAGGAGCCAGTTGGAGAGTCCGAGGAGGATCCAGAGGAGCGAGAGTGGGAGCCAGAGGAGAGTGTAGACCCTGTTGTCGCAGAGGACCCAGTAGTAGGTCATCAGGATAGGTTCGCTCCCATGCCAGCTCACCCACCGGTGTATGCGCCGAGACAGCCTCAGCCAGGGTGGCTGGATGAGTGAGTGTCAGCCTTGGAGCTGTGTTGAGACTCGAGTGTGAATCACGTCTTTAAGTTAGTCTTTACCTTTTTAGTTGACGTTAAGGTTTTGTGTTTAGTTTGCTTCTTTGTAATGCTGAGTGTGCAGTATGTGTTGCAAGCAAAGCTTGGAGGCTTAAATAAGCGGCCATACCAAGAATAATAAAGAATTATTTCAGTTGGGTATAACCTATCTCCCCGCTTTAGAAAGTCTTACTTCTTATCTATGCTACATCTACCTTTCCTAACCCAAGAGGCAATCATCAGATGGTGAATACTCGAGGAAACAACGGTGCTTCTGGTTGATCCATGGTAAGCGCAAACAGATTCAATATTGATTTGGGTGAGTCCGTTCATGGTACGACGTTGCCCTTACCGGTCGGGTTACCGCCATCAGGGTTTCTGAAACGTATCCATATGGGACCAAGCCAATTATATTAGATCGGATTGGGTCAATCTGGTTGATCCGTGGAAATTTTGAGGTGTTTTCCCATGGCGGAAGACATGCCTCTAAAAAAATTTCAAGGGCGCGCCCTCGACCGCCATTGGCCGCCCGGTGGGACCGCCTGCGGCGTTGCCCCTCGGATCCCGGAGTCGTAGGGTTGCTTTTGTTTAATCGTTTTTGCAGGGAATTATGTGAAATAGTATGGCCTATGTGTATGTGATGCATGTAATTTCCACATGGCTGCGTCGTGTTAAGCCATAAGGCTATTTAAATTGTATAACGACTGCGTGTCGACTTGTGATGCTTCAAACCCTCATGTAAAATTCATTATCAAAAGTTGTAAGGAGTTGCATCCATAATGATGAAGACGATGGCTAGGTGAACAAATCAAGCAAGGTGGCTAGGTGAACAACCAAGCATGATGATGGAGATCTTAATGCTAAGGGCCATGCTATTTCACACTTATTTTGATTTTACGTGGATGTGTGTTTTATCCTTGCTATTTTCTTTATGCTCATTGCATGTGATGCTATGTTCATAGTAATCTTTGTTCATCCTTATAGTTAAAAATCTTAAATCAAATTGTCCATCCAATTGTTGCACCTATCAAGAATTTAGATCGTTATTGATATGACTGCCAAAGTAGTATATCAATGGCTATCCCAATAGATGATAGGGATGTGTTGGACACATCACGCATAACAATGGCAGATTTAAACGAGCTATCAAAACGGTTTTGGGCTTGAGGACATAAGTGGTTGGGATTTGATTTCAGTAATGAAGGAACCTATACAAGACAATTGGTGTCTAGGAAAACACACATGAGGCAGGTTTCTTAATTGGCACCCGAATACGGGAAGTGCTCCCTTCCTCATGTGAGCCCTTGGGGCAGGTTGACCTGGCCATGAGTCAAGTTGATGGAGGCATTCATTACTTGTTTTCATACTCAACAAACAAGAGTTACATATGATGTAATTAGCAAAGGTGTTGCTTACCTATGTCATTGAATTTCTAGCAGTGATGCCAAAGCTCACTAGTGTTTAATGAATATGGATCTTGAATACTCACTATGTGTCTATAAAAGGACATAAAATAGGAGTGTCTTTAATTAAAAAGTTTTACATAAACATAGTGCTTAGAATCTTTGCATATTTTTGTTGTAGTTCAATGGCACCTTCTCCTACTCTGCTACACTGGTTTTGCTTTGAGATCGGTTTTGGAAAGGGAAAACTGAATGGAACTAATTTTGTTGATTGGTATCGCAACTTTGAGAATTGTTCTCAAGCATGAAAAGAAGGACTATGTTCTAGAGAATCCAATTCTGATGAACCGGCCGAAAATCTTGCTCGCAATTTGAGGGTTGAATATGAAAAGCATGTTAATGCTTCAGAGAGTCATTTGTCTCATGCTAGTCACAATGGACTCGAGCTCCAAAAGCAATATGAGGACCAGGATGCTTACAATATGATTGTGGGCTTGAAGGGCATGTTTGGGAATCAAGCAAGAGCTGAGAGGTATGGTATCTCAAAGCTTTTATTTGCTTGTAAGTGGTGAAAGGATCCGGTCGATCATCATGTGATCAAGATGATTGGTTACATTGGGAGATTGGAAAAACTTGAGTTTCCCCTTAGCCTCGGTTTGGCCACGGATGTTATTCTCAGTCTACGCCTCGAGCTTTGAGCCATTCATTATGAATTTTCATATGAATAGCATGGAGAAGAGCCTAACCGAGCTACATGGGATGCTCAAGGTCTGCGGAGGAAAGCATTAAGAAAAACCCAATCATGTGATGATGGTTGAAAACAACCGCTTTCAAAAAGAGAAAGGCTAAGGTGGGGCACGGAAAGAGCAAGGGCAAGGGCAAGGGCAAGGCTCAAGATGAGATCGCGAGCCTCAAAACTAAGCTTGAAGCTTAAAGTTGGCCCTCAACACGATACCCAATGCTTCTATTGCAAGAAATCGGGGCATTGGAAGCGGGCTGCGAAAAGTACAGCGGATAAGAAGAATGGAAATGTGGTTTCCACTTCAGGTATTAATGTTATAGAAATTAATCTTGCTACTTCTTCACTCAGCTCATGGGTATATGATACCGGTTCGGTTGCTCACATTTGCAATTCGTTGCAGGGGCTGATAAAGAGTAGAGACTTGGCAAAGGAGAAGTGGATCTTGGCGTGGGGAATAAAGCAAGAGTTCTTTGGTCTTGCTGTTGGCACATACCCATTGCATTTGCCTTCAGGATTAGTTTTAGAACTCAATAATTGTTATTTTGTTCCATCTTTGAGTAGAAACATTATTTCATCTTCTTGTTTGGAACATGAAGGTTATGATTTCAGAATAAAGAACTTTGTTTGTTCAATATTTTTGAATGATATGTATTATGGTCGTTGCCCCATGGTGGATGGGTTGTACGTCCTTGAACTCGAAGAAAAACACTGTCTATAATATTAATGTAAAAGGCACCGGCCTAATGATTTGAACCCTACCTTTTGTGGCATTATCGCTTAGGTCATATAAATGAGAAGCGCATGAAGAAGCTCCATGGTGATGGACTTCTAACCTCATTTGATTTTGAATCATTTGAAACATGTGAATCTTGTTTACTTGGCAAGATGACAAAAGCCCCTTTCACGAGTTTTAGTGAGAGAGCAAGTGAATTATTGGCCCTAGTACATACAGATGTATGTGGACCAATGAGCTCATTGCTAGGGGTGGGTTTGATGCTTTGTAACTTTTACCGATGACTTCAGAGATATGGATATATCTATTTAATGAGGCATAAATCTGAAACTTTTGAAAGGTTCAAAGAGTTTGAGCAAGTACAAAATCAACTTGGCAAAACAATAAAACACTTACGATCCGATCGTGGTGGCGAATACTTGAGCCAAGAGTTTGGTGATCATTTAAAGCAATGTGGAATCGTTCGCAACTTACTCCGCCAGAACGCCTCAATGGAATGGTGTGTCCGAACAGCGAATCGGACTTTATTAGATATGGTTCGGTCAATGATCACCAAACAGATCCGCCATTATCCTTTTGGGGTTTCGCTCTAGAGACAATTGCGTTCACTTTGAATAGGGTCCCATCAAAATCCGTTGAGAAGACGCCATATGAGATATGGACTGGGAGAAGACCCATGTTGTCATTTCTCAAGATATGGGGATGTGAGGCTTATGTAAAACGTTTACAATCGGATAAACTCGCACCTAAATCGGAAAAATGCTTTTTGTGGGGTATCCTAAAGAAACAAAAGGATATTACTTTTACAAAAGAAACGAGAACAAAGTTTTTGTTGCTCGAAATGGTGTCTTTTTGGAGAAAGAGTTTCTTTCAAAAGAAATCAGTAGGAGTGATGTGTATCTTGATGAAGTTCGAGAATCACATGAATATGTTCAAGCTACCTCTGAACCTTCACAAGATGTACAAAGTGTTGTACAACTTTGTGGAAGAGACTCCACCCCACGTAGGTCGGGAGGCCACGTCATGTACCTATTAGATATGGGAATGACATATTATTGTTGGACAATGATGAGCCCACGACTTATGAAGAAGCAATGATGGACCCAAACTCGAAAAATGGCTTGAAGCCATGAGATCGAAATTCAATCCATGCATGACAATCAAGTTTGGAACTTGGTGATTCACTGATGGTGTAAAAACCATTGAGTGCAAATGGATTTTCAAGAAAAAGATAGACGTAGATGGAAATGTTCAGATCTATAAGGCACGGTTGGTGGCAAAGGGTTTCAAACAAGTTCAAGGAGTTGACTATGATGAAACTTTCTCACGGTAGCCATGCTCAAGTCTGTCAGGATCATTTTAGCTATTGCTGCATATTTTGATTATGAAATATGGCAGATGGATGTCAAAACAGCCTTCCTTAATGGGAATCTTTCTGAGGATGTATACATGATACAACTGAAGGCTTTGTTGATCCTAAATATGCTAAAAGGGTATGCAAGCTTCAAAGATCCATTTATGGGTTAAAGCAAGCATCTAGGAGTTGGAACATTCGTTTTGATGAAGTAGTCAAAGGTTTTGACTTTATCAAAAATGAAGAAGAGCCTTGTGTTTACAAGAAGGCTAGTGGGAGCGCACTTGTATTTCTGATTTTGTATGTGGATGACATATTATTAATCGGGAATGACATTCCTATGCTTGAAGATGTTAAGACTTCATTGAAAAGGAGTTTCTCAATGAAGGACTTGGGAGAAGCATGCTATATCTTGGGCATAAAAATCTATAGAGATAGATCAAAAAGGTTAATTGGATTAAGTCAGGAAACGTACATTGACAAGATATTGAAAAGGTTCAATATGCATGAATCCAAGAGAGGTTTCATGCCAATGTCACATGGCATCAGTCTCTGCAAGAATCAGTGTCCTTCGACATCTGATGAGCGAGACAGGATGAGCAAGATTCCATATGCTTCAGCTATTGGGTCTATTATGTATGCCATGATCTGTACACGCCCAGATGTCTCATATGCTCTAAGTGTCACGAGCAGATACCAAGCGGATCCTGGTGATGGTCATTGGATAGCCGTAAAAATATCTCAAGTACTTGAGAAGAACAAAGGGTATGTTCCTTGTTTTTGGAGGTGAGGAAGATCTGGTTGCAAAGGGTTACACCGATGCAAGCTTCCAAACTGACAAAGATGATTTTCGATCGCAATCCGGGTTTGTGTTTACACTTAATGGAGGAGCAGGAAGCTGGAAGAGTTCCAAGCAAAACACGGTGGCCGACTCTACGACGAGCGGAGTACATTGCGGCCGGAGGTCGCAAAGGAGGTCGTGTGGATTAAGAAGTTTATCACAGAGCTTGGTGTGGTCGCTAGTGTCTCTAGTCAATGGACATCTATTGTGATAATAGTGGTGCCATTGCACAAGCAAAAGAGCCTAGATCACATCAAAGTCTAAACACATACTCCGTCGCTTTCACCTTATTCGCGAGATTGTGGATAGAGGTGACGTCGAGAATATGCAAAGTACATACGGAAGCCAATGTGGCGATCCGTTGACAAAGCCACTTTGCCACAACCTAAGCATGAGGCGCACACAAGGTCTATTGGTATTAGATACTTAATTGATTGACTCAAGTGCAAGTGGGAGATTGTTAGTGTTATGCCCTTGAGGCAATCATTTAGATGATTGTAACATGACTATGTTTATGAATAATAATAGGATTATTGGTCCAATGAATGTATATCATTGTATTGTTCAACAAGTATGTGACTTGATTATGAAGCTCTTTACTTAATGATGTAATTCGATAAATATCTCTGATCGGATATCATCGTATAGGACTACGATGAATAGATCAGCACATGTAGTGATCGATGATCATGCTTCGTAGATCATGGGATATGGAGATATCATCTCTACATTGTGGACCATGTTGAAGAACATGGGTTAGATAGACCCGCTATGGGACACTGCGAGAATGTTTCATTCTTATGTGTCATCGATGTATCTCATACCTAGAAGATGTATGATCCTTAGACACGAGATTGTCATATTCCCTACATGTGTAATAGTTTTCCTTGGGGCTATCAAACACTACTTCCTAACCGGATAGTTATAAAGGTAGCTTTCATGTTTACTATGAAGCGTGCAGAGGAAGTGGCGATCAAGATGGAATTTGCCACTCCAATGAAGCGGAGATATATGACAAGGCCACTCGTGTGATATGATTAAGAAAGTGCATGGCCATGCCGTGATTGAGGAGTCAATCACAACTTATTAATATATCACGGATCGAGAGATGGATTGAATCATCAAAGGATGACATGCTTCTCCTTGAGATCAATCTTCATATACTTGGCAAAGGGATTATTACATGAGTTCTTTTGATAGGTTACATTCGATTTGATCACAGTATGTTTGGGAGTTGGCATACTTTGCAAGAAGCGCTACCAACTATTGGATTGAAAAGGAGTTTTCGAATCCATGTCCAAGCGTATGTGAACTGCAGGTCACACACTTAATGGTGGGACGCATTAATTTGGATTGGATCCGTAATTAATGAACCTCGTGGGCTTAGCATCTTTGGTGGGCCCTGGTTTAGGTTTCATCTCGTGGCTATATAAGGAGGGGAGGAGGAGGCGCGAGTGTGCTTTCCACGGTTTAGGTTTGATTCACTTGAAACCCTAGCCTCCTCCTCTCGCTGCCTCGCCGAGCGACTAGGTGCTTGCACACCGGCGACGCGGCGTTCCATCTCGGGCGTGTGGACTCTGCGGTGACGCTGCTGCGATCTGCGGCGTGGGAGGACGATCCACGCGCGGCGAGGACGATCCACTACATCGGCGCAACGATCGCTGGCGAGGACGAACCACTACATCGACGCGCGAAGGATTCCGCAGCTGCGCGTCTAGTGGTAATCTTATCTATGATCCCCTTCTTGCGAGTAGCTTTACGGTTGCGTGGTAGTTTGTTTTTGTGCTAGCGTAGCATACCGCGTTCCCTTGTAATCGATGAGCTATCTCGTTTTCTACTTTCATTTGCTTAATTACTAGTTTATATTTCGGTCTTGCCTGCGTTGCTTAATAATGTAAGTTGGTCATAAGATCATACCTTTAGATATATCAATGAATGAACTATTATTCTATTATCGTTGTGTATGATGTGATATGTACCAATGTTGAGCTGTGTGCACTAGCGTTGATCCTGGGACTAGTGCGGTAAACACAGTGGGTTCGAATCAGTGGATTCGGGTCCTCACAATATGCTTGATGAATTAAGTGGCTCTACTGTGTTCTCTAAGGTTGATTTGCGTAGTGGTTACCACCAAATCCGCATGAAATTAGGTGATGAATGGAAAACAGCTTTCAAAACTAAGTTCGGTCTATATGAGTGGCTAGTGATGCCTTTTGGATTGACTAATGCACCTAGCACTTTCATGAGACTAATGAATGAAGTTTTGCGTGCTTTCATTGGTAGATTTGTGGTGGTATATTTTGATGATATCTTGATCTATAGCAAATCATTAGATGAACATCTTGCTCATTTGCGTGCTGTTTTGATGCCTTACGAGATGCACGTTTATTTGGTAACCTTGAGAAGTGCACATTTTGCACCGATCGAGTTGCTTTTCTTGGCTATGTTGTTACTCCACGAGGAATTGAAGTTGATCAAGCCAAGATTGAGGCAATTGAGTTGGCGGACTCCTAAAGCGGTCACACAGTGCGGAGTTTCCTTGGACTTGCGAGGATTCTATCGCCGCCGTGAAAGATTTGATCGATTGTTGCACCGCTGAATGAGTTGTCCAAGAAAGGCGTGGCTTTCCAATGGGGCAAGTCACATGAAGATGCCTTTGACTTGTTGAAAGAGAAGTCGACCCATGCACCTTGCTCCAACTCCCAGTTTTGGTAAGACTTTTGAACTTGAGTGTGATGCTAGTGGCAATGGGATTGGAGGCGTCTTGATCCAAGAAGGTAAGCCGAGTTGCTTATTTGGTGAGAAATTATCTGGGCCTCGTTTGAACTACTCAACTTATGATAAGGAATTGTATGCACTGGTTCGAACATTAGAGACTTGGCAACATTATTTGTGGCCCAAAGAGTTTGTTATACACTCTGATCATGAATCCTTGAAGCACATTCGTAGCCAAAATAAGTTAAACCGTAGGCATGCAACATGGGTAGAATTCATTGAGTCTTTCCCTTATGTTATCAAACACAAGAAGGGGAAGGATAATGTTATTGCTGATGCTTTATCTCGATGATCACTACAAGAAACAGAGAAAAATTCATAGGTTTTTTTAAATTCGTGGGCCAAAAAAAACCCACGAATTTATTTATTTAAATTCGTCGGTTTATATAAAACCCACGTTTTTAATTAAATTCGTAGGCCACAATAACACCCACGAATTTATTTATTTAAATTCGTGGGCCACAATATACCCAGAAATTTGTTTATTTAAATTCGTGGGCCAGATTACACCCACGAATTTACTCATTTAAATTCGTGGGCCACAAATTACCCACGAATTTAACCCAAATTGCAAAGCCCATCGGGCTTCCTCTCTGTCTTATTGCTCTCTCTCTCCTCGCGCGCGCTGCGCCGCCGCCCGCCGCCGCGCGCCCCCCCGCCCCCCCTCCGCCGCCTCGCCCCCGCCCGGCCTACGCTCACGGCCCCGCTTTGTCCCCTCGCCAGAGCCCGCGCGCCACGCCGCCTACCAGACGCTTCGCCCGCCGATCGCGTCGCCGCCCGACGATGAGAGAGCCTAGGCGTCACCCGTTCGGGAACGGCGCATCTCACATTTGCTTGTGAGGTGCGCGGTTCCGGAATTGTCCAGCGTATTTTGGACAGCCCGAGAATGTTGGTTGTTGCATAGGGCCTGTGACGTGCGAGCGATCCGAACATGATTTCAGCCGCATAACCCTGTTGTTCTCCGACGCACCAGCATCAGGCATGCGTTTGGAGAACAGCGGGGTTATGCCGCCGAAATTTCGTTAGGTTCGTAGCGCACGTCACAGGTCGCATGCAATAGCCTCCATTCTTGGGTGGGTTTAGAACACATCTTTCCTAATAGGGTTGTCTTTGTCACCTAAGCCACAGTCGTACATTGACATCGTTTCATTTGTTTAGCTTTGATAATGGGTGACGATCGAAGGGCGATGTATGACGGATGGAGGAGTGATGGGGGACACTCAAGGGAATGGGGGCAGTTCACGGATGCTTTCTTGAAGCAAGCATTCGCTAGAGGAGCTGAATATGTGTATTGCCCGTGTACCCTCTGCGAGAATAACAGCTACTACAGCAAGGATATAGTGTATTATCACATTTGCAAAAACGGGTTCATGCCTAACAGTTTGGTGTGGCACTGTCATGGAGAGGCCGCAGGGCAGGCCATTGAGATGGAAGAGATGCTGGACCATGGGAGGATCAAGACCGGATGAAAGAGATGCTGGATGATCTTGGCAGGGGGACTGAATTTAACTCCGGGGAGGGGTCACAGCCGAAGGAGGTTAAGGAATTCTATAGGCTACTTGACGCCTCGGACGAGAAGCTGCATGACTTGACCATTTAAGTTGGTTTAAGGAATTCCATTGCTTGTATGCAAGTTGGAAAAAACTTTCCCACCTGGTTTTATGAATGTGATGCAACATCTGCTGGTGCATCTACCATGGGAAGCGAAGGTTGGAGGTCCTGCGCAGTTCAGATGGATGTATATTTAGGAAAGGGAGTTGAAAAAGCTTAGAGCTATAGTGCGCAACAAGGCAAGGGTAGAGGGGTGTATCGCAGAGGCTTATGCAAGTAAAGAGATCACAAACTTCTCAACAAAGTATTTCGCACTCAAGCACAATGTGAATGCCCCTAGGAATCGGTACCGTGCCGCGGAAGAAGAACCGTTGAGCGAACTTAAGCTTTTTCAATGCAAGGGTCAACCTGTTGGGTCGTACACTGCACACCATGTTGAGTATGAGGAGTGGAACCTGGCCATGCTTTACATGTTCACTAACATGGTAGAAGTTGAAAAATATTTTGAGTAAGTGACTTTCTGAATTATGTTTTCAACATTTCAGTGTAGTGTCCTTTTTAACCCGAGAATAAATGACGAAGAGTATTTGACAAAGAAAATTGGAAGTCAACTCGACAACCCACAACTAAGCAATTGGATAACCTACGTCGTGATGGGTCGAAGGCGGCCCAAGCTTCGTGCAATGGTTCGTCAACATGTAATTTGACTATTTATTCATTTTCTAAAATGAATTGTTGTAATAACTTAATATTAGACTAATGATGATGCATGTTGCTATATAGTGTATGCGTGATGCCTCGTCTACGAGGATCTCCGACAGCTCTCACATGGTGATGTGACGGCAAGGAGCTATAGTATTTGTGATGTGAGCGGGTTACATTTTTGAGCAGTGAAATTAGAAGCTAGCCGTCCACTTGCGGCCACTTCAAACAATGAGTAGTCACAGCGTCATCCGATTCGGCGGTGATATATTAGACTACTACGGTGTTGTACAAAACATAATTGAGTATACCTTTGGGGTGCCAAAGAACTGAAGGTTGTGTTTTTGATTGCCATTGGTTCGATCCACACAGCGGCTGCGTGTCGATGACTTTGGGATGGTGGAGGTGAAGCGATTCGCGGCTTGAGGCCACATCAATAACATTGTGCTTGCACATCGGGTTGGCAGTGTACTACCTGAGCTATCCTCACCGTAGCTTGAAGGCTTGGTGGGTTGTATTTAAAGTTAACCCTGAAGTATATCCTCCTGGGGATGCAGAGTTGGAGGCGACTTTAGAGCCAGTTGAAGAGCGGGTCTTCTTCGGGTACCATCAGGTATATGTGTAGTATTGAATTATCATTTAATCTCCATATTTACATTGTAATGTCTATGAACTAATTATTTGCATTTTAGGTTTCGTAAAACCGTCTCGGTTAAATCCAAGATGCAACCCGGCCGATAGGAGGTTGATAGAGGTACACGGGAGCAGGTAATGATTATATCTTTCATGTCTTTTCTTTTAGCATTAGCTAAGTGACAACTTATTGTTTTGATGCATCTTTGTCTTGTATTTTGTTGTATGCCTTTGGAAAGAGCCGGGTTGGGTGGGATGGGCCACATTACAAAGGTTAACACCGTCTTTGGGAGCCCTTGGCAGTACTACTACCACTGGCATGGTTGAGTCGGCGAGGATAGATTCGCGACCCTGGCTGGAAGCACCGGGCGTTGAAGGAGAGCGTGGAAGGAGGCGAAGACAACCAAACATGTCGGGCGCAGTGTGGGCTGGCTTACAGGTGAGTTTGCGTTATGTATTTACTCTATTTTAGTATTGCTTTAAATGTAAATACAATTTGTGATGTGTGATTATATGCGGAGAGGTTCGGCTTGAGAGCGAAGACGATTACAACGCTTTGAAGAAGGCCAAAAGCGTCTTCAGCAGAGCGGCACAAAAGGTTGTCGGAGATTCGTTCAAAGAATGCAGATTCAAGCTGTCATCAATTTTACAAGAGGGTGAAGAAGGTGAACATGAGAAGAGGACCGAGGCGAGGAGGATACACTGTGAACAAGAGTATCTCGAGCTCGGTCGATTGGATAATGAAGGACATGGAGGCTTGGAGGTGGATGTGCTGCGATCTTGGGGTCGGAGGATTTTCAAGAAAAATCAAATAGAAATCGAGGGAGCAGAAGAAGTAGATTGGGAAGCACAAGTACAGTGTGACGGACACATTGGCCTAGAGCAACGCATGGTAAGTATCGGTATTATAATTGTTAGTGAATTTGTCACTATGTTTATAACTTTACATCGTAGGAGGCTGAAAGTGGGAGTACTCCCACTTTTGTGGAGGTTTACATCCGGGGCACCAAGGCGAGGATCCACAGAACCGGATGTGTTGTGCGGCAGCGGGGCTAGTGAGAGGATGGTAGGTATAAATGACACAATATGTTTTGTGCAAATTTACATCCAGGAGCACCAAAATGCTGTTTTGCAGGCGTCATATGCAGAACAAATGAGACAACGTCATGGGCCGAAGGTTGATTGGAGGGCCGTGCCGGTCGATGTGGAGCGTTGTACCTGTTGGAGGGCCTAAAGCATGGGAGGTTCGTTAATAAAACTGATTTTAATTGTTTTCGCTCTACTAAGGAAAAAAAATGTTGCATGGTCACATTTCAGTATATATCGTTTGTAGGTGGGCCAGGGGGGATGGAGTTGTGTACTACGATCGTCTTCCACGAGGCTCGGTTTCCTCACAGGGGAGTGCTCGCTCGTCGAGGTCTGCACGGGAAGCACAAGCGTGAGAGGAGGCTCGTGAAGCGCGAGAGGAGGCTCGTCAAGCGCGAGAAGAGTCTCGTCAAGCACAAGAGGAAGCTCGCAAAAGCCGAGAAGACTCAAAATACATGAAAATGTATCTGCAGGTACAATCTCAACTTTGAACAAAACGCTCAATTGTACATTTGTGATTAAAATCTAACAAACAATCTATATGCAGCAACTGTCACAATCTCTTGGACCTAACGTGCCAGTGTTTCGCCCTCCTGTTCCGCAGGTAAAGATACTTGAGTTCATTACTCTCTAATTCACTTAGCTCGTAAAATCAAGAATTCACAAACTTGACTATTATGTCATAAGGCTCCTAGCCACCTCCCTTCTACATGTTTCTCCGCACATGCAGCCACCACCACAAGGAGAAGAATCACAGGGTGCTCAGCCTCCCCTGGTGTCTTTCATAAACCCTACTGGGATGCAGGCACCACCCCTAGGAGATGCACCTCAGGTTATATGATATTCTCATGCATTCTTTATTTTAAAAAAACTCTATCATGTATACTTTCTATCACAAACTATGACCCAAAGAGCTCCCAGCCTCCTCCTCCTTTCTACATGTTCACTCCACAGATGTAGTCACCTTCTGCAGGAGAGGCACCACAGGTAAAGACGGATCGGTTCAATTTGTTATTCAAAATTTGAATGAATGATTTATATGTGGCATAATGTACCTGTCTATGCCTTATAGGGCTCCCAGCCTCCAAACCCGTTCTACATGTACCCACCACCTATGCGAGGCCAAGGAATGCCTATGTACTTCAACCCGTGGGCCCTGCAGCCACCTCAGACGACACCACAGGTATGGATGTCGAAAACATTCTAAGTTTGCGACACGAGCTAAGTTTGTCAATTCTTGAACTTACAGGTTTCTGGGTCACGCCCTCCATCACGTACTAACGACGACATCATAGAAGACATCTTCAACAGCGCCGGCGGTGGTGGTGGTCATTGCGTACATAGTTTACAAATTGCCGTTTTGGATGTGTGATTGATTATCTAAGGATCTGCTAGAATGTCTCCTTTTGGTTTGACAGATTGATATATATATTATAACTGCAAATGTTTTTTTGTCTGCTGAGTGGATGTCCTATTTACTAGATAGGTCATGCCGAAATTTTGTACATTTCAATGACTTAGTTTTAAGCTGGTTTTAAAGAGTTAAAAGGTTGGTTTCGGTCTTTTAGTAGAGATAATAGGTTTGGTGTCTCGTTTGTTAATTCTTCGTTCGCTTGAACTTTGTTGTGGAGTTTGATGACCTTGGTGAGCTACCTGCCCCCTCCATTCCTTTCTCTTGCTCAAATTTAGGAACATTAGTTGCAATTTAGTCGATGTGCAGCGGATGGACAGATGTACAGAGGAAATTTAGTTCATTCTTTTAGTATATATCAATCTGAGTAATCTGTTGCAATAGTGATAATTTCAGTTGAAATGCATAACTTAGTCGATTTTAGGACATTTAGGCAACTCTTTGTTAAACCTTGCACAAATCATCTCAATGTTCATACTTGAAAAGGTATACTTGTGTGCTTATGAAAGTTCATTGCTGTGCTCCTGTAGATATGTGATGGTTTACCAAATTATTAACCCATTATGTGCTATTTGATTTTTTCTTTCTGTCAATAACTTTTTGATTTGGAACCTTATATTGTGCTGACTTGTTGGAATTGAAAAGTTATCTTAAGACAACTTGTTCAATTGTAAACTTATGTTTTAAATGCTTTATATGGCATCCTTGTAGAATGTGTTGTTTGCCCATGTACAATCTGATTGTTTATCCTTGTAGAATGCTTTATATTTGTACTTTGTATATTGAACTCTTAAAATGACTACCAAAACTCTTAATTGCTTCTTTGAACTATTTTCACTGTTTGTTATCTTTTGAATACTCAGTGATGCAATTAGGGTCTTTGGAAGTTGAATTAAATAATTTTAGTTGTAATCTTGGCCTTGAACTAGATGGTTAACTTTTGTTAATACTAGAGAGTATTACTTTCATGCTTCATTAAATATGAGATTAATGTTCATATGATTATTATAGCATATCTTGACTAGCTCGTAGGTGTAGTTCTTATATATAATATCTATTCTTGTTTAGCTTGACCTGTCATATTGATATTCTCATATTGTGTCTTGGTTGAATAGTACTATTCTGACCTTGTTTCATGTGAATTAGCATAATGTTACTTGTAACACAACCTAAGTTAATCTTGAACTTGCAGGTTTCTAGGTCACGCCCTCCAGCACGTACTAACGACGACATCATAGAAGACATCTTCAACAGTGCCGACGGTGGTGGTAGCGCCCACAACTCCAACAACCCTGAGGCATGAATTATATTGTGAGCTCGATTGGTGTATTACTGTTGTACTTTATGACTTGTTGTGATGGATACATTGTGATCGACTTATTGTGATGGACTTATTGTAATGGAATGTGGATTGTATCTATTGCGGTTGTAATGTGTTGTACGTCATTGCATAGTTTACAAATTGTCGTTGGATGTGTGATTGGATTATCTAAGGATCTGCTAGAATGTCTCCTACGGTTTGAGAGATTGATATATATATTATAACGCAAATGTTTTTTTGTCCACGAGTGGATGTCCTATTTCCTAGAGAGGTCATGCCGAAATTTTGTACATTTCGGTGACTTAGTTTTAAGCCGGTTTTTAAGAGTTAAAAGGTTGATTTCAGTATTTTAGTAGAGGTAATAGGTTTGGTGTCTCGTTTGTTAATTCTTCGTTCGCTTGAACTTCATTGTGCAGTTAGTTCTTTTGTGTTAGTGTTTCTGATCAGATTTGAACAAAATAGATGATCCTTCTTATTCTTCGCTTAGCAATTTTTAGTTTCAATTTTCTTTTTGCCTTTTCTTTTCTTCTTTAGTTGTTATATGTATTGAGTGCGATGCATATGGATATATATATATATACATTTGTGTATAAATGACTCATAAATTCGTGAGCCATTAAAAACCCACGAATTTATCTGGCTGCTCCAGATAAATTCGTCGGTTCCTTGTGCCCACGAATTTAAAAGTTAAATTCGTGGGTTTCTTAAGCCCACGAATTTAACAGATTAAATTCGTGGGTTTTGTACCCCCACGAATTTAATAGATTAAATTCGTGGGCCACATTGGCGCACGAATTTAATCTGTTAAATTTGTGGGTTTAATAAACCCACGAATTTAACTCAGATTCCGAGTTAAATTCGTGGGATTGGCATAAACCCACGAATTTATCTTAAATTCGTGGGTACCCATGAATTTAATCGATTAATTTCGTCGAGTTAAATTCGTGCACTAAATTCGACGGTTTGCTCACAAATTTAAATTGAATTCGTGGGTTTTGACCTAAATTCATGGGTTTCTGGCCCACAAATTTTTCCCTGTTTCTTGTAGTGGATATACCATGCTTTCACAACTAGACTCTAAAATCTTTGGCTTGGAAACGATTAAAGAGCAATATGCGATTGATGCTGATTTTAAAGATGTTTTGTTAAATTGTAAGGAAGGAAGAGTTTGGAATAAGTTCATTGTTAATGATGGTTTTGTTTTTCATTCTAACAAGCTAGGCATTCCAGCTGGATCTGTTCGTTTGTTGTTGCTTCAGGAAGCACATGGAGGAGGACTGATGGGCCATTTTGGTGTGAAGAAGACAGAGGATGTGTTGGCCAACCATTTTTATTGGCCAAAGATGAGGCTCGATGTGGAGCGCTATGTCTCTCGTTGTTCTACTTGCAATAAAGCTAAGTCACGGCCCGAACCCACATGGTTTATATGTGCCTCTTCCTGTTCCTAGTGTTCCATGGGAGGATATTTCAATGGACTTTGTTTTAGGCCTACCTAGGACAAAGAGGGGAAGGGATAGCATATTTGTTGTCGTGGATCGGTTTTCTAAGATGGCACATTTTATACCTTGTCATAAGAGCGATGATGCTACAAACATTGCTGACTTGTTTTTCAGGGAGATAGTTCGCCTACATGGAGAGCGTTCCACAATTGTGTCAGATCGGGATGCAAAATTTTTGAGTCATTTTTGGCGGGCCTTTGAAGAAAGCGAGAACCAAGCTTTTGTTTTCTACTACATGTCACCCTCAAACGATGGTCGATGAAGTAAATCAACGAGCGTTGTCTACAATGTTGAGAGCCATTTTGAAGAACAATTTGAAGATGTGGGAAGAGTGCCTACCTCATGTGGAGTTTGCCTACAACCGCTCATTGCATTCTACTACCAAGATGACTCCTTTTCAGATAAGCTTGAGTCGAGGACGACTCCATTTCAAGAGAGGGAGGATGATGAGGACATCTCCACAATGGATACAACCAGCTCTAACTCCACTCACCAGGATGAACAACCACTTCAAGGACCACTCACTCGAGCCCGTGCACGTCAACTAAATTATCAGGTGAAGGCGTTCCTAAGTATTCCAATTAATGATACAATGAATGGGATGCTATTTAATTTTTATGATAATTTGATTATTCATAGGAACCGTGGAGAAGACCCACAACGCACAAAGGAGTTCGCGTCCAGAGGGAAGAGCAAATTGGAATCAGATTCGGACTTCCAGAGATGGTCAAATTCAAACGGCCATAACTTTTGATCCAGAAGGCTTCTAGAGGTCTACGAGTACAAGAACGAAAGCTCTGGTCGTCCTCTTTCCAACCGATCTGAGATCACCTCCAAATTCCTTTCGAGTCAACAGGAATATGCAAAACAATCCAAAACACTTTTCCAGTCCGAGTCTAATTGAGCTCTAGTCTTTATTTCGAGTTGTAATCAGTAGGCCCATGTTAAGGCCCAGTGCTGCACGCCCTTGGTCTATAATTAGCCAGCCGCCACCATAGTTAGGGTTTTGGGTTTTCTTTGATTCAGTTTGCCATTGCTACTGCTTGTACTCGCGCATGCCGACTAGGCCGCCCGTCTACTTGTTCATTGGAACCCCAACTTCGAGTGTTTTTTTGTTTCAGAACCGATCTGAATTCATATTCGCAATTGAGTTGCTTGTAATCCCTTGTTCTTGCTGGTTCTTCGATTGCTCGCAGGAACAAAGACCTTTGTGGTCAGGTTGGTCACGTTTCCCGCAGGATCAATAACCTTCAGGAGGGTGGTGTACCGGTCGCTAAGGCGCAACGTCGGGTTCGTTGTAGTCGGGCCGCCAACTTAGCCCTCCACCAGATCGACGCTACCTCCTCTCATCAAAAGATTGGGACGCATAGTTCTATCAAGTTCTTACCGTGCAGCAGGACTTGTCAGCCGTTGGCAGTGTCTAAAGTTCTCCGAAGCTTGGATAAAGCGATTGCCAAGGGACCGAACAAACGTACGAGTAGAATATGTGGAGCTAGGTAGGCTATACTTATTTCCTATGTAATCTGATAATTCTAGTTATTGTAATGATAAGTAATGACCCAAACTAGAATTCACAAATCCTAGTTGCCGATCTCAAAGATATAAGCGAATTTCAAGGCAACTCACGCGCAAAGATGATGGGGTAATTATGCAATCAAGAAATGAGCTATAAAATATAAGTGAGGCACCAAAAGCTCTATTGCACAAGTCGTAGAGAGACGCTAGCTTATTGCTTTAAGAAAGTAAAAAGGGCACAAGATTGCTCAACAATTATTACAATTTCACAATCTGAAATATTGAACACAAATTAGGGTTTTCCTCAATGTAGTGCGACCGGTCACTATTTTCTTTTTTTGTCTCTTTTTTTTGCCTTTTGGCTCTTTCTTTCTCTTTTCTTTCTTTGAGTGACTTTCAGCCAACACTACTATGAACAAAGTTTTGGAATCCCTAACTCGATGTCACAAGATAGTATGATATGATGATTAAAGATTATGCAATTTATCAATATGAACAGTCCTAAGCAATATCAAATAGCTAGTCTCAATTGGGATCAAAGTGTTCGCAAAGGATGAATTGGTTCCCAAAGGTATGTGTACTCATATTTTTGGGTTTTATGGATTGTGGATGCTACTGGACTCAACCAACTCAAAGGAACAAAGCTAGAACACGAATTGAAGCAAGATACCCAAATTCAATGTTTCTAAGGCAGCAGATTTGTCGCCTAGATTAAAGCTTTAAAACCACCGAATTTAGAAGGTTCACTATGGAAAGAAATGAAGCTCATGTCCTCAGCTTTCAAAAGAGTACAAGAATATGCAATTTGGAGATCAGGTGTGAAAGTTATGGCTCAAAAACCGAACACCACGGAATACCCCCAATTTCAGCCTGCGAGACCGATTCCGAATCCGAATCAAATTCGGTTTGAAGGAGTCCGAATTACAAAGGACATCCAAAATCGTTTTTGTAAAGGACTCTTCAAGGATTCAGGAAAGTATAAAAACTTCCCAATCGGAGTTCGGATGTGAGAATTATGATCAAAATACCGAACCGATCTGGATTGGAAGTGCAACTTGCTTCCACAACTTTGACAACTAGATTAAACAGATTTAGCTCAAGAATTAGAGTTCATGCCCAACTAGGTTTTTGTAGAGATTGTTCATAGGTTTTAGAAAAGTGCAAAAACACTAGAATCCGAGCTCTTATGCGAAAGTTATAATGGCCCGCAAGTGTTCCCAGTTGGGATTGTCCTGACAAGCAGGGCTGTGATGCCCAAGCAAGGTGTGGAGTCCCTCGCGCTGCTCCAGTCAGAGGGAGATCATGACCTGATTGATGGCAACCCGGACCAATCGACGTGCCTCCTCCAGGGCTTTTGGGTCACCGTCACCTGCTCTCGTGCTTGCCTCGCGGCTGCCGGCCATGAAGGCCAGGCGCTCGCGCGGCGACAGCGAAGGCGAGAACATGGAGGTGGAGCCTTCGCACTCAAGAACCGCATCTGGGTCCAGCCTCGTTGATGGTGACATGTCGTCGGAGCCGAAGGTGCTGGCGACGCTGGAGCAGCGAACTCCGAATGAGCGAAACTCGGGCCCCACGGTGGGCGCCAGCTGTCAACAATCGAGACCGTCGACCGCAGAAGAAAGATGAGAGGTGTTAGCTTGGGAGCGGGACCCGAGGTTGCGCTCGTTCGGGGGCGCCTAGCGTCGTAGGGAAGTCGTCCAAGAAGAGATGTCGGACACAGGGTTTTATACTGGTTCGAGCCCCAAGGTTGGGAAATAGCTCTACTCCAGTCTTGCCCTGAGGCGAAGGGTGTATTAGTAGCTCTGTGGGAGAGTACAAAGATAGGGCCCGAGCCAGAGGGACAGGGGGCCGTGCCGTTCTTCTTGGTGGGTGCTATGTGTCGTCTGTTGTCTCTGTGTTCTGTTGTTTTTTCCCTCTCTCTCCGTGCGGCTGGGGACGACCTATCACTTTTGTAGCCCTCGGGGAACCATGCCGCTTGGTCCCAAGGCCGACGTCTGGAGCTCGTGGTGATTTGACGGAGGTTCGGAAGTCATCGCTAGCCGTTGAGAGTTTGACGGGAGCTATTGAGATCTTGATGGGAGCTGTTGAAATCTTGACGGGAGCTGTTGAACCCTAGTTCCCACGCAGGGGTAGGTAGAGCGCTGATTCCCAAACAGGGGAGAGTTTTACACAAGATAAAAAATAAAAGCGTTACAGATGTCCTTTCCTTTGGTGGCCGTGGGGGCGTCGAGGTCGAGGGCGAGGCTTCGAGGTCGAGGGTGCCTGCCATTGCGGTGGTGCCCAAGCTCGAGCTCGTCGGTCCCGAGCTCGATCATCGGGGGAGCACACCTGGGTCGGGGATGAGCCCCCGGGTTCGCGGAAAGCCGCCAAGAGGCCGCGGGGGGATGCTTACACGTGGCGAGGGTACTGATCCCCGACAGTATGAGTTCCGAAACCGTCTGAGTCGGTGTTAAAAATTCCTCACAAAGTAGACCAACTTGCACTGCAGACTCCATTCATGTGAGAAAAAGTCATATAGTGAAACTGAGTGACAAACACCCCGAATGGACATCATATGCGCCCTAACTCATACGGTATGCGTTTTGATTACATCTGAGTCGGTGATAAAAATTCCTATCAACGTGCCCCAACTTGTAGTGCAGACTACATTCGTGCGAAAAAAATCAAAGATTGAAACTGAGTGACAAACACCCCAAATAGACTTCATATGCGCACTAACTCTTATCGGTTTGCGTTTCGAATTCGTTTGAGTCGGTGTTAAAAATCCTCACAACATTTCTCGACTTGCACTGCAGAATCCATTCGTGAGAAAAAAGTCACTGAGTGAAACTTAGTGACAAACACCCTGAATGAACTTCATATGTGCCCTAACTCATATGGGTATGCTTTTCGAATTCGTCTGAGTCGGTGCTAAAAATTCCGCACAACGTGTCCCAACTTGCACTACAGACTCCATTCGTCCGAAAAAAGTCATAGAGTGAAACTGAGCGACAAACACCCCGAATGGACTTCACATGCACTCTAACTCTTATCGGTATGCGTTTCGAATCCGTCTGAGTTGGTGTTAAAAATTCCTCACAACGTGTTCCAAGTTGCACTGCAGACTCCATTCGTGCGAGAAAAATACACAAATTGAAACTTAGTGACAAACACCCCGAATGGACTTCATATGCATCCTAACTCATATCGGTATGCGTTTTGAATCCGTCTGAGTCGGTGTTAAAAATTCCTCATAACGTGTCCCAACTTGCACTACAGACTCGATTCGTGCGAAAGAAGTCACAGAGTGAAACTGAGTGACATACACCCCAAATGGACTTCAGATGCACGCTAACTCATATCGGTATGCGTTTTGAATCCGTCTGAGTCTGTGTTAAAAATTCCTCACAACATGTCCCAAGTTGAACTGCACACTCTATTCTTGCGAAAAAAGTCCCAAAGTGAAACTGAGAGACAAACACCCCGAATTGACTAAATATGCGCCCTAACTCATATCGGTATGTGTTTCGAATATGTCTGAGTCGGTGATTATAATTCCTATCAACGTGCCCCAACTTATAGTGCGGACTCCATTCGTGTGAAAAAAAATCACGGATTGAAACTTAGTGACAAACACCCCGAATGGACTTCATATGCGCCCTAATTTTTATCGGTATGCGTTTCTAATCCATTTGAGTCGGTGTTAAAAATTCCGCACAACGTGTCCCAACTTGCACTCCAGATTCCATTCTTGAGAAAAAAAAGTCACTGAGTGAAACAGAGGGACAAACACCGTGAATGAACTTCATATGCACCCTAACTCATAAGGGTTTGCATTTCGAATCCATCTGAGTTGGTGTTAAAAATTCCTCACAACGTGTCCAACTTGCACTGGCGACTCCATTCATGCGAAAAAAAGTCATAGAGTGAAACTGTGTGACAAACACCCTGAGTGGACTTCATATGCGCCCTAACTAATATCGGTATGCGTTTTGAATATGTCTGTGTTAGGGATCGGTACCCTCGCCAAGTGTAAGCATCCCCCGGCCTCGTGACAGCTGTCCATAGGCCAAGGGGCTCATCCCCGACTTAGGTGATGGCCCCTCGATGGTCGGGCTTGGGGCCAACAAGCTCGAACTCGGGCACCACCACAGGGGCAGGCATCCTCGACCTCGACGCCTCGCCCTCGACCTCGACAGCCCCGCGGGCACCAATGAAAGAGACATCTGTAGAATTTCTATTTTTGTCTTGTGTAAAACTCTCCCTGCGTGGGAATCAGCACCCTACCTGCCCCTACGTGGGAACTAGGGCTCAACAGCTCCCGTCAAGATCTCAACAGCTCCCGTCAGACTCTCAACGGCTAGCAACAACTTCCGAACCTCTGTCAAATCGCCACGGGCCCCTGACGTCGACCTCGGGACCAAGCAGCAAGGTTTCCCGAGGGATACAAAAGCAATAGGTCATCTCAGCCATAAGGGGAGGCAAACACCGAGAGAATAGAGAGGAACGAAAAAAAAAGACAAGGGCAACACCCAACGCAAGACGCCAACAATGGAGAACGGCGCAGGCCCCATCTCTTGCTCGGGGCCCGTCCTTGTACTCTTGCACAGAGCTGCTAATACACCCTTATGTTAGTGTTATGCCCTTGAGGCAATCATTTAGATGATTGTAACATGACTATGTTTATGAATAATAATATGATTATTGGTCCAATGAATGTATATCATTGTATTGATCAACAAGTATGTGACTTGCTTATGAAGCTCTTTACTTAATGATGTAATTCGATAAATATCTCTGATCGGATATCATCGTATAGGACAACGATGAATAGATCAGCACATGTAGTGATCGATGATCATGCTTCATAGATCATGGGATATGGAGATATCATCTATACATTGTGGGCGCATGTTGAAGAACATGGGTTAGATAGACTGCAATGGGACTTTGCGAGAATGTTTCATTCTTATGTGTCATCGGTGTATCTCATACCTAGTAGATGTATGATCCTTAGACACTGAGATTGTCATATTCCCTACATGTGTAATAGTTTTCCATGGGGCTATCAAACACTACTTCCTAACCGGATAGTTATAAAGGTAGCTTTCATGTTTACTATGAAGCGTGCGAGAGGAAGTGGCGATCAAGATGGAATTTGCCACTCCAATGAAGCGGAGATATATGACAAGGCCACTAGTGTGATATGATTAAGGAAGTGCATGGCCATGCCGTGATTGAGGAGTCAATCACAACTTATTAATATATCACGGATACGAGAGATGGATTGAATCATCAAAGGATGACATGCTTCTCGCCTTGAGATCAATCTTCATATACTTGGCAAAGGGATTATTACATGAGTACTTTTGATAGGTTCTATCCGATTTGATCATAGTATGTTTGGGAGTTGGCATACTTTGCAAGAAGCCAATACCAACTATTGGATTGAAAAGGAGTTTTCCGAATCCACATCCAAACGTACGTGAACCTGCAGGGTCACACACTTAATGGGCTAGGATGCATTATTTTGGATTGGATCCGTAATTAATGAACCTCGTGGGCTTAGCACGCTGATGGGCCCTAGTTTAGGGTTTCATCTCGTGGCTATATAAGGAGGGGAGGAGGGAGGGCACAGGGTGTGCTTTCCACGGTTTAGGAGTGATTCACTCGAAACCCTAGCCTACTCCTCTCGCTGTCCCTGCCGAGCGACCAGGTGCTTGCACACCGACGCACGGCGTTCTATCTCTGGACGTGTGGACTCTGCGGTGGCGCTTGTGGCTGCGGCGTGGGAGGGCGATCCACGGCAAGGCGAGGGCGATCCACTACATCGACGCAACGATTGCGGCGAGGGCGATCCACTACATCGACGCGCGAAGGATTCCGCAACTGCGCGTCTAGTGGTAATCTTATCTATGATCCCCTTCTTGCGAGTAGCTTTCTGGTTACGCGGTAGTTTTTTTTTTGTGCTAGCGTAGCATACCGCGTTCCTCTTCACCTTAGCCTCCGGGCGAGACTAGAGTAGAGCTATTACCCGACCTTGGGGGCTCGAACTATTATAAACCCCGCGTTCGGCATCCTTTCTTGGAACAACTTCCCCGCGACGCTAGGAGCCCCGGACGAGCGTTTCCGCGGGTCCCGCTCCCGAGCTGACTCCTCGCTCCCCCTTTCTTTCTTCTGTGGTCGACGGTCCCAATCGTCAATAGCTGGCGCCCACCGTGGGCCCGAGTTTCATTCGTTCGGGGTTCACCGCTTCAGTGTCACCAGCACCTACGGCTCCAGCAACGGCATGTCACCATCAGCGAGGTTGGACCCGGACGCTGTTCTTGAGCAGGAAGGCTCCACCTCCATGTTCTCACCTTCCTTATCGCCGCGTGAGCGCCTGGCCTTCATGGTCGGTAGCCGTGAGGCAAGCGCGGGAGCAAGCGACAGTGACCCAGAAGCCCCGGAGGAGGCGCGTCGGTTGTTCCGGGTTGCCACCAACCAGGCCATCACCGCCCTTCGACGGGAAGAGCGCAAGGGACTCCACACCTCTCTTGGGCATCACAGCCCTACTCGTCAGGACGATGACAACCGGGAACGCTTTCGGGCCATCGCCCGGGTAATGGCCCATCCCACCCGGGCAAGGACGGGCCTCTTTCGTCGATCCCTTGCTAAGGAACTCAGCAGGGCGGCCGACGAGGTCACCCCCTCGCAGCAAGGACGTCAACGACCGCCCGAACCTCGCTCCCTAAGAAGCGATGGCAGTTCGTCGCGCGGCCACCGCCGTCCTGGCTGGCCGACTCTGTACCCACAGGCCAGGAGCCTGCCGCAACCATCCCCACCTCACCAGGGCGCAGGCCTGGTGCGCAGGCATTCCCGCGATCGGCAAGGTGGTGACAGCGCTCCTTCAAGTAGCGACGCTTTCGGGGGTCTATCTCCGGACATTCCGTCCAGGCGGCAGAAGGCTCGCAATCATCGCCGCCCTGACGATGCCCTCCCTGTCTACCGAGACCGATGCGCGGTGCACCGTCGGCTCGAGTTCAATCACCTCGCTGATGGCGATTCTGACAGTAGCAGTGGTGGCCATGCTGCCCCGACCTACGGTTGCCCAGTGTACTCCGTCAACCTTCGCCGGGTGCACTGACTGACTCGTTTCCGCCCCTCCGCAATGGAGCGGTTCGATGGGACCAAGAACCCCGACGAGTTCCTCTCGATCTACTCCACCGCGATCCTAGCGGCCGGCGTGGATGAGGCTGTGATGGCCAACTACCTCCCTACTGTCCTAGACGGCGCTGCTCGCACCTGGCTTTTCAACCAGGCCCTTGGCGCCTTTCGGTCATGGCACCAAGTGCGGAGCGCTCTTCGATCAAACTTGCAGAGCTGCTACGAGCGCCCAGGACAGGAAAGGGACCTAGACCGCATAATCCAGGGCAAGGGTGAACCTCTCCGTGACTTCGTCCATCGGTTCACCCGCACGAGAAATTCGATCCCGAATGTCTCCAGCGAAGTCGTCATCAAGGCCTTCAAGTTCGGCGTCTGGGACAGGCGCCTCACGGTGGACCTGGAGATCACCACCGACCTCAGTGTCAACAGGCTGTTCCGAATGGCGGAACGCTACGCGAACGCAGACGATGCCATCCGCTGGAAGCACGACTACGACCAGGGTAAGCTCGGCCGCATTCTCGGTGAGCCCGGGCCATCTGCCGCCAAGGCTGCCAGCTCGAACCCGCGCTCCAAGAAGCAAGGGCAAGGCTGCCGAGATGGTGGTGGCCAACTACGTGTGGTCGCCGCGGTCGACGCCGGGCGCGAGGTGATGGAGGTGCGACAACCCGACCGCAACGGACTTTGACCCTAGCTTGGTCAGCCGCGACTCAGCAAGCGCAACATCAACCCCAGCCAGGGCAACGTCGCGCCCCACCACCGCAGGGGCAGCGTCGGGCTGACCTCCGACGAGGGGACACCCGACCTCCCACCAACGAGGCTAGGCCGGGGTACGACTCGGATAAATTTTGCCTGTTCCACTAGGCCGCTGGCCACGACCTGAGGGGCTGTAGGGTGTGGCAGTTCAAACTGAACGCCTTCTACGATGGGTGTGGGGAGATGCCCACGCTCCCGAAGGAGGGCGAGTTGCCCGATGAGGGCGTCGCCTGTGAGGAGCCGGAGGGCCTCGACCTGGAGTTCCAGCAGGGCGACCGTCGCGTTGATATGATCTTCGGCGATTCGTCTGCGTACCAATCCCGACGCGAGCTCAAGAGCGCCGTGCGCACTGTGTACCAAGCTTCGGTCGACGAGCCTGATGACTAGCCTTGCAAATGGGCTGGCGTTCCAATCACCTTCTCCCAGGACGACGCTTCCCCAGGGATGTTTAAGGACCTTAAGACCGCCTTGGTCGTCGCTCCGACCATAGGCAACACCGTGGTCAGGAGGGTCATGGTTGACGGAGGGAGTTCACTCAATCTGCTCTTGGCGATCTGTTGACCGACGGATGCGATTCCCGATCAAAATCGAAGTATAGCGGTCCCCTTCGGCATCGTGCCGGGGAGCTCGACCACTCCGCTCAGGTAGGCAGTTCTGCCCGTCACCTTCGGCGACTCGACGAACTTCCGCACCGAGCTGGTCACCTTTGAGGTCGTAGATGGCGATCTCCCCTACAACACCATCCTCGGGCGGCAGGCCATGATCAAGTTTATGACGGTGAGCCATTACGGCCACCGTTGCATGAAGCTCCCTGGGCCCCAGGGCATCATAACAGTCCGAGGCGACCTCAAAATAGCGCACTACTATGAGGAGAAGGCTCTCGAGCTCGCGGGCATGCTCCCTCAGTGGGGTCCCGAGGCGGCACAAAAGGACGCCCGTCGAAAAACGGCGATCCAGCCCGACGGCCCGACCAAGACCTTATGGCTTGAGGAGGACAACCTGGGCAAGTATGTCCACCTCGCCGCCCAGCTCAACCCAAAATAGGAATTCGAGCTCGTCACCTTCCTCTGCAGCAACAAAAGCATATTCGCGTGGGAACAGGCATACATGCTTGGGTCCCGAGGGAGGTGATCAAGCATAAATTGCAAACGAGGCCTGGATGCAGGCCCGTGCGCCAGAAGTTGCGGCGTTTGTCTCCTGAAAAGGTAGCGATAATCAGGGAGCATCTCGACAAGCACCTGAAGGCCGGCTTCATTCGTGAGGTCAACTACTCCGAATGGCTGGCCAACCCAGTGATCGTGCATCAAAAGGGCGAACAGTGGAGGATGTGTGTCGACCACACGGGTTTGAATTCAGCGTGTCCAAAGGATAACTTCCCTCTTCCCTGCATAGACCAGATCGCGGACTCAACCACCAACACCAAGATGCTGAGTTTCCTCGACGCTACTCCGGTTACCACCAGATCAAGCTCGCGGCGGGCGACAAGGACAAGACAGCCTTCATCACGTCATTCGGGACATTCTACTTCACCACTATGTCGTTCGGCCTCCGCAACGTCGGGGCGACGTTCCAACGGCTGATGTCCCGGATGTTTGACCTTCAGATCGGGCGGAATCTCGAGGTCTACATTGACGACATCATCGTCAAGAGCTCTTCTGAAGCCGACCATGTCAGCGACCTCGCGGAAATCTTCGCCAACCTAAACAAGCATGGGGTCAAGCTCAACCCCGAGAAATGCGTCTTCGGAGCAACCTCGGGGAAGGTGCTTGGCTACATGATCTGGGGCTCGGGCGTAGGCCTGAACCCAGAGAAGATCGAGGCCATCGAGAGGATGACCGCCCCGGCGTCAACAAAGCAGGTCCAATGCCTCGCCGGCCATGTGGCCACCCTCAGCCGATTCATCTCGAGGCTCGGGGAGTGCGGGCTGCCATTCTTCAAAGCCTTGCACCAGCATCGTGGTTTGGAATGGACCCTGGAAGCCCAGCGGTCCTTCGACGAGCTGAAATCATACCTCTCCAGCCGCCCACTGCTCACGACCTCGCACCTGGGCGAAACTCTCCTACTCTACCTAGCGACTGCAGCTCATGCCGTCAGCGCTGTCCTGGTGGCTGACCGAGATGGTCGGCAGCAGCCGATCTACTACGTCAGCAAAGTGCTCCATGGGCCAAAGGAGCACTACCCCCAGGTCCAGAAGCTGCTCTATGCCCTTTTCATGGCCTCGTGCAAGCTCTGGCATTACTTTCAGGTGCACGTCTTGGTCGTCCCGAGTGAGTTCCCGCTCGGCGAGATTTTATGGAACCCGAAGGCGGGAGGCCGCATCGCCAAATGGGCTATGGAATTAGTCGAATTCGACATTCGGTTCGTGGCGCGCAAGGCCGTCAAGTCACAGGCGCTTGCCGACTTTGTGGTCGAGCAAACGGCGGAGCCCACCCCTGAACTCGAGGCCGAGGAAGATGGTCCCTGGACCATGTTCTTCGACGGCTCGAGATCATTTAAACGCTCGGGGGCTGTTGTCCTCATCATCACCCCTCAGGGGATCATCTGAAGTACGTGATCTGCTTCGACTTTCCCGCGACCAACAATGTCGCGAGTATGAGGCCCTCTTGTCTAGCCTTCTGGTCGTGAGGGGAGACTCTCAACTCGTCGTCAACTAGTACAACGGAGACTACCAATGCTCAGAGCCGTCGATGGCAAAGTACCCCGCCGAGGTACGCAAAATGGAGAAATGATTCAAGAACCTCGAATTCAGATACATTCCCAAGAAGGACAACTCTGGCACGGATCTCCTGTCCAAGCTTGGGTCATTCGACGATGAGATTCTGTCGGATGTCATCCTCGAGACCCTATGGCCCCGACCGTCGATGAAGCAGAAGACTTGGTGGCCTTCCTCGAGAGCGTTCCATCATGGATGGATCCGATCATCAAGTTCCTGAGCCTTGGCGAGCTCCCGCCCGACCAGGGTGAGGGCAGTAGGCTCAAGCGCCGTGCGAGCTCGTACAGGCTCGTCGACGGACAGTTGTACCGGCGGGGCACCCTGGGCGTCCTCACCAAGTGCATCACCCCAGAGGAAGGTAAATACTTGCTTAATGACATCCATTCAGGCCTCTGTGGTGCTCACTCTTCTTTCAGGTCTGGTCCGGCACCAACAAGATATCCCCGCTGTGGGAGGGCCCCTATCGCGTCGTCTCAGCAGGCTGAACGGGTGCTTACCGGCTGGCCATGCCCGACGGTCGAGGGCTCGCAAGCTCGTGGAACATTGACCAGCTCCGAAAGTTCCATGTTTGAACTCTGCCTCTTGCTTTCATGATGAAATGCTTTTACTTTATCATCTATGATTGCGCCATTTTCTCTATATCTCATCGCACCCCGAGCGAGTGGGTATCCGGGTCGTGATCCGAGGGTTCACCCTAGAGGAAGTCGAGCCAGCTGTAAGCCAATTCTCATCGCGTCACAGCTCCCCCCATAGCAGGCTTCGGCCTGGCGATCACGCCCGTGAGCCCCTCGACCTCTGGATGCAATCTGGCCCCCACTCCCATTGTTGCTCAAACAAAACCATGGTCTCGGGGCATGCCTCAGGGGGTCGAGTCTGCAGTAATCCGATCGTTCGCCCGTGGCAGGGCCCATGCCCGAGATTACTGTCGGTAACCATTTCGAGCCAAGGGGCTGATCCGACCTCTTGTTTACTACAAGCATGTTTTGTCTTTGTACGCATAACTCCTTGCTTGCTCTCCCACATCCGGGAAGTCGCCATCTCAAGCATGGTCCACGCTCGCGCACTACCTGGTCGGGCCCGGCATAAGATTCTTTTTTACCTGTACTAACGCCTCTCTTGCACCCTACGGGACGAGACGCCGGGTCGCGTTCTCAAGGTCCGTTTTCGGGGAATCAAGTCTGCAGAAAAGCAGCTTTCGCCGTGGTGAGTCAACTGCCCCTCCCCTTGCGTCGAGCCCCGGGCCAAGGGTTCCGCCTGGTAAGCAACCCACGCTCGGGACCCGGCCTAATGCCCTTTACTCAAAGTTCTATTTCATTAAATACCAGCATTTATGTGTCCCCGCGTCACGAGCAATGCGAGCACGAGGAGTGATCTCAGGGATCGCCTCTAGGGGGTCGCAGTCAGTTGTAAGCCGATTCTCATTGCGTCTCCGCTCCCCCCTGTAGCAGAGCTTGGACCTGAGATCACGTCAAGAGCTCCAGAACCTCGGGGTCTCCTAGGGTTCCTTTGTTTAGCAATCTGTATCTGTGAATGTTTTTCTTTTTGCACCCTGCGTGCCTTGGCCTCGGGTCACGGTTTCTGGGTTTGCCTCGGGGATGTCCCGGTCGCCGTAAATCGATCTTTATCGGGGTAAGCCGACCATCCCCCTGATCAGCCAACCCAGAGGCCGTCCTTAGAGGGCACCCCGAGCCTGATGATAATTCCCGGGCTCGGCTGACATGGACTCTAGATTCACCTCCGGGAATGCTTCGGTCGCAGTAAGACAATTTGAATCGCAGAAAGCCGGCTATTCCCCCGCCGTAGGCTGGAATCAGAGACCGCCCTCGGCGAAGCCCCGGACTCGATGCATTCCCGAGTTCGGCTGCCTCGACCCGACGCCCCAAATCTAGGCCAGCCCGGACGCGGGCTCGGCTGTCTCAGCCTAACACCGATTTCTAAGAATATCCTCCGGGGTTGCTCTATTCCCCCGTTGAGTGATTCTAATGGGAGCCCACCATAGAGGGAGCCCCCCGAGCACGGCCTAGCACCAAGCCCGATGTATTCATGGGCTGGGAGGTCGCGGATTTCTAAGAATATCCTCCGGGGTTGATCTATTCCCCCGCCAAGTGATTTTGATAATTATTTCCCAGTCGAGTAATTTTTATGGTGAGTTCCTTCGGGGACGTTCTAATCACAGGCTTGGTCATCCCATCCCAACTCCTCGGTTCAGGTTTGTCCTCGATCAAAGGCACGCCCTGCGACCTGACTCTATCGTGGGTCCCTTCCCCTTTTCATTCAGGCCGAACGGTATCGGCTAAACTCTCAGTCCACTGCAACTGACTCCTGCACCTCAGAATCAACAGCGAGCATGCGGTAAGGAGGCAGGGCCGAATGTTTTCAGGCTTGGCCACCTCGACCCAATGCTGGGGATAAAGTTTGTCCCCGATCAAAGGTATACCTAACGACATAACCTTATCGCGGGTCCCCCCTTTTTCCAGGTCAAGAATGTTGGTCAGACAATCACGAGCAGGTTTTCTGGCTAAGTCTCGAACAATCTCGAGCAGGTTTTTAGGCTAAGTCTCGAACAGTTTCGAGCAAGATTTCTGCCTAAGTCCCGAGCAAATGCCATTCAATCTCAGACCAGATTTTATCTGGCTAAGTCTCGAGCAATTTCTGGCAGTATCGAACAAAAGAAGAAGCTATTCACTTTCGAAGCAAGACTCCCGACCAAGTATCGAAAAGACGCATACAATCACAGTCACAAAGGGAGTTTTCATTTCTTCTAAAAATTTTACACGATCAACTTTTACATAGGGCTCGAGTCCCCTAGCCCTTTTTCTATCCGACTAACCTATCTACAGGTCAGCTATCTCCCGGGCGAGCTTCTCCTGCTCCAGGGTAGCAACTCTCGCCCTCAGGCCAGCGCCTCGGCCTCGGCGTTAGAAACCCGGCTTCACTCCTCCTGAAGCTGAGCCAGGGCGTTCTTCCCCGCCCGGGTTGTTCGCCCCAGCTTTTCCTCGAGCTCGGTCATCTTCGCCTCAACATCAGCTGAAGCCTTCGAGGGAGCAGCAGAGAGCTCCGTGACCTTTTTGCAGAACACTTTCGCCTCCACGAGGGCAGCTTCGATCATCTCCGTGGCCCTCGCGCGATCACCCGCAAGGGCATCCTCGGCCTTCTCGCGGACATTGGCGAGGGCCTCGGCTGACCGCTTCTGCTTGGCTTCGACTGCCCTTGAAAGCTCGAGGCATGCTCAGCCTTTAGCTACTCGACCTCCTCCCCCGTCCGCGCTATGCTCTCCTCGAGGCCGAGGACATACTCCTCGCGTCCTTCGATAAGGAGCACAGTGCTCCGAAGCTAACAGCATGGCCATGCAGGGCCCCGAGCCCTTGGGCAACCTGCTCCAAGCCCTAAAAAGCCGCAAGAAGCGTCACAAACGGCCTCGCGGGCTTAATGCGAACCAAAGAGAAGAAAGACGGGCTCGAAATCTACTAGCCTCTTCGAGGTACGCTTCGAACCTCGCGCGGGCAGAGCGTAGGGACGACCCGCTCCCCTCTGCAGCCCCCTCAGCCGCCGGGTCGACGACGTCGATAGGGGCGTCACCTCTAGCCGCCTCATGCGAGGCGCGGAGCGGCGCGGGCGAAGCCGAGCCTACCGGAGAAAAACAGAGTTGCATAGTGGTTAGAGGCCCAGAAATAAAGCAATAGCAAAGAGGGAGTCGACGCCATACCTGATGCCCCGCCGTGCTCGTCGACGCCCACAAGCACTGCCCCGACTGCATCGAGCTCGATGGCGTCAGCCCCAGCTGTCGCCCCGGCGGTATCGACCTCGTCGACGACCCTGCCCGGGGCAACAGCCAGCTCGGGGGCTCCGTGGTCGGGCACCTCGCCTAGCCTTCCCTCCGCGGGCTGAGTCACCCTCCGTGGGCATCGTGACGGCAAAATGACAAGGAACCAAGGTTGGGTCCGGGCGTCCCCGGACTCGGCAAAAGCGACTTACCATCTCGCGGTTACCCCACTCAACGTGGGGCATCTTGGCAGCCTTGCTCGGGGCATCTGGAGCGGGACTCTTGGTGGTCTTCTTGCCCTTACCCAGCATGGGCAACGGCAATAGGCGCCTCGCTATTTCCAACAGCTCCTGGCTCTCCTGTAAGACTCGTCACGGTCAAAGAACACCCAAACCCAAAAGGGGACCAACAGAAGAATGAGAAGAAGATCACCTCACTGCGCCGCCTCATGATATCCTTGGGCACGGGGTTGTCGAGGGTGTAGGCTTGGGCCACCATCCCGAACGCCTCTTGCATACGCGCCGCCACCCACGACTCCGACGGGGCTGCAGGAAGAAAGAATGAGATGGAGGGCGATCAAAAGAAGAAATAAAGAGGTTGCTCGAGCTCGGGAAAGCACAAGGGCAAGAGGAACTTACATTTGGCGCTTTCCCGAGTAGGGTCGTCCCTTCCTCGGATCTCGAAGAACGGGTGCACCTTCTTCCGCAGAGGGGACACCCGAGCCCGAAGGTAGTCTACGACCACGGCCTGACCGGTCAAGCCGCGCGTCGCGTAGACATGGATGATGGCGATGGCCTCTTGTTTGGCCGCCGAGTCTTCAGGCTCCGGGGTCTCGCGCTTGCTGTCCACGGCGATGTCGTTGTACGCGAGCTCGCCCCCCTCGCCCTTCTTCAGGTAAAACCATCTCTCTGTCCACGGCCCGAGGGAGTCCCAGGTCGAGCTTTGAAGAAAGTTGTAGGGAAGCCCGGTCCGCAGTCGAAAATAAAGGCACCTGACGACAGGGTCCTTTGAAGTGCGGAACAAGGAATAGAAGCGAAAAAAGAGAGAGGGGGTGGGAAGGATTCCAAGGAACCCCTCGCAGAGAAGCGAGAAGATAGAGAGGAGGAGGATGGAGGTCGGCACCAGATTGACAAGCTCGATCTCGCATTGCGCGAGAACGGTGGCCAAGAAGTTACTCTCTGGGGTCCGTAGCCCGAAGAGCGTATACTGCTCTGTGCTCATGATCTTGTCCTCTCGAGGATGCGGCTCAACCTCTCCAGCCGCCGGGAACCGCCAGGTCGTGGGATCCAGTAGCCCCAGTGACTCGAGCTCCCTCATCCTCTCGGTGGTCAAGGTGCTTTTTCCGAACTTGGCCATGGCTCTTAGAAGAATCAAGACAGATCAAGGAAAGAAAGGGATGACAAGCAGAAAGGCCAGAGACACAGCGTAAGGGTGAAGAACTTCAGAAATGTGCGGCTTCGGGTTTTTAAAGGAGCACGATCTCTGTCAGCCAGCGTCAGTTTCTCCTCAAAAGGCGCGCCAGGGTTTTTGGGCAGAGAATGTGAAGCACCACGGTCGCGCCTCCTCGAATTCCCCTTGGGGGACCCGAGGCGTTGCTTCCCGTGTCTGCCGCCCCGTCGCGTCAGGATGCGAGACGTTACGGGCCATCTCCTCGAATCTGCCACGAGAACCCTAAAGAGGAACGCGGTATGCTACACTAGCATAAAAAAAATCTACCGCATAACTAGAAAGCTACTCGCAAGAAGGGGATCACAGATTAGATTACCACTAGATGCGCAGTTGCGGAATCCTTCACGCGTCGAAGTAGTCGATCGTCCTCACCGCAGTCGTTGCGTTGATGGAGTGGATCGTCCTCGCCTCGTCGTGGATTGTCCTCCCATGCCGCAGTCGCAGCAGCGTCACCGCAGTTGTCTACACGTCCAAGGATGGAATGCCGTGCGTCGGTGTGCAAGCACCTGGTCGCTCGGTAGGGGCAGTGAGAGGAGGAGGCTAGGGTTTCGGGTGAATCACTTCTAAACCGTGGGAAAGCACACCCTACGCCCACCCTCCTCCCCTCCTTATATAGCATGAGATGAAACCCTAAACCAGGTCCCATCAGCGTACTAAGCCCACGAGGTCCATTAATTATGGATCCAATCCAAATTAATGCATCCCAGGCCATTAAATGTGTGACCCTGCAGGTTCACGTACGTTTGGACATGGATTCGGAAAACTCCTTTTCAATCCAATAGTTGGTAGCGGCTCGTTGCAAAGTATGCCAACTCCCAAACATACTATGATCAAATCGGAAAGAACCTATCAAAAGTACTCATGTAATAATCCCTTTGCCAAGTATATGAAGATTGAACTCAAGGCGACAAGCATGTCATCCTTTGATGATTCAATCCATCTCTCATATCTGTGATATATTAATAAGTTGTGATTGACTCCTCAATCACGGCATGGTCATGCACTTCTTTAATCATATCACACGAGTGGCCTTATCATATATCTCCGTTTCATTGGAGTGGTAAATTCCATCTTGACTGCTCACTTCCCTCTGCACGTTTTATAACTATCCGGTTAGGAAGTAATGTTTGATAGCCCCAAGGAAAACTATTACACATGTAGTGAATATGACAATCTCAGGTCTAAGGATCATACATCTACTATATATGAGATACACTGATGACACATAAGAATGAAACATTCTCGCAGTGTCCCATTGCGGGTCTATCTAACTCATGTTCTTCAACATGCGTCCATAATGTATAGATGATATCTCCATATCCAATGATCTGTGAAGCATAATCATCTATCACTAAATGTGTTGATCTTTTCATCATTGTCCTATACGATGATATCCGATCAGAGATATTTATCAAATTACATCAATAAGTAAAGAGCTTCATAAGCAAGTCACATACTTGTTAATCAATACAATGATATACATTCATTGGACCAATAATCATATTATTATTCATAAACATAGTGTCGGGACCCAGATTTGCAAATCCGAAACCCTCTGTGTATACTGCACTAGTCCAAGATCACGCTAGTGCACACAGTGGAAACATAGATGAAATATCATTCCATACAACGAATTAACTAAGAAGAAGCAAACGACCTTATGGTCAATGTTTACACCATTATGCCTTAAGGGCTTAAGAAACAAATAACTATTACAACGAAAAAGATAACTTGAGCCATTCGACATGCCACAGGCAATCGTCTGGGGAACGCCTTCCTAATCCATGTAGTCCTCATAGAATTCCTCCTCATGATACTCATTATCTCCTTCAGCAACTGATCAACAAGGGCATAAAGCCGTGAGTACAAAAAGTACTCAGCACGCCGTAGGGAATTGATGCAATATATTCATGCACGGCTTGACAAGGATGGCTATATGCTTCATTTGCAGAAAGCAATAACTTGAATTGAAATACAATAAATAGATTGAAAGCATATTTATGAAAAGATAAATAAATAACTGGTAGATCAATGATAGACAACAAAACAACAGTGAACTCCCTGTTCACATCCCAACAATTCCACATTCCACATTTCATGAAATACTCTATACCCCGTGTGAAATTCCCGAGCTTTGTCCATGACCGCGGACGCGGCTATTCGAATAGTTTTACACTCTGCAGAGGTTGTACAACTTTACCCACAAGACATGATCATCTCTTTGTGCAATAGATCTTAACACACTTCCTTTGGTGTGTCGCAGAAATATCATGACAAAGCCTTTACATTGCACTGTCTAAACTCGGTACTGCCCGCTAAGGTTTCTCCCCTTAGGGCCCCCTCTTGCGCCTTGCGAATCTACACGTCCATCCCGGAACCCACACCATCAATTGGCAGTACTCAAGGCTAGATATTGCAAATTAATCAGCTAGGTCTGTCCCATACCAGACTTGTGGTGTACGGTTAGGCCCAGTTCAATGGCGCACAAGATTAAGTCCTTAAGTTGTCTCAGGCAAGACATCCACATCCCAATGTGCTAGAAAGCACCCCCTTTACTGCACGATCACTTGCCCGAGGGAAAACAATTCGTTCAACCAAGACCAATGGCAAACCCCGCCATGGTACAACAAATTTTACAACAATGGCTAACAGCCACGATTCAATATCTCATTAGGTCAAGATTAACATTATTCAACATGTGACATGAATCCCAACGTATATCTAAGCATGTCTAAGCATAACTACTATAACCCAATGTTGGTATAATGATTATGTCCAACTAGTAATGTCCCAACCTAGGTTTAACAATGGAAACATGGCATCCCAATTAACCAAGGTGGCATAACGTCAACTAGGTAAATAACTACTTCCATAAAGTAAGCATTGCTACACAAATAGCATGCAATTGTATAAAAGTAAAGTACGATCAATATGATCAAGGGCTACGACTTGCCTTGCTGATCTAATGCTGAATCTAGGTCTTCGAAGTCTTCGTTTGCTCCTTCGGAATTAGCGTCTACCGGAAAAGAAAGCAACAAAACTAACTAAATACCAAACAGAGACTCAAACAAGCTCAAAACTGAAAATAAATGTCTCTTGAAGATAGATCTTGATTTTAGAAAAAATTAGAAACTTGAATCGCCTCAATCGGAGTTCGTATGAGCGAGAACGGGCCTCCGAAAGATTAAATTCAGAGAAAATGGTGAAAATCAGAAAATCAAAATTTCTTGATTTATTTTTCTATTGGAAAATCGGTTTATTGCGCAACGCTGATGTCATCCGGCTTTTGGTGGACTCGGTCCACGGCACTGCGCCGGTTCACCGTGCACTCGGCGCACGACCGACGTCAGCGCTGAAGCAGCGGCTCGGCTGACGCAGGCGGGTGACGCAAGTGCCGATATCGCAAGCCACGCGTCGCTCATTTGGCGACATGGCCAGATCGGACGGCAAAATCGCGGGGCTGCGGGCAGCGGCGACGTGGTGCTATCCTACGCATCGGCTGGCGATCGGACGGCCACGAATCGGCGAAGGATGATGATGGCGAGCGGCGGCGCGGGCTTACCGGAGGCAAGGAAGAAGACGCGGCCAACGGCGGAAGACGTGACAGATCGGCGTGGAAAGGCGGATCCGGACGAGGGCGTCGAGGGCAACGCAGAAAGGCCAACGGCGGCGGTGAAGACGCACCGGCGGCGAAGAAAAAAGCGGCGAAAGGTCTCGGGCACGGCGGAAAGCGACGGCGAGCTCGCGCGGGGCGACGGGAGGGCTTCGGGCGGTGAGCGAGAGGGCAAAAGATGCGGGGCGAAACGGGGATCCTCGGGCGGCGTGCAACACTTTAAATAGCGGTCTACGGAGGCGTGACGGAGGCGGACTCCGAGAACGGCGGCGTGCGGCGGCGGGACTCCGAGACGGTTAGGGTTTCCTGCGGCGGTGCAGGCGACGTGGCGCAATCTCGGCTGCGCAAGTGTCGCGCATCGAACGACCGAATGCGGCCTTGGCGCTGGCGGGCTGGCTGCGCGCAAGGGGTGGGCCAAGCGGAGCGGGCCGGGGCGGAATAGGCCGGAGGAGAAAATGGGCCGAAGAGAGAGATTCAACCTGAAAGAGGTTTTAGAAAAATTAAACATTTCCGAATTAAGCAATTGCCAGAAATTCAAAATAAAATCAAATAAATTCAAATAAATATCCTTCCATTATTGGAAAATTAAATCCTTCCATTAATGGAAAATTCAAATTAAGCTGGAATTAATTCAAGAAAATTGCAAATGGTTTATTTTTGAATTCAACATTCCAAAACTCAATTTTTTGGATGTTACACATAGTCATGTTATAATCATCTAAATGATTGCCTCAAGGGCATAACACTAACAATCTCCCACTTGCACTTGAGTCAATCAATTAAGTATCTAATACCAATAGACCTCGTGTGCGCCTCATGATTAGGCTGTGGCAGTGGCTTTGTTAACGGATCGGCCACATTGTCTTCCGTATGTACTTTGCATATTCTCACGTCACCTCTATCCACAATCTCGCGAATAAGGTGAAAGCGCCGGAGTATGTGTTTATATTTCTGATATAATCTAGGCTCTTTTGCTTGTGCAATGGCACCACTATTATCACAATAGACGTCCATTGGACTAGAGGCACTAGCGACCATACCAAGCTCTGTGATAAACTTCTTAATCCACACAACTTCTTTTGCGGCCTCCGAAGACGCAATGTACTCCGCTTCTATCGTAGAGTCAGCCACCGTGTTTTGCTTGGAACTCTTCCAGCTTACTGCTCCTCCATTTAGTGTAAACACAAACCCGGATTGCGATCAAAAATCATCTTTGTCAGTTTTGAAGCTTGCATCGGTGTAACCGTTTGCAACCAGTCCTTCCTCACCTCCAAAAACAAGGAACATACCCTTAGTTCTTCTCAAGGTATCTGCTTGTGACACTTAGAGCATATGAGACATCTGGGCGTGTACATATCATGGCATACATAATAGACCCAATAGCTGAAGCATATGGAATCTTGCTCATCCTGTCTCGCTCATCAAATGTCGAAGGACACTGATTCTTGCAGAGACTGATGCCATGTGACATTGGTATGAAACCTCTCTTGGATTTATGCATATTGAACCTTTTCAATATCTTGTCAATGTATGTTTCCTAACTTAATCCAATTAACCTTTTTGATCTATCTCTATAGATTTTTATGCCCAAAATATAGCATGCTTCTCCCAAGTCCTTCATTGAGAAACTCCTTTTCAATGAAGTCTTAACATCTTCAAGCATAGGAATATCATTCCCGATCAATAATATGTTGTAACGACCCCTATTTTCACATAAATGCAAAAATGGAAATCTGATGCGCATACAGTACTAGTCCCATGATCAGTGGCTAGTACGCACATTTTCAACAATTGGAATCACATCCATACATTATTTTATTCAAGCGGAAGCTATTTGTACAATATATTCTTACAACTCAGAGTATATATATATAGCAACAGAAGAAGCAAAGTCTTGTAGTGTGCCCATCCAATCCCTCAGGCAACTGACAAGGCATAATCCCTAGAAAGGTGGCTTTATTGAAAATCCCGTATCCTGCGACGAAAAGAGATCTTTCGAAGCTTCACTATCTTTTTCCACCTAAAACAACATATAAGCAAGGATGAGTACTTTACGTACTCCGCATGACTTTAGCAACACCTATAATATATGCAGGCCATTTCAAAGGAAAGGCTTCTACGGTTAATTTGCATAAAGCGGAATGGAATATGTAAATCAAGTTGTCATTTACAAACGGAATTTAATAAAGCAAGTTTGACTGATAAGAAATAATTAAAGCATAAGTAATACTCACAGCCCTTCGTGAGCATGGAATAATTCAATGATCCAATAATCCAATCCTGCCATATCAATTCCTTGCCAACAAGTGGCATAACCATAATCTTTGCCAAAACAAGGCACATTAGATGGAAACCATTCCATTTTGAAAATAGTAAAACATTTAGCTATGTGATGACGTTACCAAGTGCCTTTGACCGTAGGTGCGGCTAATTAATTAGATTTACACTCTACAAAGGCGTACAGCTTTACCCACAAGAAATGATCAACCTTTTCGCCAGATCAATTAACACACTTCCTTTGGTGTGTCGGCAAGGAGATCATAACATAACCGTTACATTACCTAGTCCTAGCTTTGCACTAGCCCGATGACGTTAAGTCCTTGTTATGGAGAAGAAACATGACAGTGTATCCCTATCATTAAAAGTGGTAATTCAAGCAGTAAATCCCTGTGATAGAAGCAGTAAATCCCTGCGGTAAATGTTTCTTCCCATACCAAGGCATACACCATTATACCGATATGCATTTACCCACAACGAAGTGTGGAAGCCCCTAATAAGCAAACCTAGAAAGGATTGCTCATACTATCTCCCGCCTACCAATATGCAAAGCCAGACCTAAGTAACTTAATAGGTTAATGCTGCCCCATATCAGCACTCGTGGTTGCACGATTTTCTTGGCTTGAAAACAACCCATAGCTCGGTCCTTAATTCGACACGGGCAATACTCCACCCTACACTACGTACAAGTCTAGCCCTTGCACAATCGGCTATTGCCAATAATTGCCCGCATCTAAACCATAGTTTTATTTGGGGTTTTTAGTCAAAATACCAACAATTGACATCATGTCATAACCAACCATTTTCAATTCTCAAGAATCAATTTTGATCTGATCATATTCAACGTTGGTTCTAAAGCATGGCTAAGCATGATTAATAATCGCATATACCCAAGTTGACATTATGTATTGTCTAACCCATTTATATGGTTATCAAGGTTCACATGTCCATACTTATCAAGGAAGTTTCTTGAGACAACAGGTATATCTACCAATACCACAAAATAGCATATTTACAGAAAATAAATGCATGCATGAAACAATTTGATAAACACAATGAAAATTAAATACTGGGATCAATATGATCAAAGGGGGTGCTTGCCTTGCTTAATCGTTGTTTATGATGAAGTCGCGGTCGAAGCTTGTGTTGTCAACGACGGAATTAATGACGTCGGGTTCTACACGTCGTTCAATGGAAATATAGCGAAAAAACAATTTCAATAAGGGCAAAAAGAAGATAGACAGTAAATCAAATAAAACTTGCTATAAAGAAACAGACGCATATTCTTTTATAGATTATTTATTCTTTTTTTATGAATTCAAGAGGCTAAAATTATGTATTCTTGTATTTATAACTTTGAATTATAGATGCTAAAATTATTTAAAGTAGAAAGATTTGTCTTATGGTGATATCGTAAAATAGTATGTTGTTAATAGGATTCAGATGCAAAGCAATGTATTTAAAGACTTTTAAATTAAACACTTATCACTAAATTTCTGGCTATCATTTTATCAGGCAGAACACATTAAATTATCTACCTCGTATTCATGAACTAATTGCTAGAAGCAAGCATGGTCCCATATGAACACATACTTATATATATACATATGTACCTATTATGCTCTTCATACTAAATCACATCCTATTTGTATAAATCATTATTTGTTCAATATTTTTACCTAGCCTAACATTATTCTGCCATCATGCTGAAAATAAATATGTTTAACAAACTTTCAAAAATTCTTTCCTTATCAATTTAGTTATTATTGCATAGTTACTAATAATGTTAGACTTCAATAGAAAAGACATAAAACAACAAGTTACCCAAATATTTTTATAGAAATGGGTGCATAGCAGAATAAGGATCATGATAAAATTGGTTTCAAATAATATTAACTTTGTTTGCAAAATTTTCATAATTAGTCTACTTTCATATGTACTATTCACCTTTGTATTAAAATATTATTCCAAAATAGCTTTTCAAAATATTTTTGCATATTCTGGAAGCTCTTGGTTTTAGATGAATTTAGAACTCATTTGGATTTCAAATGCGAAAGATATTCAAGTTTGAATTTGAACTAGTTCTGAAAAACAGGGAATAACGAAATACGCTTTCGGAATACTGAAAGCGTCTTTTGCTTCGCGCCAACTGTGCCCATTCAAAACCGGTCGAGCCATCGACAACTGGGCCCTTTGTCGGTGAGGTGAACAGGCACAAGCTAGGGCTCACCGCCGGCGAGGATCCGGTGATGTTCCGGTCCGGCTGAGGGCACGGTTAGCATCAGTAAACTATTGCGCATCTAATGGTGGTACCCATTCCTGCCGGTGACTAGCCGAATCATCTCGCCACCATGGACATGCGGTGGCGGAGGAGGCGGCGAGCCGTGATGGCGACAGAGGGCATCCCCGATGGAAAGGGTTCTGGTTCTAGCATTAGGGATCCTAAGCATTCCATTTTTGCTAGATAGAAGCTCAGAGAAGGGTCGAATTAGCTCGATGGTTATTGTATGGCAGAAAGCAATTGAAGAATGGTTGATTGGATCACCTTCAATCGATCATGAACCGAAAGCTAGGGTTCTTCGGCTGATTCGGAAAAATGTGAAATTGGCGGTGATCGATGGAGTAGGATGGACGAGAGTAGAGGGGTTTTGAAACACGTTCTTTAGCGAACTCAATCTGGTATTTATAGGCCAGGGGCGTCACTATAGAGAAGCTCACAACGGGTGTGAACTCGGCGATAGAATTGCGGCGCTAGAACAGGAATCGGTATGGGCGAGCTGTGGGAAATCTGGTGAGGATGGCGGCGTGGCAAGGAGAGGACGATGACGGTTTCCTCGGGAGTCACGAAGGAGCAGAGGTGGCGCAAGTACAGCTTCGGCAACGAGGTTCTACTTCGGGGACGCAGCGACCGGAGGAAGACGAAGGTCGAGGCGGGGCGGCTTGGCGAGCAGAAGTGGGGTCCACATGTCAGCGAAAGGCGAGGTGACCTCAAGCAATTTCAGCGAACAGAGCCGAGTTTGGTTCACTGAATCAGTTACCTCTATTATTGCACAATTAATGCTAAATTTACTGAGTGTACTAGAGCTAGTTTAGAACCTACCATAAAAACTTTAGGCCTATTGGACGCATGTATGATTTATAGAAATTCTGACAAACCACTGTGCACATAATTGTGTTCTCTGTTTTTGAATTTTATCGAAGTTTATATCTTATCAAAACTTTTTGAAACTTTCTATAGGAGTTCCTATTGGCCATTTAAGACTTCAGAAAAAAATTTATTTAATATATTTTATATTTTATTTATAAGAATTCTGAGAATCTGATTCTTATATTTTTAGCAATTCTGTTTTTGAATTTTTATAAATACCAAACCTAAAGATTATCTCCTAATATTTTTACTGCAGATGAATCTATCTAGGGAGAAGGTATTATAAATATTTTCACATCGAAATTATGAACACTTATTTTCGGACATTTTTACTATTACTAGTCTTGCTTCATTAAATTACCTTTCTTTTCATCATTTAATATTTTATTATTACTTTAAAATTATATTTTGTGTTCTGGGTAGCCCCACAAATTTTTACAGTAATTTTTCTTATTTTTTTGTTTTACAAATCTTTTCTTACTACTTAAGTAATGGTTGATTGTTTAGAAAAAGAAAAAGGAAATGAATATATGAAATAAAGAACACAGAGAGGAAGCTCACAGAGCAAGAGATGATACCATGGAGGGAGCTCGGGTATGCATAGCCAGTGGCAACCATTCAGCAGGGGAACAAAGAAATAAACTTGAGGTTTCTATTCGGTAGTGCTTGAGGAGACTCCAGGCCAGCATAAATGAGATTTGTGGCTTGCAAATGGGAAGTTGGCTGGGTGAGGCAGGCTCACTGGCTTTTAAAGCCCAGCAAGGCTGTGGAGGAGCTAGATGACGAGTGGGCCCGGGAATTGTTCATTGAAGTGACACAAAACAAACCTCATCTCCTCCTTATCGCCAGCAGATCTGGATTCCATTAAGTGAACCGAATAGAAATAATGATGGTAAATTAATGAGGAATTTATAGCGTGTACTAAAGAAAGGGTTGAAGGTCCTGAAAACTTTTCAGAATTATCTCATGCCTTTATAATTTATAACAATTCGAAAAGTGCACTATGCACAGATTTCAGTTTTCTGTATTTAATTTATCTTGGGGTTTATAACTTTTGAAATATCTTTAAAACTTTTTCTGTAGATTCCTTATAGCTTTATTAGTCTCCTGTAAAATTTCTAACTTCAAATTAAGTTTATTGTATTTACTAAAATTCTGACATTGGAATTACCAGAATTTCAGCTTTTCCATTTTAGAATTATTAAAATTATCAAATATAATTATTATTTCCTAATATTTTTACTGTTCATATTATGATCCAAAATAAAGATAATATAAAAAATTCAGGTCGAATTAATGAATAATTATGTTTGTTTAAATCTGACAATTTCAATGTTGCTAGTCATGGATTCATTAATTGCACTCATAATTGCTTTGATGTGACATGTAACTTCCTAAAATATCTCCATATTACCCTTAACTGCAAAAATTAATTTCTAAATAATTTTATATGTTTAAATAAATTTTTGTTTTTTTTGTTATAAACTTTCTACTCTTTTCTTTATCTATTATCATGTTTATATGAAAAGACTTTTCCTCTGTAACAAAAATCAAGGAAATTCAAGAAAATCAAAATGAATTCAGAAAAATTCATAGAAATCATCAATAAATATATTTTAATGTTTAACTTTATTTTCTTGTTTTACTTTAAGTTTTGTATTGTAGAGAAAATGAAATTAGTACAATTAAAGATTCTCTTAAAAACCAAAATTCAATAAAGTTTTAGATTAGTTGGAATTTCAATGTAAATTTTCATTTCGAACTTATTTTCATATTTTGTTTTATTTGAAGTTTTATTTTGCAACTCATACTTTTATTATGGTTGGATTTCAAGATATTGAAATAGAAGATAATATTTTAGTTCACTCTTAATATTCTAATTAAAAAATTTATTCAATTTCATTTTCTAAATTTTTATATTTATATTTTTATTATTTTGAATTTTTGGGATGTGACATATATCATCCACATACAAAATCAGAAACACAAGTGCGCTCCCACTAGCCTTTTGTAAACACAAGGCTCTTCTTCGTTTTTGATAAAGTCAAAACCTTTGACCACTTCATCAAAACGAATGTTCCAACTCCGAGATGCTTGCTTTAACCCATAAATGGATCTTTGAATCTTGCATACCCTTTTAGCATATTTAGGATCAACAAAACCTTTAGATTGTATCATTTATACATCCTCAGATAGATTCCCATTAAGGAAGGCTGTTTCGACATCCATCTGCCATGTTTCATAATCGAAATATGCAGCAATAGCTAAAATGATCCGGATAGACTTGAGCATGGCTACCGGTGAGAAGGTTTCATTATAGTCAACTCCTTGAACTTGTTTAAAACCCTTTGCCACCAACCGTGCCTTATAGATCTGAACATTTCCATCTACGTCTATCTTCTTCTTGAAAATCCATTTGTATTCAATAGTTTTTACACCATCAGGAGAATCAACCAAGTTCCAAACATGATTGTCATGCATGGATTGAATTTCGGATCTCATGGCTTCAAGCCATTTTTCGGAGTTTGGGTCCATCATTGCTTCTTCATAAGTCGTGGGCTCATCATTGTCCAACAATAATATGTCATTCCCATATCTTATAGGTACATGACTGGCCTCCTCGACCTACGTGGGGCTGGAGTGTCTTCCACAGGTTGTACAACACTTTGTACATCTTGTGAAGGTTCAGTGGTAGCTTGAACATATTCATGTGATTCTCGAACTTCATCAAGATACACATCACTCCAACTGATTTCTTTTAAAAGAAACTCTTTCTCCAAAAAGACACCATTTCGAGCAACAAAAACTTTGTTCTCGTTTCTTTTGTAAAAGTAATATCCATTTGTTTCTTTAGGATACCCCACAAAAAAGCATTTTTCTGATTTAGGTGCGAGTTTATCGATTGTAAGCGTTTTACATAAGCCTCACATCCCCATATCTTGAGAAATGACAACATGGGTCTTCTCGGTCCATATCTCATATGGCGTCTTCTCAACGGATTTTGATGGGACCCTATTCAAAGTGAACGCAGCTGTCTCTAGAGCGAAACCCTAGAAGGATAATGGCAGATCTATTTGGCTCATCATTGACCGAACCATATCTAATAAAGTTCGGTTTAAATGCGTTCGGACACGCCATTCCATTGAGGCGTTCTGGCGAGTAAGTTGCGGAACGATTCCACATTGCTTTAGATGATCACCAAACTCTCGGCTCAAGTATTCGCCACCACGATCTGATCGTAAGTGTTTTATTGATTTGCCAAGTTGATTTTGTACTTCGTTTTGAAACTCTTTGAACCTTTCAAAAGTTTCAGATTTATGCCTCATTAAATAGATATTCCATATATACTAAAGTCATCGGTAAAAGTTACAAAGTACTGAAACCCACCCCTAGCAGTCGAGCTCATTGGTCCACATACATCTGTATGTATTAGGGCCAATAACTCACTCGCTCTCTCACTAAAACCTGTGAAAGGGGCTTTTGTCATCTTGCAAAGTAAACAAGATTCACATGTTTCAAATGATTCAAAATCAAATAAGGTTAGAAGTCCATCACCATGGAGCTTCTTCATGCGTTTCTCATTTATTTGACCTAAGCGACAATGCCATAAAAAGGTAGGGTTCAAATCATTAGGCCGATGCGTTTTTACATTAATGTTATAGACAGGTTTCTCTTCGAGTTCAAGGACGTACAACCCATCCACCATGGGTCAACGACCATAATACATATCATTCAAAAATATTGAACAAACAAAGTTCTTTATTCTGAAATCATAACCTTCATGTTCCAAACAAGAAGATGAAATAATGTTTCTACTCAAAGATGGAACAAAATAACAATTCTTGAGTTCTAAAACTAATCTTGAAGGCAAATGCAATGGGTATGTGCTAACGGCAAGACCAGCAACTCTTGCTTTATTCCCCACGCAAAGATCCACTTCTCCTTTTGCCAAGTCTCTACTCTTTATCAACCCCTGCATCGAATTGCAAATGTGAGCAACCGAACCGGTATCATATACCCATGAGCTGAGTGAAGAAGTATCAAGATTAATTTCTATGACATTAATACCTGAAGTGGAAACCACATTTCCATTCTTCTTATCTGCCAGGTACTTTTCGTAGTTCTGTTTCCAATGTCCTGATTTCTTGCAATAGAAGCATTGGGTATCAGGTTGAGGGCCAACTTTAAGCTTCTGAAGCTTAGTTTTGAGGCTTGCAATCTCATCTTGAGCCTTGCCCTTACCCTTGCTCTTTCCCATTCCCCTAGCCTTAGCCTTCCTCTTTTTGAATGCAGTTGTTTTCTGAACCATCATCACATGATTGGGTTTTTTCTTAATGCTTTCCTCGACAACCTTGAGCATCCCATGTAGCTTTCTTAGGCTCTTCTCCATGCTATTCATATGAACATTCATAATGAATGGCTCAAAGCTCTGTGGCAGAGACTGGAGAATAACATCTGTGGCCAAACCAAGGCTAAGGGGAAACTCAAGTTTTTCCAATCTCTCGATGTAACCAATCATCTTGATCACGTGAGGGCTGACCGGACTGCCTTCAGCCAGCTTACAAGCAAATAAAAGCTTTGAGATACCATACCTCTCAGCTCTTGCTTGATTCCCAAACATGCCCTTCAAGCCCACAATCATATTGTAAGCATCCTGGTCCTCATATTGCTTTTGGAGCTCAGAGTCCATGATGACAAGCATGAGACAACTAACCTCTACAGAAGCATTAACATATTTTTCTTATTCAACCTTCAAATTGCGGGGAGCATTTTCGGCTGATTCATCAGGAATTGGATTCTCTAGAACATAGTCCTTCTTTTCATGCTTGAAAACAATTCTCAGGTTGCGATACCAATCAACAAAATTAGTTCCATTAAGTATTTCCCTTTCCAAAATCGATCTCAAAGCAAAACCAGGTGTATCAGGAGTAGGAGAAGGTGCCATTGAACTACAACAAAAACATGCAAAGATTCTAAGCACTATGTTTATGTAAAAATTTTATTAAATATTTTAATAAAAGACACCCCAATTTAATGTCCCTTTTATAGACACATAGTGAGTATTCAAGATCCATATTCATCAAACACTAGTGAGCTTTGGCATCACTGCTAGAAATTTCATGACATAGGTAAGTAAAACCTTTGCTAATTACATCTTATGTAACTCTTGTTTGTTGAGTATGAAAACAAGTAATGAATGCTTCTGTCAACTTGACTCATGGCCAGGTCAACCTGCCCCAAGGGCTCACATGAGGGAGGGAGCACTTCCCGTATTCGGGTGCCAATTAAGAAACCTACCTCATGTGTGTTTTCCTAGACACTAATTGTCTTGTATAGGTTCCTTCATTACTGAAATCAAATCCCAACCACTTATGTCCTCAAGCCCAAAACCGTTTTGATAGCTTGATTAAATCTACCATTGTTATGCGTGATGTGTCTAACACATCCCTATCATCTATTAAGATAGCCATTGATACACTACTTTGGCAGTCATATCAATAACGATCTAAATTCTTGATAGGTGCAACAATTGGATGGACATTTTGATTTAAAATTTTAACTATTGGGATGAATAATATCTACTAAGAACATGGCATCACATGCAATGAGCATAAAGAAAATAGCAAGGATTAAACACACATCCACAGAAAATCAAAATAAGCTGTGAAATAGCATGGCCCTTAGCATTAAGATTTCCATCATCATGCTTGTTTGTTCACCTTGCCACCTTGCTTGATACCATCGTCTTCATCATTATGGATGCAACACCTTACATCTTTTGATAATGAATTTTACATGAGGGTTTGAAGCATCACAAGTTGATACGCAGGTCGTTATACAATTTAAATAGCCTTATGGTTTGACACGGCATGCAGGCCATGTGGAAATTACATGCATCACATACACATAGGCCATACTATTTCACATAATTCCCTGCAAAAACGAGTTAAACAAAAACAACCCTATGACTTCGGGGTCCGAGGGGCAGCGCCCTTGGAAATTTTTTTAGAGGCATGTCTTCTGTCATGGGAAAACACCCTCAAAATTTCCACGGATCAACCAGATTGACCCAATCCGATCTAATATGATTGGCTTGGTCCCATATGTTTACGTTTCAGAAACCCTGACGGCGGTTACCCAATCAGTAAGGGTAAAGTCGTACCAGAACGGACTCACCCAAATCAATATTGAATCGGTTTGCATTTACCATGGATCAACCAGATTGACCCAATCCAACTCAATCTGATTGGCTTGGTCCCATATGGATACGTTTCAGAAACCCTGATGGTGATAACCCGACAAGCAAGGGTAACGTCGTACCATGAACGGACTCACCCAAATCAAGATTGAGTCGGTTTGCACTTCCCTCAAACCCTAAACCGATCGATCTCATCGATGGCTGCCGTCACCAATTCATCACATGAACCGGCTGAACATGTAATAGATCCAATCTACTAACCTCACACATCATATGTGCAACATCCAGATCACAAAACTACACGAGATTGCTCTGATACCACTGAAGAGGAACGCGGTATACTACACTAGCACAAAAAATATCTACCGCTTAACCAGAAAGCTACTCGTAAGAAGGGATCAGAGATTAGATTACCAATAGACGCGCAGTTGCGGAATCCTTCGCGCGTCGATGTAGTGGATCATCCTCGCCGCAGTCGTTGCGTCGACGGAGTGGATCGTCCTCGCCTCGCCATGGATCGTCCTCCCACACCGCATTCGTAGTAGCGTCACCGCAGTTGTCCACACGTCCAGGGATGGAACGCCGTGCGTCGGTGTGCCAGCACCTGGTTGCTCGGCAGGGGCAGCGAGAGGAGGAGGCTAGGGTTTCGGGTGAATCACTTCTAAACCGTGGGAGAGCACACCCTGCGCCCACCCTCCTCCCCTCCTTATATAGCCACGAGATGAAACCCTAAACCAGGGCCCATCAGCGAGCTAAGCCCACGAGCTCAATTAATTATGGATCCAATCCAAATTATTGCGTCCCAGCCCATTAAGTGTGTGACCCTGTAGGTCCACGTACGTTTGGACATGGATTCGAAAAACTCCTTTTCAATCCAATAGTTGGTAGCGGCTCCTTGCAAAGTATGCCAACCCCAAACATACTATGATAAAATCGGACAGAACCTAACAAAAGTACTCATGTAATAATCCCTTTGCCAAGTATATGAAGATTGAACTAAAGGTGAGAAGCATGTCATCCTTTGATGATTCAATCCATCTCTCTTATCTGTGATATATTAATAAGTTGTGATTGACTCCTCAATCACAGCATAGCCATGCAATTCCTTACTCATATCACATGAGTGGCCTTATCATATATCTCCGTTTCATTGGAGTGGCAAATTCCAACTTGAGTGCTCACTTCCCTCTGCACGTTTTATAGTAAACATGAAAGCTACCTTTATAACTATCCGGTTAGGAAGTAGTGTTTGATAGCCCCAAGGAAAACTATTACACATGTAGGGAATATGACAATATCAAGTCTAAGGGTCATATATCTACTATGTATGAGATACACTGATGACACATAAGAATAAAACATTCTCGCAGTGTCCCATTGCAGGTCTATCTAACTCATGTTCTTCAACATGCGTCCACAATGTATAGATGATATCTCCATATCCCATGATCTATGAAGCATGATCATCGATCACTACATGTGCTGATCTATTCATCGTTGTCCTATACGATGATATCCGATCAGAGATATTTATCGAATTACATCAATAAGTAAAGAGCTTCATAAGCAAGTCACATACTTGTTGATCATACAATGATATACATTCATTGGACCAATAATCATATTATTATTCATAAACATTGTCATGTTACAATCATCTAAATGATTGCCTCAAGGGCATAACACTAACAAACCCGAGGCGACAGAAATCGGATACCTCCCCGGCACGATCTACAATTTAATGCCGCAAAGTCGAAAGGACAAGTTCGGGGCGACCACGATAGAGGTCCTTGGGGAATTTCGACATGCTAGGTCGTCCTCAGGGGCTGCCGTACTCGGCTAAAGGGTCGACCCCTTCTCAAGAAACAATAAGACTCAAGGCCGCCCCAAGTTCACGGTCGTCCCTTGAGCCTCGGGGGCTAGCTGTCGGGGATCGGTACCCTCGCCACTAGTAAGCATCCCCCCAGCCTCGTGGCAGCTGTCCACAGGCCAAGGGGCTCATCCCTAACATAGGTGATGCCCCCTCGATGGTCGGGCTCGAGGCCAGCAAGCTCGAACTCGGGTACCGCCGCAGGGGCAGGCACCCTCGACCTCGACGCCTCGCCCTCGACCTCGACACCTCGTCCTTGACCTCGACACCCCCACAGGCACCACTGAAAGGGACATCTGTAGCATTTCTGTTTTTGTCTTGTGTAAAACTCTCCCCTGCGTGGGAATCAGCACCCTACCTGTCCCTGCATGGGAACTACGGCTCAACAGCTCTCGACAAGATCTCAACAGCTCCCGTCAAGATCTCAACAGCTCCCGTCAGACTCTCAACGGCTAGCAACGACTTTCGAGCCTCTGTCAAATCGCCACGGGCCCTTAACGTCGGCCTCGGAACCAAGCAGCAAGGTTTCCCGAGGGTTACAAAAGCAATAGGTGGTCTCAGCCACAAGGGGAGGCAAACACCGAGAGAACAAAGAGGAACGGAACAAAAAGACAAGGGCAACACCCAACGCACGATGCCAACAAAGGAGAACGGTGCGGCCCCCTTCTCTTGCTCGGGCCCCGTCCTTGTACTCTTGCACAGAGCTGCTAATACACCCTTAGCCTCCGGGCGAGACTAGAGTAGTGCGATTACCCAACCATGTGGGCTCGAACCAGTATAAACCCCACGTCCGGCATCCTTTCTTGGAATGACTTCCCCCTGACGCTAGGAGCCCACGGACGAGCGCTACCTCGGGTCCCGCTCCCGAGCTGACTCCTCGCTCCTCCTTTCTTTCTTCTGCGATCGATGGTCCCGACCGTTGATAGTTTGAGTCGGTGAAAAAATTCCTATCAATGTGCCCCAACTTATAGTGCAGACTCCATTCGTGCCAAAAAAATCACGGATTGAAACTGAGAGACAAACACCCCGAATGGACTTCATATGCGCCCCAACTCTTATCGATATTAGTTTCGAATCCGTTTGAGTCGGTATTAAAAATTCCTCACAACGTGTCACAACTTGCACTGTAGACACCATTCGTACGAAAAACGTCACAGTGAAACTGAGTGACAAACACCATGAATGAACTTCGTATGCGCCCTAACTCAATATGGGTATGCTTTTCGAATCGGTCTGAGTCGGTGTTAAAAATTCCTCACAACGTGTCCCAACTTGCACTGCAGACTCCATTCGTCCGAAAAAAGTCACAGAGTGAAACTAAGCAACAAACACCCCGAATGGACATCATATGCACTCTAACTCTTATCGGTATGCATTTCTAATCTGTCTGAGTCGGTGTCAAAAATTCCTCACAACGTGTCCCAAGTTGCACTGCAGACTCCATTCGTGAGAAAAAAAGTCACAGATTGAAACTTAGAGACAAATACCCCGAATGGACTTCATATGCGCCTTAACTCATATATGTATGCGTTTCGAATCCGTCTGAGTCGGTGTTAAAAATTCCTCACAAGGTGTCCCACTTGCACTGCAGACTCCATTCGTGCGAGAAAAAGTCCCAGAGTGAAACTGAGTGATAAACAACCCGAATGGACTTCATATGCACTCTAATTCTTCTTGATATGCGTTTCGAATCCGTCTGAGTTGGTGTTAAAAAACCCTCACAACGTGTCCCAAGTTGCATTGCATCTAGTTCGACTTTGTGTAATCGAACCCGATCTTTTTCTGGCTGCTCAATTGTCCCTGTACGCAATTCATCCGAATTTCGAATAGTACTCAAGATCCTCTGTTTTCGATTATCTAATAAATCTTTTAATGAAAGTAGATTATCTTGCTATTAAGTTTACAACTTTTATGATCACTTCCCAAACCAAACATGAATCTTTCGAATCATTTGGCTCTCATGCTCCTTTTTTTTCTTTTCTTGCTATGGCTATTTCCGACTCTATTCGTGCGAAAAAAGTCACAGAGTGAAACTGAGTAACAAACACCATGAATGGACTTCATATGCGCCCTAACTCATATCGGTATGCATTTCGAATCCGTCTGAGTCAGTGTTAAAAATTCCTCACAGCGTGTCCCAACTTGCACTGCAACTCCATTCATGAGAAAAAAGTCACTGAGTGAAACAGAGGGACAAACACCCTGAATTAACTTCATATGCGCACTAACTCTTATCAGTATGTGTTTCTAATCCATTTGAGTCGGTGTTAAAGATTCCTCACAACGTTTCTCAACTTGCGCTTCAGACTCCATTCGTGAGAAAAAGTCACTGAGTGAAACTTAGTGACAAACACCCCGAATGGAATTCATGATGTGCAAAAGACGGCAGGATCTTCCGGTGAGGGGATAATTTCGATTAGGCAGAGGATGACTTTGACGATTTGGCTATGAACCACACAAGGACAAGCGCCCGCAATCGCTAAACCACACTCCTAGTTGTTATCAACCGTGCCGAAGCCCGGATGACCTGACCACGAAGGTCTATTCTTGCAAGCAATCGAAGAACCAACAAGAACAAGGATAAAGCAAACACACGAACTGAGGTTATGAACTTGTTTACTGCTGCTCTAGCCGAGTGAGGAGAACAAGGTTAAAGTTCCACACATGGGGCAACTAAACTTAACAAAACCTAAGGAGATAGATAGGGGGCTTGTCCAATATATATAGCCAAGGATGGCTGCTAGGAGTTGGTCTCACGCCACTTTAATTACATGGGAACTCAGCCCAAAATTATGGTGGCACAGCACCCTAAAAAATTGAGACCGTCGCACCGTTTTGACTGCTGTGGCCAGCTCGAGAGGAATTTAATAATGAGGCTGGATCCGTTGGAAAGAGGACGAATTTATATTTTAATTAAGTACTCACTCATCCCGAACGGACTCCGTATGCAAAAGTTATGGCCAGTTGAAGGTGGACTGCTCCTGGGTGGACATTTTGGCTTCCTTCTCGGGAATACCTTGTACTCTAGCTTGTAGTGATGAGGAATGACGTCCTTGCAGCTCTAAGCCATGATTCCTAAGCACAAGCACATTATTATGCAGTGGTCTATCCTCTAAAATATAATTATGCCACCCGAGAAACGAGTTCACCTGTTGATTTAGCTGTCGTGCGCGTGCCCTTGTGATAGGACCTTGCATAGGAGGTGGTGGAGGTGAGGTCATGGGTGTATCCGACATAGTGATGTTCTCATCATCCTCCCCTTCTTGCATTTGAGTAGTCCTCAACTCAAGCTCATCGTTCTCTCCAAAATATGGCTTCAAATGTGAAATGTTAAAAGTGGGACTAACCCCAAAATCTGCAGGTAAACTTAAGTTTATAAGCATTATCATTAATTCGTTCAAGCTCTTTGAAAGGACCATCAGCTCTAGGCATTAATTTAGACTTTCGCAAGTTAGGAAATCTTTCTTTCCTCAAATGCAACCAAACAAGATCACCAGGTTGAAATGTCAATTCCTTTCTGCCATGGTTACCAGCAACCCTATATTTCTCAATCATGCACTCTATATTTTCTTTTGTGGTCTTATGCAATTTAAGAATAAATTCAGCATGTTTCTTTGCATCAAGATTTACCTTCTCTGAAGATGGCAAAGGCAATAGATCAATTGGAGCACGAGGGTTAAAGCCATACACAACCTGAAATGGAGTCATTTTTGTGGTAGAGTGCAATGTACGATTATAAGCAAACTCTACATGAGGTAGGCACTATTCCCACATTTTCAAATTCTTCTTTAGAACAGCCCTCAACATGGTTGACAAGATTCGATTAACCACTTCAGTTTGGCCATCGGTTTGAGGGTGACATGTGGTAGAGAACACTAGCTTTGTCTCTAATTTGCTCCATAAAGTTCTCCAAAAATGGCTCAAGAACTTGGCATCACGATCTGAAACAATAGTACAAGGCATACCATGCAAGCGAACAATTTCTTTGAATAATAAATCAGCAAAATGAGTGGCATCATCGCTCTTGTGGCATGGAATGAAATGTGCCATTTTAGAGAATTGGTCCACAACAACAAAAATACTATCCCTCCCCTTCTTTGTTCTAGGCAATCTTAAAACAAAGTCCATAGATATATCTTCCCAAGGAACACTAGGAACAGGAAGCGGCATGTACAAGCCATGTGGGTTTAGATGAGACTTAGCTTTTTGGCATGTAGTGCAGCGTGCAACAAAGCGATTGACATCACGTCTCAGCTTTGGCCAAAAGAAATGTTCAGCCAGTACATCCTCCGTCTTTTTATCTCCAAAGTGTCCCATCAATCCTCCTCCATGTGCCTCCTGTAACAACAAAAGATGAATGGAGTTAGCTGGAATGCCTAGCTTGTTAGCTCTAAACAAGAATCCATCATTGTTAACAAATTTGTGCCAACTTTTTCTATTTTTACAATTTAGCAGGACTTCTTTGAAATCATTATCCTGAACATAGAGATCTTTTATGGTTTGCAAGCCAAAAATTCTACAATCAAGTTGAGACATCATTACATATCTTCTAGACAATGCATCAGCAATCACATTATCCTTCCCTTTCTTGTGTTTGATGACATAAGGAAATGATTCAATAAATTCTACCCATTTAGCATGTCTACGGTTTAGTTTGCTTTGACTACGAATGTGCTTAAGTGCCTCATGATCATAATGTATGACAAATTCTTTGGGCCATAAATAATGTTGCCACGTCTCTAAAGATCGCACAAGAGCATACAATTCTTTATCATACGTGGAATAATTTAGAATAGGCCCACATAATTTTTCACTAAAATAAGCGACAGGTTTACCTTCTTGTATCAATACACCACCAATTCCAATACCGCTTGCATCACATTCAAGTTCAAAGGTCTTACCAACATCTGGAAGTTGAAGTAATGGTGCATTTATGAGCTTTTCTTTTAAAAGATTAAAGGCAGCTTCTTGTGCTTGCCCCCAATGGAAGGGAACACCTTTCTTTGTCAATTCATTCAATGGTGCAGCGATGGTGCTGAAATCCTTCACAAAACGTCGATAGAATCCAGCAAGTCCATGAAAGCTCCGCACTTGTGTGACCGTGTTAGGAGTCGGCCAACTCTTGATTGCTTCAATCTTGGCTTCATCAACCTCAATTCCCTGTGATGTCACAACATACCCAAGAAACGAGACTCGATCGGTGCAAAAGGAGCACTTCTCAAGGTTGCCAAACAAATGTGCACCTCTCAAAGCATTAAAAATATCACGTAAGTGTTCAATATGTTCAGAAAAAGACTTGCTATATATCAAAATGTCATCAAAGTAGACCACCACAAATTTTCAAATAAAAGTGCGCAAAACTTCATTCATCAATCGCATAAATGTGCTACGTGCATTAGCCAAACCGAAAGGCATAACTAACCTCTCATACAAGCCAAATTTAGTTTTGAACGCTGTTTTCCATTCATCCCCAAGTTTCATTCTAATCTGGTGATATCCACTTCTCAAGTCAACTTTTGAAAACACAATAGAGGCACTCAGTTCGTCTAGCATATCATCCAACCTTGGAATAGGGTGACGATACCTAATAGTTATATTTTTGATAGCTCTACAGTCCATACACATTCGCCATGATCCATCTTTCTTAGGCACTAAAAGCACAGGAACAGCACAAGTACTAAGGCTTTCGCGAACGTACCCCTTGTCGAGCAAGTCTTGCACTTGACGTTGTATCTCCTTAGTCTCCTCTGGATTGTTCCTATATGCTGCTCGGTTTGGTAATGTTGCTCCTAGAATCAAGTCAATTTGATGTTCAATTCCCCTCAAAGGTGGCAGCCCCGAGGGTACCTCATTTGGAAACACATCCTCATACTCCTGCAAAAGGTTAGCAATAGCAGAAGGCAAAGAAACAGGTATATTTTCGAATGAAAACATAGTCTCTTTGCAAATCAAAGCATGGCATCCAACATTACATTCTTTCATGTCAATTAAATCAGATTTTGTAGCTAGCATGACAGCACCCTTTAACTTGATTTCAGCTCTCTTAGAATTAGATTCTTTCTTCTTTGGTTGTGCTAATTCTTTGGTTCTAATTTGATTTTCACTTTTAGCACTCTCCTTCTCTCTTTCATCTTTCTCTAAGTCATCTTTCAAAATTGCAGCGGGGGACATGGGAAGCAAAACAATTTTCTTTCCTTTATGCATAAAAGTGTATTGGTTAGTTCTACCATCATGAGAAGCATCTTTATCATATTGCCAAGGTCTACCTAATAGCAAATAGCATGCTTGCATAGGTACAACATCGCAATTAGCATGATCATGATAAGAACCAAGAGAAAAGTGCAATCTCACCATTCTTGTTACCTTCAATTTTCCACTCGAGTTGAACCATTGAATGTGGTAGGGATGTGGGTGTTGTGTTGTGGTCAAGCCAAGTTTCTCAACCATCTCCATGCTTGCAAGATTATTGCAACTCCCTCCATCAATGATAACTCGCACTGAACGCTCATTGATGACAAATTTTGTTTAGAACAAGTTATGGCGTTGATTCTGTTCAGCACTCTCTATTTGCACACTAAGGACATGCTTCACAATGATGCTCATGTATCTTTCTGAAATTTCAGCACCCAAATGCTCCTCCTCATGTTCACCCCCTTGATCTTCACCTGCGAGGTCAGTAACAACTAAAGAAAAATCTTCTTCAACATCACTAGCAGAAGTGTACTCACCATCTTCTCAAACAATTAAAGCACGCTGACTTGGACAATCACGCATCATGTGTCCAAATCCTTTGCATCGATGGCATTGCACGTCGCGTGTACGACCTGTGGATGCAATTGAAGAAGAACTCTTTGTGGAAGCTTGTACCATGGTTGTTTTTGTGTCGGAGACATGTGATGGAGTGGAAGTAGAGGCAGCAGGGCGCCCACGGTTGGAGGGTGGAAGTGCTCCTCCCGAAGTAGTGGATGGAGCCTTTACTTGCACTTGGCTTGGTCGTGACAAAGAAGAGCCTCCAAAGTTCCCTCTCAACTTGGAATGTCGTCCCTGTACTTCTCTTTCAGCTTTGCAAGCAAGATGAAATAAACGAGTGACAGAGTTGTATTCTTTATAATCAAGTATGTCCTGAATTTCACGGTTAAGTCCACCTAGAAATCTAGCCATCTTAGCATCTTCATTATCTTCCAAACCACACCGCAACTCACAAATTTGAATTTCTTGATAATACTCCTCTACAGATTTATTTTCTTGATTTAAACGTTGTAATTTATTGAGCAAGTCACGAGCATAGTAAGAAGGAACAAACTTAGCTCTCATCATTCTTTTAAAGGCATTCCATGTTCTTGGTATGTTGTTATGATTTCTACATGTATCATTCCACCAAATGGAAGCAAAATCAGTAAATTCACTAGTAGCAGCCCTAACTTTTCTATTTTCAAGAAATTCATAGCAAGCAAAATTTTGTTCTACTGCTAATTCCCAATCAAGATAAGCATCCGGGGCATACTTTCCAGCAAATTGAGGCATTGTAAATTTAATCTTTCCTAATAGATCATCACGTACCTCCCGTTGTTCACGCTGATTCCTACCCATACCTTGTCGATTGTGTCGAAGGCGCCGATGATCATGATCATTGTGGGAGTTAAAACCATCATTGTCCTCCGTATCAGCAACGTAGTTGTTCTCTTCTCCTTCTACCCCATTTGCCCAAGAGCAAGTAGCAAGTGGGGTACGGCATCCTGGTGCTCCATTTTGCCTTGGTGCATGATTGGCCTCATTCGCAGCATGTGGTGGTTGTCGTCTATCAAGACGATCAACATGTTCACGAAGTGTCACAAGGTTGTTGTTGATCTTAGCCATAGCATTGTCGTGGTTCTCAGCATGCATGTTGAGCAAGCGTGTAAAGTGTTGTATGATTCCTCTCGTGCGGGGTGTGAGAATTTCAGCTTGGTTTTCTTCATAGCTTCCATTGTCATCTGCCATGGTTAGAAATAAACAGGAAAACACACAAAAGTATATAGTTCCCTATCACTACTACTTGCTGAAATGATCAAGTGTCACTCTCTCTTGCATCTACCAAGCTCTTATCAATTCTTATAAATGCAGCAAGGGGTGCAATCCGGTGGCTGGTTCGTGATAAACCGATCTCAAGTGTGAGTAAAGCGATTGCAAGACTTAGCACCTGTATGGTTAGTCGAAAGTGGAGCTTGGATAGGCTATATATTCAGTAGCAATGGAAAACAATCAGCTAATCTCAGATTTGCACAAATTGAGTAATAGTTCGAGACTAGCACTTAGCCTAAGTTGCTGATCCAAAAAGGATGGATAATAGGCACAAGTAAATATATGGCAATGGATACAAGTGCTAGAGATGAAACAACTCAAGGATTTGCAATTTGGAACATGAAAGTACAAGTTTTCTTCAGTCTTTCTAGCTTGCTGATTTCTGCCCACAGGATAGTAGGTTGGTATTTAGGCCGCACATTCCAGTCAGTTGCCTCTTTTCCAAAGATTTGTTTTTCTATTCTTCTTGGTAACTTTTTCAACAACTTTTATTTGGGACCAACCTTCTAGAAATGAATCGAAAAATTCACACAAAATTCACAAGTGCACTCAGCTTCAGAATCTAGGACATCAAAGAGGTCTTATTGAAACATTCATAGATTTTTCGTGCTTTCAAGTTTTGATGTGAGAATTGGCAACGGCATAGAGCACTAAGTCATGGATCTGCTCCTTTTGGTTTCCTTTTGGTGGTGGATGCAGAAAGGGACAGATTCTGCCCGAGAAGGAAATTTTTATTTTTGGACTTTTGGGATGGATTTTGATGTGGAGAGATGAACAAGAAGAAGAAGAACAAGAGGAACAGCAACTGGCAACACTAGAATGGACACAAACACAATTTAGCAAACCAAAATTAACCGATTGAAAGGCACAAAGGAGTTTGGACAGCGGGAAAGAAATCTTTTTGTGGGGCAAATTTTCGGGACTCTAGGAAGAACGCAATCAAACAACTAAATAAGATACAAGAACTCACCGGTCAACCGTTGCTCTGATACCAAATGATGCGCAAAAGACGGCCCTATCTTTCGGTGAGGGGATAATTTCGATTAGGCAGAGGATACTTTGACGATTTTGCTACGAACCACACAAGGATAAGCGCCCACAATCGCTAAACCACACTCCTAGTTGTTATCAACCGTGCCGAAGCCCGGATGACCTGACCACGAAGGTCTATTCTTGCAAGCAATCGAAGAACCAACAAGAACAAGGATAAAGCAAACACACGAACTGAGGTTATGAACTTGTTTACTGCTGCTCTAGCCGAGTGAGAAGAACAAGGTTAAAGTTCCACACACGGGGCAACTAAACTTAACAAAACCTAAGGAGATAGATAGGGGGCTTGTCCAATATATATAGCCAAGTATGGCTGCTAGGAGTTGGTCTCACGCCACTTTAATTACATGGGAACTCAGCCCAAAATTATGGTGGCACAGCACCCTAAAAGACTGAGACCGTCGCACCGTTTTGACTGCTGTGGCCAGCTCGAGTGGAATTTGATGATGAGGCCGGATCTTTGGAAAGAACACGAATCTATCTTTTAATCAAGTACTCTCTCATCCAGAACGGACTCCGTATGCAAAAGTTATGGCCAGTTGAAGGTGGACTGCTCCTGGGTGGACGTTTTGGCTTCCTTCTCGGGAATACCTTGTACTCCAGCTTGTAGTGATGAGGAATGACGTCCTTGCAGCTCTAAGCCATGATTCCTAAGCACAAGCACAATATTATTCAGTGGTCTATCCTCTAAAATATAATTATGCCACCCGAGAAATGAGTTCACCTGTTGATATAGCTGCCGTGCACGTGCCCTTGTGATAGGACCATGCATAGGAGGTGATGGAGGTGAGGTCATGGGTGTATCCGACATAGTGATGTCCTCATCACTTCATATACGCCCTAACTCATATCGGTATGCGTTTCGAAAACGTTTGACTCGGTGATAAAATTCCTATCAACGTGCCCCAACTTGTAGTGCAGACTCCATTCGTGCGAAAAAATCATTGATTGAAACTGAGTGAAAAACACCCTGAATGGACTTCATATGCGCACTAACTCTTATCGGTATGCGTTTCGAATCTGTTTGAGTTGATGTTAAAAATTCCTCACAACGTTTCTCAACTTGCACTGTAGACTCCATTCATGAGAAAAAAGTCACTGAGTGAAACTTAGTGACAAACACCCTGAATGAACTTTGTATGCGCCCTAACTCAATATGGGTATGCTTTTCGAATCGGTCTGAGTCGGTGTTAAAAATTCCTCACAACTTGTCCCAAATTGCACTTCAGACTCCATCGTCCAAAAAAAGTCAAAGAGTTAAACTGAGCAACAAACACCCCGAATGGACTTCATATGCACTCTAACGCTTATCGGTATGCGTTTCTAATCCGGTCTGAGTCGGTGTTAAACATTCCTCACAACGTGTCCCAAGTAGCACTGCATACTCCATTCGTGCGAAAAAAAGTTTCAGATTGAAACTTAGTGACAAACACCCCGAATGGACTTCATATGCGCCCTAACTCATGTCGCTATGCGTTTCGAATCCGTCTAAGTCGGTGTTAAAAATTCCTCACAACGTGTCGCACTTGCACTGCAGACTCCATTCGTGCGAGAAAAAGTCCCAGAGTGAAACTGAGTGACAAACACCCCAAATAGACTTCATATGCGCCCTAAAACATATAGGTATGTGTTTCGATTCCGTCTGAGTCGGTGTTAAAAATTCCTCACAACGTGTCCCAACTTGCACTTCAGACTCGAATTGTGCGAAAAAAGTCACAGAGTGAAACTAAATGACAAACACCCCGAATGGACTTCGGATGCACACTAATTCTTATCGGTATGTGTTTCGAATCCGTCTGAGTTGGTGTTAAAAATTCTTCAGAACGTGTTCCAACTTGCACTACAGACTCCATTCGGGCGAAAAAAAGTCACAGAGTGAAACTGAGTAACAAACACCCCGAATGGACTTCATATGCGCCCTAACTCATAAAGGTATGCGTTTCTAATCTGTTTGAGTCGGTGTTAAAAATTCCTCACAACGTGTCCCAAGTTGCACTGTACACTACATTCGTGCGAAAAAAGGCAGAGTGAAACGGAGTAACAAACACCCCGATTGGTCTTCATATGTGCCCTAACTCATATCGGTGTGCATTTCGAATCCGTCTGAGCCGGTGGTAAAAATTCCTCACAACGTATCCCACTTGCACTGCACACTCCATTCGTGGGAAAAAAAGTCCCAGAGTGAAACTGAGTGACAAATACTGCGAATAGACTTCATATGTGCCCTAACTCATATCGGTATGCGTTTCAAATCCGTTTAAGTTGGTGTTAAAAATTTCTCAATGTGTCCCAACTTGCATTTCAGACTCCATTCATGCGAAAAAGTCACACATTGAAACTGAGAAACAAACACTCCGAATGGACTTCATATGCACCCTAACTCATATCGGAATGAGTTTTGAATACGTCTGAGTCGGTGATAAAATTCCTATCAACGTGCCCCAACTTGTAGTGCATACTCCATTCGTGCAAAAAAACTTACAGATTGAAACTGAGTGACAAACACCCCGAATGGACTTCATATGCGCTCTGACTCTTATCGGTATTCGTTTCGAATCCGTTTGAGTCGGTGTTAAAAATTCCTCAAAACGTGTCCTAGCTTGCACTACAGACTCCATTCGTGTGAAAAGAAGTCATAGAGTTAAACTGAGGGACAAACACCCCGAATGGACTTCATATGCACCCTAACTTATATCGGTATGTGTTTCGAATATGTCTGAGTCGGTGTTAAAAATTCCTCACAACGTGTCCCAACTTGCACTGCAGACTCAATTCGTGCGAGAAAAAGTCACAGAGTGAAACTGAGTGACAAACATCCAGAATGGACTTCATATGCACTCTTACTCTCATCGGTATGCGTTTGGAATTCGTCTGAGTCGGTGTTAAATATTCCTCACAACGTGTCCCAAGTTGCACTGCAGACTCCATTCGTGCGAAAAAATGTCACAGAGTGAAACGGAGTAACAAACACCCCGAATGGACTTCGTATGCGCCCTAACTCATATCGGTATGCGTTTTGAAACCGTCTGAGTCGGTGTTAAAAATTCCTCACAACGTGTCCCACTTGCACAACAGACTCCATTTGTGCGGAAAAAAGTCCTAGAGTGAAATTGAGTGACAAACACCCCGAATAGACTTAATATGCGCCCTATCTCATATCGGTATGCGTTTCGAATCCGTTTGAGTCGGTGTTAAAAATTTCTCATCGTGCCCCAACTTGCACTTCAGACTCCATTCGTGCGAAAAAAGTCACAGAGTGAAACTGAGAAACAAACACCCCGAATGGACTTCATATGCGCCCTAACTCATAAAGGTATGTGTTCTGAATTCGTCTAACTCGGTGTTAAAAATTCCTCACAACGTGATGCAAAATAGGGTGTCCGATCTTTCGATGAGGTAGAGAAATATCGATTTGGTGGAATTGACTTTGATGATCCGACTACAACGTATGACGATGATGCGCCTTAGCAATCGCTAAACCAACTCCAGAGTGTTATTGATCTTGCCGTGGGCACATCAACCTGAACACGAGATTCTATTCCTGCATGTAACTGAAGAACAAGCAAGAACAATAGTAAAAGCAATCTAAAATTGCAAATAATAATTGAAGGCAAAATCATGGTGGGGTTCTATTGAACGTCTTGACAAGGTGGCTGTCCAGCACAACACGAAGACACAAAGTTTGCACTTGGCTAAACTAATCAAAGAAAACCCAAAAACCTAGAGGCGGGTGCGGCTGGTTATTTATGAGATAAGAAGAGGAAGAGGTCATCCAAAACCCTAGGAAACCGAATACAGTTTGATTACAAGGCCCAAGGCCCACTTTGACTCGGACAGGAAAAGTGTCATGCATTGTTTTGAAGATTCCAGACGGATCAGATGGAATTTGGAGGTAAAACTGGATCCGTTGGAAAGAGGGCGAAGATAGCTTTCAGCGAAGCACTCATGTTCCCTGAACAACCTTGTGGATCGAAAGTTATAGCCGTTTTAAGTTGGTGCTGTTAGGGAGGCCAAACCCTAGTCGAACTTGCGCACATGATGACCCGGCTTTAAGCTTGGCCTTTTGGGGTTCTACTCCTTTGTTCCTAAGGACAATAAAATCATCACAAGGATTAAATAGCATTCCATTCTGTGAATCATTTGTATCAAAGCCTATGAACGTATTCACTTGATAATTGAGTCGACGTGCTCAAGCACGAGTAATTGGTCCTTGTAATAGGGGTTCAGCTTGTTGGGTATGAGATCAGTGACCAGGAGCGGTTGTATCAATAAGAAAGATGTCCTCATCACAACGTGTCCCACTTGTACTGCAGACTCCATTCATACGAAAAAAAGTCACAAAGTGAAACTAAGTGACAAACACCCCGAATAGACTTCATATGCACTCTAACTCTCATTGGTACACGTTTGGAATCCGTCTGAGTCGGTGTTAAAAATTATTTACAACGTGTCTCAAGTTGCACTGTAGACTCCATTCGTGCAAAAAAATTCACAGAATGAAACTGAGTAACAAACACCCCGAGTGGACCTCATATGCACCCTAACTCATACCGATATGCGTTTTGAATCCGTTTGAGTCGGTGTTAAAAATTCCTCACAACGTGTCCCACTTGCACTGCAGACTCCATTCGTGCGAAAAAAGTCACAGAGCGAAACTGAGTGACAAACACCCCGAATGGACTAGATATGCACTCTAACTCTCATCGGTATGCGTTTGGAATCCGTCAGAGTCGGTGTTAAAATTCCTCACAATGTGTCCCAAGATGCACTCCAGACTCCATTCATGCGAAAAAAGTTACAGAGTGAAACTGAGTAACAAACACCCCGAATGGACTTCATATGCGCCCTAACTCATATTGGTATGCATTTCGAATCCGTCTGAGTCGGTGTTAAAAATTACTCACAACGTGTCCCACTTGCACTGCTGACTCCATTCTTGCGAAAAAAATCACAGAGTGAAACTGAGTGACAAACACACCGAATGGACTTCAGATGCACTCTAACTCTTATCAGTATGCGTTTCGAATCCGTCTGAGTCGGTGTTAAAAATTCCTTACAACGTGTCCCGACTTGTACTTCAGAATCCGTTCGTGTGAAAAAAATCACGGATTCAAACTGAGTGACAAACACCCCGAATGGACTTCATATGCGCCCTAACTCTTATCGTTATGTGTTTCAAATCCGTTTGAGTCGGTGTTAAAAATTCCTCACAACGTGTCCCAACTTGCGCTGCAGACTCCATTCATGAGAAAAAAGTCACTGAGTGAAACAAAGGGACAAACACCCTGAATGAATTTCATATGCGCCCTAACTTATATGGGTTTGCGTTTCGAATACATCTAAGTCGGTGTTAAAAATTCCTCAGAACGTGTCCAACTTGCATTGCAGACTCCATTCGTGCGAAAAAAAGTCCCAGAGTAAAACTGAGAGACAAACACCCCGAATAGACTTCATATGCACCCTAACTATATCGGTATGCATTTCGAATACATCTTTGTCGGTGATAAAAATTCCTATCAATGTGCCCCAACATGTAGTGCAGACTCCATTCGTGCGAAAAAAATCACGGATTGAAACTGATTGACAAACACTCCGAAAGGACTTCATATGTGCCCTAACTGAATCCATTTGAGTCGGTGTTAAAGATTCCTCACAATGTGTCCGAACATGCACTGCAGACTCCATTCGTGAGAAAAAATTCACAAAGTTTAGCTGTGTGACAAACAACCCGAATGGACTTCATATGCACTCAAACTCTTGTCGGTATGTGTTATGAAGCCGTCTGAGTCGGTGTTAAAAATACCTCCCAACATGTCCCAAGATGCACTACAGACTCCATTCGTGCGAAAAAAGTCACAGATTGAAACTTAGTGACAAACACCGCGAATGGACATCATATGCGCCCTAACTCTATTGGTATGCGTTTCGAATCCGTCTGAGTCGGTGTTAAAAATTCCTCACAATGTGTCCCAAGTTGCACTGCAGACTCTATTCGTGAGAAAAAAGTTACTGAGTGAAACAGAGGGACAAACACCCTAAATGAACTTCATATGCGCCCAAACTCATATGGGTTTGCGTTTTGAATCCATCTGAGTCGGTGTTAAAAATTCCTCACAACGTGTCCCACTTGCACTGCAGACTCCATTCGTGCGAAAAAAAGTCCCAGAGTGAAACTGAGTGACACACAAACCGAATAGACTACATATGCGCCATAACTAATATCGGTATGTGTTTCGAATACGTCTGAGTCGGTGATAAAAATTCCTATCAACATGCCCCAACTTGTAGTGCAGACTCCATTCGTGCGAAAAAATCACGGATTGAAACTGAGTGTCAAACACCCCGACTGGACTTCATGTGTGCCCTAACTCTTTTCGTTATGCGTTTCGAATCCGTTTTAGTCGGTGTTAAAAATTCCTCACAATGTGTCCCAAGTTGCACTGCAGACTCCATTCGTTCGAAAAAAGTCACAGAGTGAAACTGAGTGACAAACACCCCGAATGGACTTCATATGCACACTGACTCTTATCGGTATGTGTTTCGAATCCGTCTGAGTCGGTGTTAAAAATTCCTCACAACGTGTCCCAAGTTGCACTGCAGACTACATTCGTGCGAAAAAAGTCACATATTGAAACCTAGTGACAAACACCGCGAATGGACTTCATATGCGCCCGAACTCATATCGGTATGCATTTCGAATCCGTCTGAATCTGTGTTAAAAATTCCTCACAAAGTGTCCCACTTGCACTGCAGAATCCATTCCTGCGAGAAAAGGTCCCAGAGTGAAACTGTAACTCCCTGAAATTTACCATAATTTAAATTTTGGAGTATTTTTTATTTTTGAGAATTTCTGAGAATTTACTAGAATTTAATTGGATTTTTTCATTTCTAACCTTTCTCGAATTTAATTAAATTCAAGCAAAAGTTTATGCAAAGTTTTGATGGAAATATTTTATTTGAGTTCATAATGTTTCAAAGTATTTTCTAGAATTGTTCTGGATTTTTTGGGTATTTTTGCTATTTATTTTGGCCCTGTTTATTTTGTTAGTGCTATGCCCTTGAGGCAATTATTTAGATGATTGTAACATGACTATGTTTATGAGTAATAATATGATTATTGGTCCAATGAATGTATATCATTGTATTGATCAACAAGTATGTGACTTGCTTATGAAGCTCTTTACTTATTGATATAATTCGATAAATATCTCTGATCGGATATCATCGTATAGGACAACGATGAATAGATCATCACATGTAGTGATCGATGATCATGCTTCATAGATCATGGGATATAGAGATATCATCTATACATTGTGGACGCATGTTGAAGAACATGGGTTAGATAGACCCGCAATTGGACACTGCGAGAATGTTTCATTCTTATGTGTCATCAGTGTATCTCATAGCTAGTAGATATATGATCCTTAGACCTGAGATTGTCATATTCCCTACATGTGTAATAGTTTTCCTTGGGGCTATCAAACACTACTTCCTAACCGGATAGTTATAAAGGTAGCATTCATGTTTACTATGAAACGTGCAGAGGGAAGTGAGCAGTCAAGATGGAATTTGCCACTCCAATGAATCGGAGATATATGACAAGGCCACTCGTGTGATATGATTAAGGAAGTGCATGGCCATGCCGTGATTGAGGAGTCAATCACAACTTATTAATATATCACGGATACGAGAGATGGATTGAATCATCAAAGGATGACATACTTCTCGCCTTGAGTTCAATCTTCATATACTTGGCAAAGGGATTATTACATGAGTACTTTTGATAGGTTCTCATCCAATTTGATCATAGTATGTTTGGGAGTTGGCATACTTTGCAAGCAGCCGCTACCAACTATTGGATTGAAAAGGAGTTTTTCAATCCATGTCCAAACGCACGTGAACCTACTGTGGTCACACACTTAATGGTGGGACGATTAATTTGATTGGATCCATAATTAATGGACATCGTGGGTTTAGCACTGATGGGCCTTGGTTAAGGGTTTCATCTCGTGGCTATATAAGGAGGAGGAGGGTGGGCGCAGGTGTGCTTTCCCACGGTTTAGAAGTGATTCACCAAACCCTAACCTCCTCTTCTCGTTGCTCTGCCGAGTGACAGTGCTTGCACACCGACGCACGGTGTTCCATCCTGGACGGTGGACTCATCGCGTGACGCCGCCGCGATCGTGGCGTGGGAGGACGATCCACGGCGAGGCGAGGATGATCCGCTCCATCGATCGCGGCGAGGACGATCAAGACATCGACGCGCGGCGATTCCGCAATCGCGTCTAGTGGTAATCTTATCTCGTGATCCTTCTTGCAGTATCTTTCTCGTTACGTGGTAGATTTTTTGTGCTAGTGTAGCATATCGCGCTCCTCTTCATATTTATCGATTTATTTTTAATCGTAAATGTTTAAAAATCGGTGAATAGTATCACGCATCGCACCGTGCTTAGCCCGCCCGCTTTGTCGAAACCCTAGAATTGCGCTGTCCGATCTTGATCGAACGGTTGTCGTTGCGCCGCGTCGCTCGCGTGAGCGCACCATCCGATCGAGTCCACGCGGACGCCCGTGATGGAGCCACTTCCCTTCGCCCGTGTAATCGCCGGAGTTAACGCCACCGAGAGTTTTCGCATAGCCGCCTGCAGCGCGCACGTCGAGGCTCCTTAAAGTGCACCGAGTAGCACGTCTGGCAGAGCTCCTCTCGCTGCATCTTTTGACTCCTGGCACACCTCCCGAGCCGCCGCCGTTTGCCCTCAAGAGTTCGCCGAAGTTCGCTGAAGTCTTCGCCGCAGTTCTTTGCCCTATGCTCACCGTTTGTTGAGGTTCTGCTGTCGCCAAGGTCTCCATCGGGTTCGCCGTGCCAAGATGTGTCGACCCCGTCAGTTCTCCTCGTCAGAATCGCCCTCTAGCGCCGCTGACTGCGTCGTCTTCCGCAGCTCCGGCAGCCTTCTCTTCTGCGCCACCGCCGACCTCGCCAAACACCGTCAACCGTTCGATCCGCATCGCACGCTTCTGGTTTGTCCACATCTTTCCCCTTCAGTTTTAAATCCCAGCATTAATCTTGACCGTTAGATCTAGATTGAACGGTGGTGATTAGAATTAGTTTCTATGCTTGTTTAGATCTCAGCCGTTGGATCGTTAGTGTACGCGTGAGATTGCGCCGCGTAGTTAAGATGAACAGTAATCAGCTCGGGTACCATGGGCCGTTGGATTAGATCTAAACGGTAGTTGTGGGTTGAGCTGTGTCGCGTGAATTAGTGCCGTTCAGATTTGAACGTGTGGCGGAGATGACCGCGCGCTCCCACCAAATCGCGCACTGACGCGTGTGCGTGTTGATCGAGGCGGAGACCAGATCCGACCGTTGCTTCCGAGCGCACCGCTGCGATCTTGTCGCATGGCCGCGCGTGAACCGAGATGCTGCGGAACGTGCGCGAAATCCAGCCGTTGGATCCAGGAGTCCCACCAGATGCGCGACACGTGGAGGTGCAGGACGCGAAGCGTCGCTGAGTCAGCACGGGGATCTGACCATTGGATCCGAGCGATCGTTGGATGCGCGACGCGTGTGGCGTAGTTTTCGAGGTAGTGCGGTGTGGCGCGTGGATCTGACAGTTGATTCAAAGAACGGCTCGGATCTTGCCGCATGGTTGCACTATGCTGGTGGACCGAGTCCATGGAGGAACCGATCCGAGCCGTGAACCGAGCCCATAGATCGAGGCGACGTGGCGGTACCAGAAGGATGCCACGTGTCATGCTGACGTCATAAATATTTCTTTATATAAAAATATTTCGGCCGAATCTCATTTCGGTGCTGACGTCATCATTAGGTCAAGCTGACATCATAAATCCCAATTTTTCCGTATAAAAATAATTAAAACAAATCGGATTTTCTGATTTATATTTTATTTAAAACTTTGAAAGGCTATAACTTTTGCATTTGAACTCCGATTGAGGTGATTCCAGTTTCTAAAAATTTGTCAAATTGTGTTCTTTCTAATGGTGTATTTTAATTGAATTTTTGAGGTTATAGTATACTGTTTTGGTTAGTTATTTTTACGCGTAGACGCAAATTTGCCGGAAAGTTTTGGAGGAGAGTTCATCACTTCAGATCAAGCTTCGGATCAAGACCAGCAACTCTTTGAAGGCAAGTGATGCTTTGATCATTTTGTTCCTATATTTTAAAATGTAATTTATGCTTTGAAATTATGATGCTAATTTATTTAAATGTATTTAAATTGATTTGGGGTATGTAGCTAATCAACCCATATTGTTATCACCACCTTGAAATTACTATTTGTATGCCTTTAAATCATTGTCCACCCTAAGGTAATTCATTTTTGTTGGATATTAATATGATGCCAACACGGGAGGCTAGACCGTGAATAGATGCTTAGCCTTGCAACGAATCATGAATGATCATTCGGGAAATACTACAATATTGACTAATGAAATATTGAATTTATTTTGAAAGTGGTGTGATGGTGCCACATGATGAGATTGAGGTAAAGAGACCTGTGTGGTTCTGTACCGACGTTGAGTTATTGCTGGCATGTGTTGCACAATAATCAACGGGGTGGGAAATGATTTAGACTGGGGCAAGTGGCAAGAGGCTTTGTGCCAGGTGGGCCTGTGTGGCAATGGGTTGATGGGTAATGTGAATCTGTGTGCCACTTTGGGCTGTATGCCACTGTTGAGTGTTGGGAGTCTTGCCTTGGTCAGTTGAAGACCTCACCTTGCAAGCCTTTGACCTGAGTCACCCGTACAACCACATGTCTGATATGGGACAGGCCAAGTTGATTAGGGTTCTGATATCTTTCCTCTGATACCTCGGGGTGACAGTACACGGGGGTGTATCTGTGTGGGAGAGCGTACCTGTGCTACGGCTTGGTGCCCATCCAACGGTGTTGTCCTGTCCTATACTTCGGCTCTGTGTGAGGGAAGAGATAGTGAAGGTAATACCGGAGAGGTTCATTGGTTAAGGTAGAGGTACCTGAAAGGCTTTGTTACGGGCAATCACCTGTGTGGTGAGCGGCGGCTGTATCTTGTGAGTAAAGTGTACAACCTCTGCAGAGTGTCAAATCTATTCGAATAGCCGTGCTCGCGGTATTGAGCATTGCTCGAGGATTACAGTCAAGGGGTAGATCTCCAAAAATAAAATATGGGAAGGGTGGCTGTGTGCCAGTGTGAAAATGAATTATTAAGGCTGTGTGCCGAAAATCTTTGAAGAAAAACCATTTGAAGAACTTAGCATTATATATAACTGTTTTCACTGCTTTTAATCTAAATAAGATGCTAGTTTAAAAATGTTGTTTGATGCAAAAAAAACCAAGTAAGCCAATTCTTTGGAATAAGCTTTGCATACTATAGCACCACATTCTGTGCATTACTTGTTGAGTGCCTTGAGTACTCACCCCTCCTTGTCTATCAATCCCAACATCAGTGGAGGAGTCTACGTCGTCCTGGAAGGAGCAGTATATTGAAAATCCAGACTGTTAGGGTTCAACCCCAGTCGGTTGCCTGTGGCAAGATGAAGGCTTCCACAAAGTTTTTTATGTTTTCCGCTGTTTCCTGTTTACTCTGATAATGTAAAGCCCTACATGGCTGATTTATGTAAGGAGACCATAAGGTCGTACATTTCAGTTTATGCAAATGTTTGCACGATTTATTATGGTATCGTTGTGAATGTTTATGATGTTCAACCCTGTAAAGACTGTGTGTGATAGCGTGATCTTGGACTAGCACAGAATACACAGAGGGTCCAGATTCTCAGAATTGGGTCCCGACAGAGGTGGTATCAGAGCAGGCTGACTGTAGGTCTTGACCCTACCTAGGTTAGTTGTGACTGGATGATAAAACTACTTTCTAAGATTTAATCAACTTGAGCAAGAATATCAATGAAATCTTGACTTATCTTTGCTCTCTTAATCATACCTATGCTGCATTTTCTGTTGTTATGTTTGGTTTTTAAACGAGGTCTGTTTTGGCAGATGAGGAGGATCCACACCATGGAGAGCGCACTGAAGGATTCGCCACTGAGCTATGGCGTATGATGCAACTTCTTGGAGGTTTCGACAGGCCGCTTTATCACGGGACCACTATAGTGCGGGCAGGACTTGATATCGCCTGGGATGTCAAGATCACCGTCTATGCTCGAGAGCTGACGAGGGCGAGCCGTCCTATCTACATCACCGCTAGAAGAACTTCATTCGAGGCCGGGATCCAGGAGACAGCACGTCTTGCGATGAGGCAGATCGCCCACACCTACTCCGCACAGTTGGATGGCACTGTCTTTCGTCACCATCCGCGTCGAGATAATCGCCACGACAGGATGGAGTTCTTGGAGGAGGACGCTACGATCACTCACCTGGCGAGGTATGTCATCGCCTAGGAGGAGCCCATGGATGAGACAGTCCAGGAGCTGCAGAGAGCCCGCGACGAGGTCACGGAGGCGAGAACTCGACTGCGGGAGAACTTAGCTCACACTATGCAGAGGATTCATGAGCTAGAGATGGCTCTGTATGGACCTGAGCCTGAGCCAGTTTTGGAGCTGCATGACCCAGATCTGGAGGAGCCGGAGCATGCAGCTTTGGGACCAGTCGAGTCAATGGGGTCATTTGTACGATTGTGAGGGCATCAGACCGCTTTGCCCCTATGCCAAGACCGCCGCAAAGATCCACCGGGAGGACCGCACCCCGGTTGGCTTAGTGACTGAGAGTTCTTTTTCCTTCAGAGTTGACTCAAATGTTGAGTCAAGTTATTTGAGTCGTGTCTTTTGTTTCAGAGTCACCAGTAGGTGTGAGTCGTTATTTCTTTTAATGTTGTCTGCTTGTTTTTGTTTGTGAGTGTCTGGTATGTGTTGTATTGCCTTAGGCACTTGTGAACAACCATAGTATTTTATATTATATTAATAAAGTAGCTAAATAATTTAAGTTACACCTGTTTCCCCGTATAAGTTCTTTTACTTGTCTATGCTTTCTTCTTTTCTTAACCTTGGAAGCTTTCAACAGATGGTGAGGACTCGTGGCAACATGGGAGCTAGTGGAAGTGGTGCCAACCAGGCAGGGAACCAGAATGAGGAGCCAATCCATCAACCACCGCAAGTTGATCTGCAGAACTTGGGAGCTTTTCTGGCTGACCAAACCCAGTTGATGAACACCATGGTGCAGACCATGCTGCAGATTTCCAACCAAGCTGCTGCAAATGTTCAGCATGGGGGTAACCATGGACCACACCCCTATTCAAGATTGTCAGAGTTCATGAGGACTCGCCCACCTACATTCTCAGGCAATGCTAATCCGTTGGAGGCAGATGATTGGTTGAGGACTATAGAAAGGAAGCTGCACATAACCCAATGTGTAGGAAATGAGAGGGTACTCTATGCCTATCATCAATTAGAGGGAACCGCGGCAAAATGGTAGGAAAACTTCTGTGCATCGCACGAGGATCCTCAGGGTATCTCATGTGAGGAGTTCACAACAGCCTTCCGCCAATACCATGTGCCAGAGGGTATCATGGATCTGAAGAAAGAGGAATTCAGGAATCTCAAGCAGGGTGGCCAATCAGTGGCCTACTAACTGAATAAGTTTACTCAGTTGGCACGCTACGCACCAGAGGGCGTAGCTACGGACAAAGCGAGACAATCCCGCTTTATGAAGGGATTGAATGCAGGGCTGCAAGTGGGACTGATCACCCACATATTCCCTGACTTCCAAGAGTTAGTCAACAAGGCTCTCATCTTGGAGGATAAGCGTCGAGAGTTGGATGACAACAGAAAGCGTAGAATGGCGCAACAAGGAGGTCGATCGGGCCAGCAGAGGCAAAGGATAGCACCCCAACAATTTGTCCAATTCCGGCCCAGAGGCGGTGACAGGGCACCACTGCCGGCAAACCGTCCAGTGGGCCAGAATACTCAAACTCCGGCCAGAACGGTGGTACAGTCCAGAGGAAACTCGCAGGCAGCAGGAAGACGTTGCTATCACTGCAAGGAGATAGGGCATTTCGCCAACAACTGCCCTAAGAAAGGAGGTGTCACCCCGGTTCGTTTTAACCTGGGAAACACACCCGCAAGGACTCCAGCGCCGAATGTGAGTCGCGGAGCAACGTCATTAGCAACTCTGTCTCAAGCAACTGCAAGAGGCCGAGTTAATCACATCATCGCGGATGAGGTTCAGAATGCAACAGACGTTGTACTGGGTAAGTTCCTAGTAAATTCAGTACCAGCTACTGTTTTATTTGATTTTGGAGCTTCACATTCATTTATTTCCTGAGATTTTGCTGTTCAAAATGATATGGATATAGTGAATCTTAAATGTGTGCTTATAGTCCAATCCCCTGGATCAGAACTCCGATCCAAAGTAGGATGTTCTGGGGTAAGACTAATAATTAATGGAGTAGAGTTCCTAGCAAACTTAATCGTCCTTAATACCCAAACTATAGATGTTATCCTAGGAATGGATTGGCTAACTAAGCACAAGGCAGTGTTGGACTGTGGAAGAAGAGTTATATCAGTCGAGAGCCCAGAAGGGAGAAGGATTGAGTTTGAAGCGACAGCAGTGCGAGATGGTCAGTTGATGGTCAACAGCATGAAGGCCGTCAGCTTAGAAGATGTTCTAATAGTCAGAGAGTTTCCAGATGTTTTTTCGAAGGATTTACCTGGAATGCCGCCGGATAGAGATATCGAGTTCGTTATAGAACTTGTTCCAGGGACAGCTCCGATATCCAAGAGACCCTACCGGATGTCCACAGATGAGTTGGTAGAAATGAAGAAACAAATTGAAGAACTGTTGGAGAAAGGTTATATCAGACCTAGTTCATCGCCATGGGGAGTACTTGTCATGTTCGTTAAGAAAAAGGACGGGAGTTTTAGGATGTGTATAAACTATCGTGCGCTCAATGATGTGACGATAAAGAATAAGTATCCGCTACCCAGGATCGATGATCTTTTTGATCAGTTGAGAGGTGCAGGAGTCTTTTCCAAGATTGATCTACGATTGGGGTATCATCAGTTGAAGATCCGCTCAGAGGATATACCGAAGACTGCATTTTCATCAAGATATGGACACTATGAGTTCACCGTTATGTCCTTTGGATTGACAAATGCACCAGTATATTTAATGAACTTGATGAATAAGGTTTTTATGGAATACTTGGATAAGTTCATCGTCATGTTTATAGATGATATCCTTGTCTATTCCAAGACGAGGGAAGAGCACACCGAGCATTTAAGGCTAGTCCTTGAGAAATTGAGGGAACAACAATTGTTTGCTAAATTTAGCAAATGTGACTTTTGGAAGGATAAGGTGGAATTTCTTGGACACATAATGACCGCAGAAGGAGTCGCAGTAGATCCAACTAAGGTGGAGACAATTTTGCATTGGGAGTAACCGAAGACGGTAACTCAAATCCGTAGTTTCCTTGGAATGGCGGGATATTACCGTCGTTTTATTGAAGGATTCTCTACAATTGCGAGACCCCTTATGCAATTGTTAAAGAAAGAAAAGAAATTCTTGTGGACACCTGAGTGTGAGAAGAGTTTTCAGGAGTTGAAGAAACGATTAACATCAGCACCTGTATTAGTTTTACCTGACGTTCATCAAAGCTTCGACATCTATTGTGATGCATCGCGTCAGGGATTGGGATGCATGTTAATGCAAAACCGAAAGGTAATAGCATATGCTTCGAGGCAATTGAGGCCACATGAGGAGAACTAGCCGACTCATGATTTGGAATTGGCTGTTGTAGTGCATGCCCCAAAAATATGGCGTCACTATCTCATCGGAAACAGATGTGAAGTGTATACTGATCATAAAAGTCTTAAGTATATCTTCACGCAACCTGACCTAAATATGAGGCAAAGAAGATGGCTTGAGTTAATCAAAGATTATAATGTTGGAATTCATTATCATCCTGGCAAAGCCAACGTGGTGGCAGATGCCTTGAGCAGAAAGAACCACAGTGTAAATATGCTGTTGGAAACAAGTCAGGCAGAATTGTGTAAGGATTTCCAGAAATTGGAATTGGAAATGGTACCAGGAGGATTCTTAGCAACCTTGCAAGTAAAACCTACCCAAGAAGATCAGATCAGGGAAGGGCAGAAAGATGAAGACAAAATCTAGAGAATTAAGTCCAAAATGGATGCAGGCAAGGCAAAGGATTTCAAACTGGATGAGCAAGGTACTATGTGGTTTGAAGGGCGCATTTGTGTGCCGAACAAAAAGGATTTGAAGCAGTTAATTTTGGAGGAAGCCCATGACTCCAAGTACTCAATTCATCCAGGAAGTGCAAAAATGTATCAAGATTTAAAAGAAAGATTTTGGTGGCCAAGCAAGAAGTGGGAAGTTGCTGAGTATGTCGCATTTGTGACATATGTCAAAGAGTCAAAGCTATGCACCAGAGGCCAGCAGGACTATTACAACCCTTAAAAATACCTGAATGGAAATGGGAAGAAATTGGTATGGATTTCATAACCGGTTTACCGAGAACTCAAAGTGGATATGATTCCATCTGGGTCATAGTAGATCGATTAACTAAAGTGGCACATTTCGACCAGTAAAGACCACTTATTCCGGAGACCGATTAGCAGAACTTTATATGGCAAGAATTGTCTATTTGCACGGAGTACCGAAGAAAATAGTGTCTGACAGAGGTACCCAATTTACCTCCTGATTCTGGGGTAAGCTACATGAAGCAATGGGGACTCGTTTGAACTTCAGTACAGCATACCATCCGCAGACAGATGGTCAAACTGAGAGAGTTAACCAAATATTAGAAGATATGCTGAGAGCCTGTGCTTTAGCATATTCTACTTCATGGGACAAGTGTTTGCCTTATGCTGAGTTCAGCTACAATAACAGTTATCAGGCATGTTTACAGATGTCTCCATTTGAAGCTCTGTATGGTCGATCCTGTCGAACACCGTTGAATTGGAATGAGACAGGTGAACGACATGTTTTTGGTCCGGATATACTTCAGAAAGCGGAAGAGCAGATCACCATGATTAGAGAGAGATCAAGATTGCTCTACCAAGGCGTAAGAACTGTGGCCGATAATCGTCGCAGGGAATTGAGCTTTGAACCTGAAGACTTTGTGTACCTCAAAGTCACCCCTCTCAAAGGAGTCAGAAGATTCCAAGCAAAAGGGAAGCTCGCACCCAGATATGTCAGACCATTCAAGATTCTGAGTCGCAAAGGTGAAGTTGCGTACCAACTGGAGCTGCCGCAGTCATTGGCAGGGGTACATGATGTATTTCATGTGTCGCAATTGAAGAAGTGTCTCCGAGTACCGGAAGAGCAAACACCTTTCGAAGCAATCGAGCTGCAAGAAGATCTGACTTATAAAGAGCATCCGGTGAAGATTCTGGATACAATGGACAGAGAAACAAGGAACAAGTCAATGCGTTTTTGCAGAGTTCAGTGGACCAACCATTCGGAAAGTGAAGCAACGTGGGAACGCGATGAAGATCTAAAGAAGGAGTTTCCTGACCTATTTCTGTAGTTAGCCCTGAATCTCGAGGACGAGATTCTATTAAGGGGGGGTTTGTAACACCCTGAAATTTACTCTAATCTAAATTTTGGAGTATTTTTTATTTTTGAGAATTTCTGAGAATTTACTAGAATTTAATTGGATTTATTCATTTTTGACCTTTCTCGAATTTAATTAAATTCATGCAAAAGTTTATGCAAAGTTTTTTTGGAAATATTTTATTTGAGTTCAGAATGTTCCAAAGTATTTTCTAGAATTTTTCTGAATTTTTACGGGTATTTTTGCTAATTATTTTGGCTTTGTTTATTTATTTGATTTATTTTTAATCAGAAATATTTTAAAAATCAGGTGAATAGTACTGGGCCAGCCCGGCACTGTGCTTAGCCCAGCCCAGTTCGTCGAAATCCTAGAATCGCGCCGTCCGATCTTGATCGAGCGGTTGCCGTTGCGCCGCGTCGCCCGCCCTCGTGCGCCATCCGATCGAGTCCACGTGGACGCCCGTGATGGAGCCACGTCCCTTTGCCCGCGTAATCGCCGGTGCTAACGTCACCGAGCGTTTTCGCTTGTTTCGCCGCCTGCAGCACGCACGTCGAGGCTACTTAAAGTGCACCGAGTAGCGCGTCTGGCAGAGCTCCTCTCGGTGCATCTTTTGACTCCTCGCACGCCTCCTGAGCCACCGCCGTTTTCCCTCAAGAGCTCGCCGAAGTTCGCTGAAGTCTTCGCCGCAGTTCTTTGCCCTTTGCTCATCGTCTGTTGAGGTTCTGCCGTCCCCAAGGTCTCCGTCGAGTTCGTCGTGCCAAGACGCGTCGACCCCGTCAGTTCTTCTCGTCGGAATCGCCCTCTAGCGTCGCCGACCGCGTCGTCTTCCCCAGCTCCGGCAGCCTTCTCTTCTACGCAACAGCCGACCTCACCGAACCCCGTCGACCGTTCGATCCGCATCGCACGCTTCTGGTTCGTCCACGTCTTTCCCCTTCTGTTTTAAATCCCAGCGTTAATCTTGACCGTTAGATCTAGAATGAACGATGGTGATTAGAATTAGTTTCTATGCTTGTTTAGATCTCAGCCGTTGGATCGTTAGTGTACGCGTGAGATTGCGCCGCGTAGTTAAGATGAACAGTAATTAGCTCGGGTACCGTGGGCCGTTGGATTAGATCTAAACGGTAGTTGTGGGTTGAGCCGTGTCGCGTGAATCCGCGCCATTCAGATTTGAACGTGTGGCGGAGATGATGCCGCACTCCCACCAAATCGCGCGCAGACACGTGTGCACGTTGACGGGGGTGGAGACCAGATCCGACTGTTGCTTCCGGGCGCACCGCTGCGATCTTGTCGCATGGCCGCGCGTGAACCGAGATGCCGCGGAACGTGCGTGAGATCCAACCGTTGGATCCAGGAGTCCCGCCGGATGCGCGACGCGTGGAGGCGCAGGACGTGAAGCGTCGCGGAGTCGGCGCGGGGATCTGACCGTTGGATTCGAACGATCGTTGGATGCGCGACGCGTGTCGCGTAGTTTTCGAGGCAGTGCGGTGTGGCACGTGGATCTCACAGTTGATTCAAGGAACGGCTCGGATCTTGCCGCATGGTTGCACTGTGCTGGTGGACCGAGTCCACGGTGGAACCGATCCGAGCCGTGAACCGAGCCCATAGACCGAGGCGACGTGGCGGTACCAGAAGGCAGCCACGTGTCATGCTGACGTCATAAATATTTTTTTTATATAAAAAAATTTCGGCCGAATTTAATTTCGGTGCTGGCGTCATCATTAGGTCTTGCTGACGTCATAAATCCCAATTTTTCCGTATAAAAATAATTAAAACAATTCGGATTTTCTGATTTATATTTTATTTAAAACTTTGAAAGGCTGTAACTGTTGCATTTGAACTCCGATTGAGGTGATTCTAGTTTCTAAAATTTTGTAAAATTGTGCTTTTTCTAATGGTGTATTTAATTGAATTTTTGAGGTTATATAGTCTACTGTTTTGGTTATTTATTGCATATGTTATTTTTATGCGTAGACGCAAATTTGCCAGAAAGTTTTGGAGGAGAGTTCATCACTTCGGATCAAGACCAGCAACTCTTTGAAGGCATGTGATGCTTTGATCATTTTGTTCAAAGATTTTAAAATGTAATTTATGCTTTGAAATTATGCATGCTAATTTATTTAAATGTATTTAAATTGATTTGGGGTATGTAGCTAATCAACCCATATTGTTATCACCACCTTGAAATTACTATTTTTATGCCTTTAAATCATTGTCCACCCTAAGATTATTCGTTTTTGTTGGATATTAATATGATGCCAACACGGGAGGCTAGACTGAGAATAGATGCTTAGCCTTGCAACAAATCATGAATGATCTTTCGGGAAATACTACAATATTGACTAATGAAATATTAAATTTATTTTGAAAGTGGTGTGATGGTGGCACATGATGAGATTGAAGTACAGAGACCTGTGTGGTTCTGTACCGACGTTGAGTTATTGCTAGCATGTGTTGCACAACAATCAACGGGGTGGGAAATGATTTAGACTGGGGCAAGTGGCAAGAGGCTTTGTGCCAGGTGGGCCTGTGTTGCAATGGGTTGATGAGTGATGTGAGTCTGTGTGCCACTTTGGGCTGTGTGCCACTATTGAGTGTTGGGAGTCTTGCCTTGGTCAGTTAAGGACCTCTCCTTGCAAGCTTTGACCTGAGTCACCCGTACAACCACATGTCTGATATGGGACAGGCCTAGTTGATTAGGGTTCTGATATCTTTCTTCTAATACCTCGGGGTGACAGTACACGGGGGTGTATTTGTGTGGGAGAGCGTACCTGTGCTGCGGCTTGGTGCCCATCCAACGGTGTTGTCTTGTCCTATACTTCGGCTCTGTGTGAGGGAAGTGATAGTGAAGGTAATACCGGAGAGGTTCATTGGTTAAGGTAGAGATACCTAAAAGGCTTTGTTACGGGCAATCACATGTGTGTTGAGCAGCTATATCTTGTGGGTAAAGTGTACAACGTCTGTAGAGTGTCAAATCTATTCGAATAGCCTTGCTCGCGGTATTGATCATTGCTCGGGGATTACAGTCAAGGGGTAGATCTTCAAAAATAAAATGTGGGAAGGGTGGCTGTGTGCCAGTGTGAAAATGAATTATTAAGGCTGTGCGCCAAAAATCTTTGAAGAAAAACCATTTGAAGAACTTAGCATTATATATAACTGTTTTCACTGCTTTTAATCTAAATAAGATGCTAGTTTAAAAATGTTGTTTGATGCAAAAAGAACCAAGTAATCCAATTCTTTGGAATAAGCCTTGCATGTAGTAATAGCACCACTTTGTGTGCAATACTTGTTGAGTGGCTTGAGTACTCACCCCTCCTTGCCTATCAATCCCAACATCAGGGAAGGAGTCTACGCCGGCCTGGGAGGATGAGTATATTGAAAATCCGGACAATTAGGGAGCAACCCCAGTCGGTTGCCTGTGGCAAGATGAAGGCTTCCACAAGTTTTTTATGTTTTCTGTTGTTTCCTGTTTACTCTGATAATGTAAAGCCCTGCGTGGCTGATTTATGTAAGGAGACCATAAGGTCGTACATTTCAGTTTATACAAATGTTTGCACTATTTATTATGGTATCGTTGTGAATGTCTGTGTTGTTCAACCCTGTAAAGACTGTGTGTGCTAGCGTGATCCTGGACTAGCACAGAATACACAGATGGTCCAGATTCTCAGAATCGGGTCCCGACAGAGGTGGTATCAGAGCAGGCTGACTGTAGGTTTTGACCCTACCTAGGTTAGTTGTGTCTGGAGGATAAAACTACTTTCTAAGAATTAATCAATATGAGCAAGAATATCAATGAAATCTCGACTTATCTTTTCTCTCTTGATCATACCTATGCTGCATTTTCTGTTGTTATGTTTGGTTTTTAAACGAGGTCTGTTTTGGCAGATGAGCAGGATCCACACATATGGACAGCGTTGAAACTGAGTATCAAACACCCCGAATGGACTTCATGTGTGCCCTAACTCTTATCGGTATGCGTTTCGAATCCGTTTGAGTTGGTGTTAGAAATTCCTCACAATGTGTCCCAACTTGCACAGCAGACTCTATTCGTGCGAAAAAAGTCACAGAGTGAAACTTAGTGACAAACACCCCGAATAGACTTCATATGCACTCTAACTCTTGTCGGTATGCGTTTCGAATCTGTCTGAATTGGCGAGCACTTCACACTCCATTCGTGCGAAAAAAGTCACCGAGAGAAACTATGTGAGAAACAACCCGAATGGACTTCATATGCGACCTAACTCATATCGTATGCGATTCGAATCTGTATGAGTCGGTTTTTAAAATTCCTCACAACGTGTCCCAATTGCACGGTAGACTCCATTCATGCGAAAAAAGACCCAGAGTGAAACTGAGTGACAAACACCCCGAATGGACTTCATGTGTGCCCTAACTCTTATCGGTATGCGTTTCGAATCCGTTTGAGTCAGTGTTAAAAATTCCTCACAATGTGTCCCAACTTGCACTGCAGACTCCATTCGTGCGAAAAAAGTCACAGGGTGAAACTGAGTGACAAACACCCCGAATGAACTTCATATGCACTCTAACTCTTATCGGTATGTGTTTCGAATCCGTCTGAGTCGGTGTTAAAAATTCCTCACAATGTGTCCCAAGTTGCATTGCAAACTCCATTCGTGCGGAAAAAGTCACAGATTGAAACTTAATGACAAACACCGCGAATGGACTTCATATGCGCCCTAACTCATATCGGTATGCGTTTCGAATCCGCCTGAATCGGTGTTAAAAATTCCTCACAACGTGTCCCACTTGCACTGCAGACTCCATTCCTGCGGGAAAAAGTCGAAGAGTCAAACTGAGTAACAAACACCCCGAATAGACTTCAGAAGCATCCTAACACATATCGGTGTGCGTTTTGAATCCGTCTGAGTCGGTGTTAAAAATTCCTCACAACGTGACCCAACTTGCACTTCAGACTCGATTCGTGCGAAAAAAGTCACAGAGTGAAACTGAGTGACAAACACCCCGAATAGAATTCAGATGCACTCTAACTCTTATCGGTATGTGTTTCGAAACCGTCTGAGTCAGTGTTAAAAATTCCTTACAATGTGTCCCAAGTTGCACTACACACTCCAGTCAGGCGAAAAAAAAGTCACCGAGTGAAACTGAGTGAGAAACACCACGAATGGACTTCATATGCGCCCTAACTCATACGTATTCGATTCGAATCCGTCTGAGTCGGTGTTTAAAATTCCTCACAACGAGTCCCACTTGCATTGCAGACTCCATTCGTGCGAACAAAGTGCTATAGTGAAACTGAGTGACAAACACCCCAAATGGACCTCATATGCGCCCTAACTCATATCTGTATGCGATTCGAATCCGTCTGAGTCGATGTTAAAAATTCCTCACAACATGTCCCACTTGCACTGCAGACTCCATTAGCGCGAGAAAAAGTCCCAGAGTAAAAGTGATTAACAAACACCCTGAATTGACTTCATATGCGCCCTAACACATATCGGCATGCGTTTCGACTATGTCTGAGTCGGTGTTAAAAATTCTTGACAACGAGTCCCTACTTGCACTTCAAACTCCATTCGTGTGAAAAAAATTACGGATTGAAACTGAGTGACAAACACCCCGAATGGACTTCATGGGCACCCTAACTCTTAAAGGGTTTACGTTTCGAATCCGTTTGAGTCGGTGTTAAAAATTCCTCACAACGTGTCCCAACTTGCACTGCAGACTCCATTCATGAGAAAAAAGTCACTGAATGAAACAGAGGGACAAACACCCTGAAAGAACATCATATGCAACCTAACTCATATGGGTTTGCGTTTCGAATCCTTCTGAGTCGGTTTTATAAATTACTCACAACGTGTCCCACTTGCACTTCAGACTCTATTCGTGCAAAAAAAATTCCTAGAGTGAAACTGAGTGACAAGCACCCCGAATAGACTTCATATGCGCCCTAACTAATATCGGTATGAGTTTCGAATACGTCTGAGTCAGTGATAAAAATTCCTATCAACGTGCCCCAACTTGTAGTGCAGACTCCATTCGTGCGAAAAAATTCATGGATTGAAACTGAGTGTCGAATACCCCGAATGGACTTCATGTGTGCCCTAACTCTTATCGGTATGCGTTTCAAATCTGTTTGAGACGGTGTTAAAAAATCCTCACAATGTGTCCCAACTTGCACTGCAGACTCCATTCGTGCGAAAAACGTCACAGATTGAAACTAAGTGACAAACACCGCGAATGGACTTCATATGCACTCTAACTCTAATCGGTATGTGTTTCGAATTCGTCTGAGTCGGTGTTAAAAATTCCTCACAACGTGTCCCAAGTTGCACAACAGACTCCATTCGTGCGAAAAAAAGTCACAGATTGAATCTTAGTGACAAACACCGCGAATGGACTTCACATGCGCCCTAACTTATATCGATAAGCGTTTCGAATCCGTCTGAGTAGGTGTTAAAAATTCCTCACAAGAAGTCCCACTTGCACTGCAGACTCCATTCCTGCGAGAAAAATTCCCAAACTGAAACTGAGTAACACCCCGAATAGACTTCATATGCACCCAAACACATATCGGTGTGCGTTTCGAATCCGTTTGAGTCGGTGTTAAAAATTCCTCACAACGTGTCCCAACTTACACTGCAGACTCCATTCGTGCGAAAAAAGTCACAGAGTGAAACTGAGCGACAAACACCCCGAATGGACTTCATATGCACTCTAACTCTAATCGGTATGCGTTTGGAATCCATCTGATTCGGTGTTAAAAATCCCTCACAACGTGTCCCATGTTGTACTGTAGACTCAATTCGTGCGAAAAAAGTCAGAGTGAAACTGAGCAACAAACACCCCGAATGGACTTCAGATGCACTCTAACTCTTATCGGAATGCATTTCGGATCCATCTGAGTCAGTGTTAAATTGTCACTCAGTTTCAACCTGTAACTCATAAAGGTATGCGTTTCGAATCCGTCTGAGTCGGTGTTAAAAAATCCTCACAACGTGTCCTACATACACTACATACTCCATTCGGGCGAAAAAGTCACAGAGTGAAACTGAGTGACAAACACCCCGAACTCTCATCGGTATGTGTTTGGAATCCGTCTGAGTCGGTGTTAAAAATTCCTCACAACGTATCCGAAGATGCACTATAGACTCCATTCGTGCGAAAAAAGTCACAGAGTGAAACTGAGTAACAAACACCACGAATAGACAACATATGCGCCCTAACTCATATCGGTATGCATTTCGAATCTGTCTGACTCGGAGTTAAAAATTCCTCAAATTGTGTCCCACTTGCATTGCAGACTCCATTCGTGCGAAAAAAGTCACAGATTGAAACTTAGTGACAAACACCCCGAATGGACTTCACATGCACTCTAATCTTATCGGTATGCGTTTCGAATCTGTTGAGTTGGTGTTAAAAATTCCTTACAACATGTCCAAGTTGCACTGCACACTCCATTCGTGCGAAAAAAGTCACCGAGTGAAACTGAGTGAGAAATAACCCGAATGGACTTCATATGTGCCCTAACTCATATCGTATGCGATTCGAATCAGTCTGAGTCGGTATTTAAAATTACTCACAACGTGTCCCAATTGCACTGCATACTCCATTCATGCGAAAAAATACACAGAGTGAAACTGAGTGACAAACACCCCGAATGGACTTCATGTGTGCCCTAATTCATATCGTTATGCGTTTCAAATCCGTCTGAGTCGGTGTTAAAAATTCCTCAAAACGTGTCCCACTTGCACTGCAGACTCCATTAGTGCGAGAAAAAGTCCCAGTGTGAAACTGAGTGACAAACACCATAAATTGACTTTATATGCACCCTAACACATATCGGCATGCGTTTCGAATCTGTCTGATTCGGTGTTAAAAATTCATCACAACGTGTCCCAACATGCATTTCAGACACCATTCGTGTGAAAAAAAACCACGGATTGGAACTGAGTGACAAACACACCGATTGGACTTCATATGCACCCTAACTCTTATCGGTATGCGTTTCGAATCCGTTTGAGTCAGTATTACAAATTCCTGACAACGTGTCCCAACCTGCACTACAGACTCCATTCGTGAGAAAAAAGTCTCTAAGTGAAACAAACGGACAAACACCCTGAATGAACTTCATATGTGCCCTAACTCATATGGTTTTGCATTTCGAATCCGTCTGACTCGGTGTTAAAACTTCCTCACAACATGTCCCACTTGCACTGCAGACTCCATTCTTGCGAAAAAAGTCCAGGGTGAAACTGAGTGACAAACACCCCGGATAGAAATCATATGCGCCCTTACTAATATCGGTTTGCGTTTTGAATACGTCTGAGTCGGTGATAAAAATTCCTATCAACATGCCCCAACTTGTAGTGCAGATTCCATTCGTGCGAAAAAAAAATCACGGATTGAAACTGAGTGTCAAACACCCCGAATGGACTTCATGTGTTCCCTAACACTTATCGGTATGCGTTTCGAATCCTTTTGAGTCAGTGTTAAAAATTCCTCGCAATGTGTCCCAGCTTGCACTACAGACTCCATTCATGCGAAAAAAGTCACAGAGTGAAACTGAGTGACATACACCCCGAATGGACTTCATATGCACTCTAACTCTTATCGGTACGTGTTTCGAATCCTTTTAAGTCGGTGTTAAAAATTCCTCACAACGTGTCCTAAGTTGCACTGCAGACTCCATTCGTGCGAAAAAAAGTCACAGATTGAAACTTAGTGACAAACACCGCGAATGGACATCATATGCGCCCTAACTCATATTGGTATGCGTTTCGAATCCGTCTTAGTCGGTGTTAAAAATTCCTGAAAAATCGAAATGGCGATCAGAGGGGGGTGAATGATCCCAAATAAAATTTTCCACCACTCATAGTACTCCAAAAATCTCGTAACAAAAATTTGAAACACCCAATGATTTTCCTTCAAACTGGTGTTTCTCAGATTCGCACACCCTCCAAAACCCGAATAATTAGACAACTATGTGTACCCTTACCTTGCATGGATGAGAACCATGAATCATGTGAGGGATTTTTAATCACAATCCTGGTTGTCAAGTGTTCAAACAAAGAGGAATCAACTCAAAGACAACTTTTCTAAAAGAGATAAAGCAAAAACACCAAAGTCTCTTTCTAGAAAAGTAAAAGCAGATTTTCCAGAAATTTTCCTCAAATGGAGCTGGTGGTTGGTGACTTTATATTGCTCTAAAATTTATGGAAATTGTTCCCCCTATGATCAGTTGAGTTGTGAAACACTCCACCAGAAGTCACCTCAAAAGCTTTGTAGAATAAACATGAAAAATCAAGAATTACAGACAGTCAGGAACTTCGACCAGAATGTTTGAGGCTCGATTTTCACTTCGCAGCGCTCAAACGGTGCAACTAGTGGACTCAAAAAATTTTCCAAAGATGGATATATGAGTCGTGCACCCACTCCAATAATAATCACTTAAAAAAGATGTTTCTATATTTTTATAAAAATCAAAAACTGACTGCTGCGCGAAGAACAAGTTCTGGACAGATTTGCATATTGATAAAAACTTGATCTCTAGTCTATCCTAGGGTGCAAGAAAGATGTAAAAACCATATGAACAACCTCAAGACATCCAAGAAGAACAGCATCTAGAAGGAGGGGAGGCAAATCCAAATTGCGATAAAGTAAATTGCGAGAATGTAAATGCGGGAAAGTAAATGCTGAATTTAAATTGCGTAATGTAAATGCGTAAAGGAAATGAAACATAAACATAAATGAAGAACATTTCATTTCTGGAAGGAGAGGTTACAAAGCCTCACATTTCATGTGGGCAAAGCTCAAAGGAGCATCAAAAACCTCAAAACCTTTAAGATGAGCCACCTATTTAAATAACTCTTGGGCCACCTACCACCCTTCGATGAGCCTCAAAACCCTAGAGCATCCATAAAGGGCTAGGATTAACCTATTCAACCAGCCATGCAAGGGTTCACCCAAAACCCACAACACATAATGGGTTTTCTTTCACGGTTTTCAAAGCATACTAACTAGACCCGCTATCCTATAAACTAGACCGCAATCCGATGGCCCTCATCGATCCGACCAGCATCTAGCTAGCATCACATCCATTCCTTGTCTTCATGGCTTGCACGGACTCCGTCTCCGATCATCTTCCGACGATCCCCGACCGTCTGGACCTCCAACGCTCCTCGCCTAGTCCCGGCCATCCTTCGCCTCACCATGACCTAGCACCGTCGTCCTGCAACCATCAAAAACAAGGAAACTCCTCACATAGCAATGCCCACAAAGATGTGCAATAAATCCATCACTGTCCACTCATTAAAATTCATTTTTACTCGTTCTAGCCGGTAGCACCGAAAAAACAGAGAAGACCTCAAATTGCTTCCAATTGAAAATCCATTTCAAATCAAACTCAAACATGAGCAACCCAAGCTCAAATTTAGTCAAATACTCATCACAAATCTGGATAGACCTCCACATGGTCCTTCAATCTCCCCCTTGATGAGTATATTGACAAACACAACAAAAGGCATATGATTTGAGTTTGAAGAGGATGAAGAAGAAAGCAATTTTTTAGTTGCAAAGTCAAACATGGTCCAAAGATAGAAATTGGAACCATGACCAAGTTGACGAAGAGGAATTTAGATTTTAGAGTCAAATTTAAGACAGAGCAAGTTTTCAACAAAAACTCTAAAATCCAACTAAACATGTCAAATGTGATTATGAGATTATGATCCAAAAGAAATAGTAGCATATTTTTACAAAGATCATAATAACCAAATAAGCATTCACATTTTTATCTTTTTAGTGATGCCTTTTCTACGTTTTCTCCTCCTTTTGGCAATATATGCATCAATTTTTTTATGTATGCATGAAATGCAATCTAAAGAGCTTTGAAGATTATCCAATTAATCAAAATGGAAAGATATTACACCACATGTCCAAGACCAATACATTTTATGAAAAATCTTAGTTTTACAATATTTCATTTTAGCATGATTTGACAAGTGCAAAACTTAGCAGAGTTTCAAAGCTAGAAGTAAAACCACTCAAGGATCAAATGGAAAACCTAGAGTTCAACCTATTCAACACTTTGGGGAATTTTGAAGTGCATATAAGGTCCTTCAAGCTCATTTTTCAATTTATACAAATTTTCTTTATTTTTTAAAAAAACAAAGCGGGGAGCAAATGTTTGACATTATTTGCATTCTTTACCCACTTATGTGTTTGATATTTGCATTTTTTTTAAATTGACTCAAGCCATTTTTGATCATCTCAAGAGTAACTCTTAAGAGAATGATCTTGGTCATACACAATATATTCCAAGTTCATCCCAAGTGCAATGGGAAGCAATCTTGTTAATATAAAGTGTTGAGATCAATTTTGCACAAAAGAGTCAAATTTTTTTTAATTTTCAATTTAGCACATATGAGCAATTCTAAAGGACTCAAATATGGATTAAACAAATTTCACCCAAGTTGCTATAGGGACTCTAGAGAAATCCAAAATTTCACAATTCATGGTAAAAACCCCAAGAGAAGCAACTTAGTAAGTAAAAGCAACATGTTTCGTCAAGTTTTCATTTAAATCTTTCAAATTTTTCAGATTTTAATAAGCTTAGAATGATAAATGGACTTGGACATATCTAAGCTAGTGATTTTATTCAAAAGATATAGCATGATGTATTTAATGAAGATTGAGTCAATTGCATAATAGACAAAGCTCATAAAACAGAAAATGTAGTCTAAATGCAATGCATGAACAGATTCCCAAACTCCCTCTCAACAAATGAATCAATTTTAAGCTCAAATCTGGTTAAAGTTGAGTTATTATCAAGATTAGGCATAAGGACAACCCAAATAAACTCAATAACAAACTAAAAAAATGTAATGAGGAGAAGAAGTCGAGAAACCGCAAAACCGAATGGCTATTGAGCATAGATAAGATAGAAGAGACTCACTAAGGCTCAGACTGCCTTATCTTCCCAAAGGATCGACATAGGAAGTCGACTCTATATCCCACCTAAGGAGTGCACACAGACCCTGTCTACCCAGGAGGCCCAATACTTGCTAGACTTATAAGACTGTGAGGGAACTCAACCTAGAGAGAAGAGAGAACATCTAATCACGCATGATAGCAACCTAAAGCATCAGATCAGAGGTCCATGCAAAGCATGCCAGAAGTCTAAGTGAGTGAACTCAACTCAAGAAAGAAATAAACCCAAAGTCACATAGAAGAAAAACACAAAGAGAAAAGAAAAGCTGCAAGGAAACAATATTTTACATAATATACAAACCAGCTCCCCTCACGAAGGTCAGTAAGGGCTCAAGACTCCAAGCTCACTCCTCAAGCAAACAAACTGAGCTATCCAAAGGCTTGGTGAAGATATCGCTAACTGGAGGTCACTCTACAAACTAGAGCGATATCTCCCTTCTCCACATGGTCTCTAAGGAAGTGATATCTAATATCAATGTGCTTGGTCCGGAAATGTTGCACTGGGTTTTTAGCAATGCAAATAGCTGAAGTGTTGTCACAGAAAAGTGGCACACTCTCTATCTCTAACCCATAGTCCCGCAAGGTCGATCTCATCCAGAGCACATGGCTACAAAGAATCGGTCTGCAAAGAACATACTTGGCCTCGCCGTGGATCAGGTAACTCGATTGCTTCCTAGATGACCAAGAAACAAGAGAAGTGCCAATGAATTGGCAAGTGCCAGAAGTGCTCTTCTTATCTATCCTACAGCCAGCAAAGTCGGCATCGAAAAAGGCTCTAAGAGATAAACAAGAAGAAGAAGAGTACCAAATACCATAATCAGTGGTAGCCCGAAGGTACTTGAAGATGCGCTTGACCGCCTGGCGGTGAGAGGCGCGAGGAGAAGCTTGAAATTGAGCGCACAGACACACAACGAAATGTATGACCGGCCTCGAAGCAGGGAAATACAAGAGGGAGTCGATCATGCTCCAAAACTCCTTTTGATCAGCAGACTCACCATCCTCATCGGGCTCGAGGACAGCAGTAGTGGCCATAGGAGTCATCACCGGCTTCCCATCAGACATATCGAAGCGCCTCAGGAGGTCACGGGTATACTTGCCTTGATCCAAGAAAGTACCCTCCCGAGTCTGCTTGATTTGGAAGCCAAGAAAGTAGCTCAACTCGCCCATCATACTCATCTCAAACTCTGTGCTCAACACCTCAGAAAACTGAGACACAAGCGAACGAGACAAGCCACCATAAATGATATTGTCCACATAAATCTGGACAAGAAGAAAATGCGACTCATGGTGTCTAATGAACAGAGTCTTGTCTACTACGTCCATTTTGAAGTCATGGTTGAGAAGATAAGACTTGAGCCACTCATACCATGCTCTGGGGGCCTGCTTGAGTCCATACAGAGCTTTAGAAAGCTTGTATACATGACTCGGAAACTTGGGGTTCTCAAATCCTAGAGGTTGTTTGACATAAACCTCTTCCTCAATATAGCTATTGAGGAATGCACTCTTGACATCCATTTGATAGAGCTTAAAGCCCCGGGATGCAGAGAATGCAAGCAGGATCCTAATAGCCTCTAGTCTAGCTATGTGGTCAAAGGTCTCCTCAAAGTTAAGACCTCAACCCGAGAAAAGCCCTGCAACTAGCCTAGCCTTGTTGCGAATGACAACCCCATCCTCACTGCTTGTTTTGAACACCCACTTGGTCCCAATGACATTATGACCAGATGGACGTTCTACAAGCCGCCGACTTTGTTCCTCTCAAGTTTTCAAGTTCCTCATGCATAGCATTAGTCCAAGACTCGTCAGATAATGCATGAGTCACATCCTTCGGCTCAAACGAGGCAACAAAGGCAGAGTGAAGGTAGAAACTGGACAAACCTGATTTTGAGCGAGTGATTGGCTCAAACAGATCGCCGATGATCTGATCAGGTGGATGAGAACGCTGAATATGACGAGGAGGTCCAGAGGCAGAAGTGGCCTCTACCTCATGCACAGAAGAGGTAGGAGCAGAGCCACTAGCTGAATGAGAGTCAGAAGTCAATGGCTGGCCTTCCTGAGGTGCAGAAATGGAAAAAGGAGGCACCTCAGGCGTAGAGGGGACTGGATCAGGTGGAACACTATCATCCTCATCCTCTAAAAAGATGTCGGTGAGGAGAGCAAACTAAGTCTTTGACCATTTTGAGTTTAGGCAAACCACGAATGAGGTCATGATCTCTAACTCGGGTCAAATGATCAAGTCCAATGTGACCAAGTCTCCTATGCCAGAAGGACAGATCACGGGACACTGAAGCAATCAAACAACGGAGAGAGTGTCCAGAAGAAGCAGGAAAATCAGCACTAAAAACTCTCCCATATCTAGAAATCCCGCAAACTAACCCTCCTGAAGAATCGAGGATTCTTCAGGCGCTACTCTTGAAACTCAGGTCGAAAGAGTCATCAATAAGCTGAGAAACAGAAAGCAAATTGTATTGCAGCTTACTCACAAAGGCAACATCTTTAAGAATGAAATTGTCATTAATGCAGATGTTACCTTTAGCAATGACTCTTCCTGAAGAAGCATCCCCGAAAGTGATCAACTCATCATCGGGGGCTCGGACTAGGGAAGAGAACCATCGAGAATCTCCGGTCATATGACGAGAACAACTGGAGTCGACAATCTAAACATCGCCCTTCCCCATCCGACGAACCTGATCAAGACACAAGAGAGAAAGATGACTCAGTACTGGGATAGAGTGAAGACTTAGGAACCCAATACTGAACCACACGACACCTCAGAGTACTAGTCACAGAAGAAGACTGGACTCGAGTGTCTCTCTGACGTTTAACCCTAACAAGATCAGTAGCAACTCTAGTAGATGATCTAGGAGCTGAAACTGGGTTGGCCTGTCGTGGTGCAAAAACCGAACCACCCCAGTGAAGCTGCCTAAAACTCCTACCAGAAAACACCTCACGCCACTGATATCTACTAAAACTCGAAGAACTAGCATGAAAACCGAGTCCTAGACACTACCCAAAAACAGACGACTCTCTAACCTGTCTAGAGGCAGTGTGTGCCTTAAGAGCACTCAAAGTCTGGGGATGACCCTGAATACCCTTAAGGGCAGCCACACGCTCACGCCGATTGATCTTGGCACGCCTGAAGCAGAAATCTACCAGGTGACCATCCGTCTTACAGAAGGTGCATGTGTACTTCGCCTTGCTAGAGGCAGAAGCAACAGGAGTAACACCCTTCTGGTCAGAAGTCCTATGGACAACCCGAGCAAACCTAAACATAGTGGTACACACTCTGGGAGCTACCACAATCTCACCACTCTTGGAGCCGCGCACAATGGTGGGAGGATGCGCCCGAGCGTGCTCCAAGGGATCAAATCCTAGACCTTGATTGAATCTACTAATCTTGGATTGGTCTAGAATAAGATTGAGCTTCTTCTTACCTCCAACAAACTTCTCGAGAGTGCTCATAAGATACTGGCAATCTCGAAAGAAAGAAGCACAAGAAGAACAAGGGGAAGAAGAAGAAGAAGAACCAGAAATATGAGCTCTCTTAGCACGTGCATTTTTCTCCCTCAGCACGGCTGCCTCAATCTTGAGGGCTTCACAAGAAACGCAAGACGCATTTCTAATTCTATGGGCTTGGTCTTTAATTTCTTCCTAAGCTCGACATGGATTTTATCCAAGTCCCCCTCAATCACAGAACATCGCAAGCAACTTTCTTGTGACTTATCTAGTAAGTCCTTAGCAAGTTTAGTACACTTGATATTTAAGGATTCATTGTCAAGTTTTAGTTGCCTACAGCCCTCACATGAGCTGATTGGGTCCTTAGAAGCATGCATTTCAAGTTCATCATTTCTAGAAGAAAGCTTCCTAAGGTGATCGCTCATGGCATCAATTTCGGCAAGCAATTTAGGGCAATTTGAACATGAAGGAGTAGAGTGATCATGAAGTAAACTAGCCTCAACAGGAATAGCATCAACAGAACTAGTGCTAGCATTCTTCAACCTAAGACCATAAAGTTCAACAAGCACACTATCATGTATGGCCCTTAGTTTCTCTAACTCCTCAAGCACAGCATCACACAAAGAACAATCATCAGTGACTCGAGAGGGAGAAGATCTAAGAGAAGCTAACTCCCGAGTCAAGGTACCTACTTCCTTCTCTAGCTCCATACACCTAGCTCTATCTCTAGCATGAAATTTTCCTAATTTGCGTAAAGCTTCATTGAGCTGGTCATAGGAGGGTACTCGCCCGAGTCGTCAGAGAGCTCAAGTCGCCGATGCCATTGGCGCGGCCATGAAGTACATGCCGAGAAGTCGCGCCACCTTTCTTCTCTTGCGGATCATCCTCGCCTCATCGCTCCATGTCTCCGTGTCGGAGAGGTTGATGTCGTCAAGCGCGGCGAGGTAGTCTTCTTGGAGAAGTTGCGGTACTTCTTCTCACGCTCCGGCTCGCGAACTGGAGGCTTCTTGTTGCGGTTCTTGTCGATGTAGTCGATCTTTGCCGAACCATTGGTGTCGTTCTTTGTCTTCTCCAGTTTGGGCCAATTAGCCCGAATGTGATTGGGGCCACCACATTCGAAGCATGTGATCATGCCACCTCTCTTTCTCTCTCTCACCCTCTTGTATGCATGAGAAAACTTGCGAGCAAGAAGAGTAAGCTCATTTTCTAGAAATTTTTTGAGTTGGTCATCGCTTAGCTCGCAAAGGGCGGAAAGAGAGAAACGAAAGTAAAGATCAAGGGAAGATCCAAGGGATCAGTGACCAAGGCCATCGATCGTGATTTCGCTTGCGAGACGACGCCGATCTCATGAGTCTTGAGATGGGAGTAAAGCCCATCAAGAGTCAAGGTCGATAAGTCGGTAGTGTCCTTGATGGTGGTCACTTTCATTTCCCAAACTCAAGATCGAGTGCGGTCAAGAAATGTCGAGCATTATCCGAGTCAGGTATATACAACCAACCGTCAAGATCGCCAAAATCTTTGTAAAATGACCAAACACTCATCAAGTCTCTCACCAGCGTGTTGTTCAAACTTGTTGTACTCACGCTTGTACTGATCCTGCCTCACGATCTTGATTTGAGTAGTGCCCTCATGGTAAGCATCGAGGGTCACCCAAATCTCGTGAGCGGAACGGAGGTGAGAAATCCTATCATACTCACTGTGGCTAAGACCCTGTATGAGGATGTTCCTTGCCTTAGCGTTCGCCTCAACGTCAGCCATATTTTCGGCCGTGACGTTTTCATCAGCAGGAACCTCATACAGGAGTTTCACCTTCTGCCAAATCAGGAAGCCCTGGGCAGTGATATATGACTCCATCCGCAATTTCCAAAACAGAAAATCAACTCCAGCAAAAATAGGAGGCTTGGTTGAAACTTGTCCATTGCCATGGCTCTTGAGACCGGTCAAGATCTATGGAAGAGCAAAACCGGCTCTAATACCAATTGAAAGATCGAAATGGCGATCAGAGGGGGGGGTGAATGATCCCAAATAAAATTTTCCCCCACTCAAAGTACACAAAAAATCTCGCAACAAAAATCTGAAACACCCAAAGATTTTCCTTCAAACTGGTGTTTCTCAGATTCGCACAACCTCCAAAACCCGAACAATTAGACAACTATGTGTACCCCTAGCTTGCATGGATGAGAACCAAGAATCATGTGAGGGATTTTTAATCACAATCCTGGTTATCAAGTGTTCAAACAAAGATGAATCAACTCAAAGACTACTTTTCTAAAAGAGATAAAGCAAAAAAACCAAAGTCTCTTTCTAGAAAAGTAAAAGCAGATTTTCTAGAAATTGTCCTCAAATGGAGCAGGTGGTTTGTGAGTTTTTATTGCTCTAAAATTTATGGGAATTTTTCCCCCTGTGAACATTTGAGTCGTGAAACACTCCACCAAAAATAACCTCAAAAAGATTTGTAGAATAAACATGAAAAATCAACCATTACATTACAGACAGTCAGGAACTTCGATCAGAATGTTTGAGGCTCGGTTTTCACTTCACAGTGCTCAAACGGTGCAACCAGTGGACACAAAAATTATTCCAAAGATGGATATATGAGTCGTGCACCTTCTCCAACAAGAATAACTTAAAAATGATTTTTCTATATGTTTATAAAAATCAAAGACTGACTGCTGCGCGAAGAATAAGTTCTGGACAGATTTGCAATTTGATAAAAACTTGATCTTTAATCTATCCTAGGGTGCAAGAAAGATGTAAAAACCATATGAACACCCTCAAGACATCCAATAAGAACAGCATTTAGAAGGAGCGGAGGCAAATCCAAATTGCGATAAAGTAAATTGCGAGAATGTAAATGCGGGAAAGTAAATGCTGAATTTAAATTGCGTAATTTAAATGCGTAAAGGAAATGAAACATGAACATAAATGAAGAACATTCCATTTCTGGAGGAGAGGTTACAAAGCCTCACATTTCATGTGGGCAAAGCTCAAAGGATCATCAAAAACCTCAAAACCTTCAAGAGGGGAAGGCTACCCCTCCACCCCTATTTATACAACTCCTGGGCCACCTACCACCCTTGGATGAGCCTCTAAACCCTAGAGCATCCATCAAGGGCTAGGATTAACCCACTCAAACAGCCATGCAAGGGTTCTCCAAAAACCCACAACACATAATGGGTTTTCTTGCACGGTTTTCAAAGCATACTAACTAGACCCAGTATCCTATCAACTAGACCGCAATCCGACGGCCCTCATAGATCCGAGCAGTATCTAGCTAGCATCATATCCATTCCTTGTCTTCATGGCTTGCACGGACTCCGTCTCCGATCATCTTCCGGCGATCCACGACTGTTTGAACCTCCGACGCTCCTCGCCTAGTCCCGAACATCCTTCGCCTCACCATGACCTAGCACCGTCGTCCTGCAACCATCAAAAACAAGGAAACTCCTCACATAGCAATGCCCACAAAGATGTGCAATAAATCCATCACAGTCCACTCATTAAAATTTATTTTTACTCGTTCTAGTCGGTAGCACCAGAAAAACTGAGAAGACCTCAAATTGCTTCCAATTGAAAATCCATTTCAAATCAAACTCAAACATGAGCAACCCAAGCTCAAATTTTGTCAAATACTCATCACAAATCTGGACTTCATATGCGCCCTAACTCTTGTCGGTATGCTTTTCGAATCCATCTGAGTCGGTGTTAAAAATTCCTCACAACATGTCCCAACCTGCACTGCAGACTCCGTTCGCGTGAAAAAAGTCACAGAGTGAAACTGACTGACAAACACCCCAAATGGACTTCATATGCACTCTAACTCTTATCGGTATGCGTTTCAAATCCGACTAAGTCGGTGTTAAAAATTCCTCACAACGTGTCCCAACCTGCACTTCAGACTCCATTCGTGACAAAAAAAAGTCACTGAGTGAAACAGATGGACAAACACCTTGAATGAACTTCATATGCGCCCATACTCATATGGGTATGCGTTTCGAATCCGTCTTAGTTGGTGTTAAAAATTCCTCACAACGTGTCCCAACTTGCACTACAGACTCCATTCGTGAGAAAAAAGTCAAAGAATGAAAATGAGTGACAAACACACCGAATTGACTTCATATGCACCCTAAATAATATCGGTATGCATTTTGAATACATCTGAGTCGGTGATAAAAATTCCTATCAACGTGCCCCTACTTGTAGTGCAGACTCAATATGTGCGAAAAAAATAACGGATTGAAACTGAGTGTCAAATACCCCGAATGGACTTCATGTTTGCCCAAACTCTTATCGGTATGCGTTTCGAATCCGTTTGAGTCGGTGTTAAAAATTCCTCACAACGTGTCCCAACTTGCACAGCAGACTCCATCCGTGCGAAAAAAGTCACAGAGTGAAATTGAGTGGCAAACACCCCGAATGGACTTCATATGCACTCTAACTCTTATCGTTATGTGTTTCGAATCCGTCTGAGTCAGTGTTGAAAATTCCTCACAACATGTCCCAACTTGCACTGCAGAATCCAACGTGCGAAAAAAGTCACATATTGAAACTTAGTGACAAACACAGCGAATGGACTTCATATGCGCCCTAACTCATATCGGTATGCGTTTCGAATCCTTCTGAGTCGGTGTTAAAAATTCCTCACAACGTGTCCCACTTACACTGCATACTACATTCGTGCGAAAAAAGTCACAGAGTGAAACTGATTGACAAACACTCCGAATGGACAACATATGCACTCTAACTCTCAGCGGTATGCGTTTGGAATCCGTCTGAGTCGGTGTTAAAAATTCCTCAGAACGTATCCCAAGATGCACTGTAGAATCTATTAGTGCGAAAAAAGTCACTGAGTGAAACTAAGTAACAAACACCACGAATGGACATCATATGCGCCCTAACTCTTATCGGTATGCATTTCGAATCCGTCTGAGTCGGTGTTAAAAATTCTTCAAATCGTGTCCCACTTGCACAACAGACTCCATTCGTGCGAAAAAAGTCAAAGACTGAAACTGAGTGACAAACACCGCGGATGGACTTCATATGCACTCTAACTCTTATCGGTATACGTTTCGAATCTATCTGAGTCAGTTTTAAAAATTCCTCACAAAGTTTCTCAACTTGCACTGCAAACTCCATTCGTGACAAAAAAGTCACTGAGTGAAACAGAGGGACAAACACCCTGAATGTACTTCATTTGCGCCCAAACTCATATGGGTATGCAATTCGAATCCGTCTGAGTCGGTGTTTAAGATTCCTCACAACGTGTCCCACTTGCACTGCAGACTCTATTCGTGCGAAAAAAAGTACCAGAGTGAAATTGAGTGAGAAACAACCCGAATGGATTTCATATGCGCCCTAACTCTTATCGGTATGTGTTTCAAAACCATCTGAGTCAGTGCTAAAAATTCCTCACAATGTGCCCCACCTTGCACTTCAGATTCCATTCGTGTGAAAAAAATAACGGATTGAAACTGAGTGACAAACACCCCGAATGGACTTCATATGCACCCTAACTCCTATCGGTATGCGTTTCGAATCCGTTTGAGTTGATGTTAAAAATTCCTCACAACATGTCACAACTTGTACTGCAGACTCCATTCGTGAGAAAAAAGTCACTGAGTGAAACAGAGGGACAAACACCCTGAATGAACTTCATATGCGCCCTAACTCATATGGGTTTGCGTTTCGAATCCGTCTGAGTTGGTGTTAAAAATTCCTCACAACGTGTCCCACTGGCACTGCAGACTCCATTCGTGCGAAAAGAAGTCCCAGAGTGAAACTGAGTGACAAACACCCTGAATAGACTTCATATGCGCCCTAAATAATATCGGTATACGTTTCGAATACGTCTGTGTCGGTGATAAAAATTCCTATCAACGTGCCCTAACTTGTAGTGCAGACTCCATTCGTGCGAAAAAAATAACGGATTGAAACTGAGTGTCAAACACCCCGAATGTACTTCATGTGTGCCCTAACTCTTATTGGTATGCTTTCGAATCCATTTGAGTCGGTGTTAAAAATTCGTCACAGTGTGTCCCAACTTGCACTGCAGACTCCATTCGTGCGAAAAAAGTAACAGAGTGAAACTGAGTGCAAACACCCCGATTGGACTTCATATGCTCTTTAACTCTTATCGGTATGTGTTTCGAATACGTCTGAGTCGGTGTTAAAAATTCCTCACAACGTGTCCCACTAGCACTGCAGACTCCATTCCTGCGAGAATAGACTTCATATGCGCCCTAACACATATCGGTGTGCGTTTCGAATCCATCTGAGTCGGTATTAAAAATTCCTCATAACGCGTCCCAAAGTTGCACTGCATGTAGTTCGACATTCTGTAATCGAACCCGACTTTTCTGTAACACATATCGATAAGAATTAGAGTCCATATGAAGTCCATTCGTGGTATTTGTCACTCAGTTTCGTGCAACAAAAAGTCCCAAAGTAAAACTGAGAGACAAACACCCCGAATAGACTTCGTATGGACTCTAATTCTTATCGATATGTGTTACAAATCCATCTGAGTCGATGTTAAAATTTCCTCACAACGTGTCCCAAGTTGCATTGCATGTTGTTCGACTTTCTGTAATCGAACCCGAGCTTTTTTGGGCTGCTCAATTGTCCCTGTACGCAATTCTTCCGAATTTCGAATAGTACTCTGGATCCTTTGTTTTCGATTACTTAACAAATCTTTTTACGAATGTAGATTATCTGGCTATTAAGTTTACAACTTTTATGACCACTTCCCGAACCAAACATGAATCTTCGAATCATTTGGATTTCACACTCCTTTTTTTCTTTTTTTCTATGGCTATTTTCGACTACATTCGTGCGAAAAAAGTAACAGAGTGAAACTGAATAACAAACAGCCTGAATGGACTTCATATGCGCCCTAACTCATGTCGGTATGCATTTCGAATCCGTCTAAGTCGGTGTTAAAAATTCCTCACAACGTGTCCCACTTGCACTGTAGATTCAATTCATGCGAAAAAAAGTCCCGGAGTGAAACTGAGTGACAAACACCCCGAATGGACTTCATATGCGCCCTAACTCATATCGGTATGCGTTTCAAATCCGTCTGAGTCGGTGTTAAAAATTCCTCACAACGTGCCCCAACATGCACTTCAGACTTCATTCGTGCGAGAAAAAGTCACAGAGTGAAACTGAGTGAAAAACACCCCGAATGGAATTCAAATGTGCCCTAACTCTTATCGTTATGCTTTTCAAATCCATCTGAGTCGGTGTTAAAAATTCCTCACAATGTGCCCCAACTTGCACTACAGACTCCATTCGTGCGAGAAAAAGTCACAGAGTGAACCTGAGTGACAAACACCCCGATTGGACTTCAAATGTGCCCTAACTCTTAACGGTTTGCATTTTGAATCCGTTTGAGTCGGTGTTAAAAATTCCACGCAACGTGCCCCAACTTGTACTGCAGACTCTATTCGTGTGAAAAAAAATCATAGATTGAAACAGAGTGACAAACACCACGAATGGACTTCAGATGCGCCCTAATTCTTATCGGTATGCGTTTCTAATCCGTCTAAGTCGGTGTTAAAAATTCCTCACAACGTGTCCCAACTTGCACTACAACTCCATTCGTGAGAAAAAAGTCACTAAGTGAAATAGAGGGACAAACATCCTGAATGAAATTCATATGCGACGTAACTCATATGGGTATGCCTTACGAATCCGTCTAAGTCGATGTTAAAAATTCCTCGCAACGTGTCCCAACTTACACTTCAGACTCCATTCGTGAGAGAAAAAGTCATACAACGAAACTGAGTGACAAACACCCCGAATGGACTTCATATGCGCCCTAACCCTTATCGGTATGCGTTTCGATTACGTCTGAGATGGTGTTAAAAATTCCTCACAACGTTTCTCAACTAGCACTGCAGACTCCATTCGTGAGAAAAAACTCACTGAGTGAAACTTGGCGACAAACACCCTGAATGAACTTCATATGCGCACTAACTCATATGGGTATGCTTTTCGAATCCGTCTGAGTCGGTGTTAAAAATTCCTCACAACGTGTCCCAACTTGCACTACAGACTCCATTCGTCCGAAAAATGTCACAGAGTAAAACTGAGCGACAAACACCCCGAATGGACTACACATGCATTCTAACTCTTATCAGTATGCGTTTCTAATCCGTCTGAGTTGGTTTTAAAAATTCCTCACAACGTGTCCCAAGTTGCACTGCAGACTCCATTTGTGCGAAAAAAAGTCCCAGATTTAAATTTAGTGACAAACACCCCGAATGGACTTCATATGCGCCCTAACTCACGTCGGTATGCGTTTCGAATTCGTCTGAGTAGGTGTTAAAAATTCCTCACAACGAGTCCCACTTGCACTGCAGACACCATTTGAGCAAGAAAAAGACCCAGAGTGAAACTGAGTGACAAACACCCCTAATAGACTTCATATGCGCCATAGCCCTAACACATATCGTTATGCGTTTTGAATCCGTCTCTGTCGGTGTTGAAAATTCCTCACAACGTGTCCCAACTTGCACGGCAGACTCCATTCATGCGAAAAAAGTCACAGAGTGAAACTGAGTAACAAACACCCCGAATGGAATTCATATGAGCCCGAACTGATATCGGTATGCGTTTCGAATCCGTTTGAGTCGGTGTTAAAAATTCCTCACAACGTGTCCCACTTGCACTTCAGACTTCATTCGTGCGAAAAAAGGTCATAGAGTGAAACTGAGTGACAAACACCCCGAATGGACTTCATATGCACTCTAACTCTCATCGGTATGCGTTTGGAATCCGTCAGAGTCGGTGTTAAAAATTCGTCACAATGTGTCGCAAGTTGCACTGTGGACTCCATTCGTGCGACAAATGCCTCGAATGGACTTTGTAGGATCGGTCATCCTGACACGTGTCCAAGCCCCCCCCCCCCCCCCCCGGGGCTTTAAAACATTTCCCCGAGCTCGGAGGACTATTCCCGAGGTCGGGCGAAGGTCTCCTCGAGCTCAGAGGACTGTTCCCGAGCTCGGGCGAAGGCATCCCCGAGCTCGAAGGACGGTTCCCGAGCTTGGGCAAGGGTTTTCCCGAGCACATGCTGGCTCCCGCGACCTCTCCGACCTGGGCGACCTCAACCTGATCTCCAGCATAGTATTCCCCTTTCTTACGTGACCTCTCTCCCCTGCGTGGGAACTGGGGTCACCAACTCCTGTCAAATCCCCCATGTGGGAACTAGGGTGAACTGCTCCTATCAACTCTCGTCAAGTCCCCTGCGTGGGAACTAGGGCGAACTGCTCTTGTCATCTCCCATCAAGTCCCCTGCATGGGAACTAGGGTCAACTGCTCCAGTCAAGCTCACAAACACCGCCCGACGTCAGCATTCGGGATCAACGCCCAAGGGTCTATAAAGCGCTGGGCTACCCCGATCAAGAAAAGAGAGAACAACACAGCAAAAACCCAAGGGGGATGCGCAGACACATCTGGAGACACACTCATAAGATACACCACCACGTCGAGTTCCCCCTCGGCCACCACTTCCGAGTGGCCTCGAGGTCGAGCTCTCTGTTCGTCCTCCCCCGAGGAGCTTTTAGTCACCTTTCGCCTACGGACAACACTGGAGTAGAGATATTACCCGACCCAAGGGGCTCGAAACAGTATAAACGTTGTGTCTCCTATTCGTTTGCCCTTCTTACTCGAGCTGTGCGCCTACCGACGCTCCCTCCTTCTCGGACGAGCACGACTCTGGGTCTCGCCCCTTTACACGATCCTTCCCCCCTTCTTTGCGGTTGACTGTCACGATCGTCGATAGCTGGTGCCCACCGTGGGGCACAAAGTTTTGTTCGTCCGAAGTTCATCTCCTCAGTGTCGTCAGCACCTTCAGCTTCACCGGCAGCATGTCGCGATCAGCGAGCCTGGGCTTGGACGCAGTCCCTGAGTGCCAAGGCTCCACCCCCATGCTCTCGCCCTCATTGCCGCCTCGCGAACGCCGGGTCTTCATGGCCGGCAGCCGCGAGGCGACTCTAGGGGCGGACGATGGCGGCCCAGAGACCCCGCAGGAGGCGCGTCGGCTCGCCCAGGTCGCCATCAACCAAGCTAACACCGCCATTTGGCGAGGGAGCGCGCGGATGGCTCGCTTTGTTTGACAGCTCGGTCCCTCCCGCCTAGATGAGCTCGACCGAGCGCCAGGCCATCGCCGGTGATGGCCGACCCACAACCAGCTCGGCCCTCTTCCGACGGTCCCTAGCCGAAGAGTTCAACAGGGCGACCGACGACGTCTCGCCATGCAGAATCGCGCACTGGCTTCGAAGTCTCACCCCTTGGCGAAGTGGCGATTCGCCGCCGCCGCCGCTCCGCGCCAGACTCTTACCCATGGGCTCGCGCCCCGTCACCATCCCTTCCGCCTCCCCAGGGGGAAGAAGTGGCGCGCGGGCACACCCGTCGACAACAGAGCAACAGTGATGCTCGCTTGAGCAGTAACGCTTCCGGAGGCCTTTCCCCAGACATCCCGCCCAGGCGCCAAAAGGTTCGCGACCACCCGCGCCATCTTCCCAATGACGCCCTTGTTGGCCGTCGTGGTCGGCGCGGGGTGCACCGTCGACTCGAGTTTCCCCGGTCGGCGGACGGCGACTCCGACGCCAGTAGCGGCGGTAGCGGCCTCCCGGCCTACGGCTGTCCGACGTACTCAGAGGACCTCCGTCAAGTGCGCTGGCCTGCCCGGTTCAAGCAAGCAATAATGGAGCGGTTCGACGGGACCAAGAACCCCGCGAAATTCCTCTCCATCTACTCCACCGCCATCTTAGCGACCGGCAGGGATGAGACCACAATGGCCAACTATCTCCCCACCGTCCTGTACAGAGCCGCCCGCAGCTGGCTCTTCAACCAGGCGCCTGGCGCTTTTCGGTCATGGCGCGAGCTGCGGAGCGCTCTCCACTCCAACTTCCAGAGCTGCGATGAGCGGCCTGGACGAGAAAGGGACCTGGACCGAGTCATCCAGGGAAAGGGTGAGCCCCTTCGAGACTTTGTGCGCCAGTTTACCGGCGCACGAAACTTGATTCCCAACGTCTCCGATGAGACCGTCATCAAGGACTTCAAGTTCGACGTCCGCGACAGACGCCTCACAGAGGACCTCGAGATCGCTAAAAAGCACACCATCAACAAGCTGTTCCGCATGGCGGAGAGATACGCAGACGCGGACGACGCCGTCCACTGGAAGCACCACTATGACCGAGGCAAGCTCGGCCTCACCATTGCCGAGGCGGGGCCGTCCGGCGCTAAGGAAAGAGGTTCAGCCCCGCGCGACAAGAAGCTGGGGAAAGATTGCGACGCTGGAGGCGGCCAACTCCGCATGGTCGCCACGATCGACAGCAGGCGCGAAGGGACAGAAATGTGCCAGCCCGACCGCCGAGGGCCTCTGATGCGCACAAGACGGCCCGATCTTCCGGTGAGGGGATAACTTCAATTTGGCGGAGGATGACTTTGACGATCCGGCTACGAACCACACAAGGATAAGCGCCCGCAATCGCTAAACCACACTCCTAGTTTTTATCAACCGTGTCGAAGCCCGGATGACCTGACCACGAAGGTTTATTCTTGCAAGCAATCGAAGAACTAGCAAGAACAAGGATGAAGCACACACTCAAGTTGAGGTTTCGAAACTTGTTTACTGATGCTCTAGCCGAGTCAGGACAACAAGGATAAAGTTCCACACATGGGTAACTATTCTCAAATCAAAACCTGAGGAGATACATAGGGGGCTTGTCCAATATATATAGCCAGGGATGGCTGCTAGGAGTTGGTCTCACGCCACTTTAATTACATGGGAACTCAGCACAAAATTATGGTGGCACAGCACCCTAAAAGACTAAAACAGTTGCACCGTTTTGACTGCTGTGCCAGGTCGAGTGGAATTTGATGATGAGACTGGATCCGTTGGAAAGAGCACGAATTTATCTTTTAATCAAGTACTCACTCATCCCGAACAAACTCCGTATGCAAAAGTTATGTCCAGTTGAAGGTGGACTGCTCCTGGGTGGACGTTTTGGCTTCCTTCTCGGGAATGCCTTGTACTCTAGCTTGTAGTGATGAGGAATGACGTCCTAGCAGCTCTAAGCCATGATTCCTAAGCACAAGCACATTATTATGCACTGGTCTATCCTCTAAAATATAATTATTCCACCCGAGAAACGAGTTCACCGTTGATTTAGCCGCGCGCGCGCGTGCCCTTGTGATAGGACCCTGCATAGGAGTTGGTGGAGGTAAGGTCATGGGTGTATCTGTCATAGTGATGTCCTCATCATCCTCCTTCTTGCATTTGAGTCGCCCTCGACTCAAGCTCACCGCTCTTCCAACATATGGCTTCAAATCAAGAGGTAGAGTTACGGCTTTGTTGAATACACCATCAAGCATGGGAGGTGGCTAAGGTGGAGGCCAAGTGATCTGTGATCGACTTGGCCCTGGTGGGGATCGGTAAAGCCATGTAGATACGACCATCCTTGTAGATGTAGACGATGCAGAGGATGCCATGAAGTGTCGCCAAACCGATATAGCATTGGTCATATCCAGATGAGCATGGTCTCATCATTCTTCCTTTGTTGATTTGGAGTCGCCCTCGACTCTATCACATTCTCTCGCAAATGTTAGTTACAAAAAGGTGCAATATTGGGCACCTCAAATGAATCTAATGACTCTTTTAAAGATTCAACAAGCATGTTTTCACTCTGCAAGCACATTTAATCAAGTCCGAAAGACAACTTAACGCTTCATCAACAAGAACATCCCGAATTTCATGATTAAGTCCACGTATGAACCTAAGTTCAGAGCTTGTTCACATTCTTGTAAACCACAACGCAACAAACAATTTTGCAATTCATGATAGTATTCTATAACCGCTTTAGAACCCTGCTTTTAGCGTTGAAGTTTAGTAAGCAAATATTCAAAGAACATATTCAGAATATAATCATCTCTCATAAGTTTTTTCATGGCATTCCAAGTTTTAGGTTCTTTATCATGTCTAGATATATGCTTCCACCAATATATTGCATCCGACGTTAACACTTTGATCGCAAAGACTAATCTTTTGGTTTTCAGATAAATCATACTTTGCAAATTCTTTGTCTACCGCTATCTCCCAATTAATATATGCATTAGGATCGAACTTTCCAAAGAAATGGAGGCATTGTAAATTTAATCTTTCCTAATGGATCATCACGCACTCCCGTTGTTCACGCTGATTTCTACCCATACCTTGTCGACAGTGTCAAGGCGCCGATGATCAATGTGGGAGTTAAAAACATCATCGCCCTTGTATCAGCAATGCAATTGTTCTCTCTTCTACCCCATTTGTCCAAGAGCGGCAGCAAGTGGGGTACGTGTCCTGGTGCTCCATTTTGTCTTGGTGAATGATTGGCTTGATTGGCAAGATGTGGTGGTTGTCGCCCATCAAGACGATCAATACGATCACGGCGTCGCAAGGTTGTTGTTGATCTCAGCCATAGCATTGTCGTAGTTCTCAATGCGTGTTGAGCAATCGTGTCAAGTGTTGCATGATTCCTCTCGAGCGAGATGTGAGAATTTTAGCTTGGTTTTCTCAAGCTTCCATTATCATCCGCCATGGTTAGTAATAAACAGAAAACACACAAAGATATGTAGTTCCCTATCACTACTACTTGCTGAAATGATTGGGTGTCACTCTCTTGCTCTTACTAAGCTCTACAAATTCTTACGAATGCAAAGTGGTGCAACCTGTTGGTGGCTGGTTCGTGATAAACCAAACTCAAATGTGAACAAAGCGATTGCAAGTCTTATCACCGTATGGTTAGTAGAAAGTGGAGCTCGGAAAAGCTTTATAATGAGTAGCAAAGGAAAACAATCACCAATTTCGTAATTTGCATAGAATTGAATAAGTGTTCAAACTAGCAATTAGCCTATGTTGTTGATCAAACAAAGATGGATATTAGGCTAAAACAAAAGATATGGCAGTGGATACAAGTGGTAAACAAAACAAAATTCAAGCATATGCAATTTGCAACTTGGGAGCACAAGATGGATCCAACTTTGTATTTTGTTGATTTCTGCCCACCGTAAAGGTGTCGTTATTTTGCCCGATCTTTAGTCGTGTGCCTTTTTTCAATGATTCTTTTTTTGGTTTTCTTCCGACGGCTTTTGCAACAACTTTTCTTTTGGACAAACTTTCTCAAATTGAACCGAGAATTTTGCACGAATTTTACAATTGCGCACAGATGCAGATTTCAGGAGAGCAATTAGTTCTTATTGAAATATTCACAGATTTCTCATGCTTGCAAGTATGGATGTGAAAATTGGCATCAACATAGAATACTAAGTCACGATCTACTCCTTTTGGTTTTACTCAAAAAAGATAAGGGAATTGAGTTTTATGGCGTTTTTGGTGGCGGCTGCAGAAAGGTGATCTTTCAGGCCGAGATGGGTTTTCTTTGTTTTTGGGTTTTAGGGATGGATTTTGACGTGGGGAGATGAACAGCAACAAGACAATACTAGAACGGACGCAAACTCAATTTAACAAAAACGAAATCAGCCAATTGAAATACACAACGTGGTTTGGACAGCGGACAAACAAACTTTTTGTGGGGCAAATTTTCTGGACTCTAGGAAAAACACAATCAAACAACTAAACAAGATACAAGAACTCACCGGTCAACCGTTGCTCTGATACCAAATGATGCGCACAAGACGGCCCGATCTTCCGGTGAGGGGATAATTTCGATTAGGCAGAGGATGACTTTGACGATCCGGCTACGATCCACACAAGGATAAGTGCTCGCTATCGCTAAACCACACTCGTTGTTATCAACCGTGCAAGAACACGGATGACCTGACCACGAAGGTCTATTCTGCAAGCAATCAAGAACTAGCAAGAACAAGGTGAAGCACACACTCAAGTTGAGGTTTCGAAACTTGTTTACTGCTACTCTAGCCGAGTCAGGACAACAAGGATAAAGTTCCACACATGGGTAACTATTCTCAAATCAAAACCTAAGGAGATAGATAGGGGGCTTATCCAATATATATAGCCAAGGATGGCTGCTAGGAGTTGGTCTCACGCCACTTTAATTACATGGGAACTCGGCCCAAAATTATGGTGACACATCACCCTAAAAGACTGAGACCGTCGCACCGTTTTGACTATTGTGGCCAGCTCGAGTTGAATTTGATGATGATTCTGGATCAGTTGGAAAGAGCACGAATTTATCTTTTAATCAAGTACTCACTCATCCCGAACGGACTCCGTATGCAAAAGTTATGGTCAGTTGAAGGTGGACTACTCCTGGGTGGACTTTTTGGCTTCCTTCTCGGGAATACCTTGTACTCTAGCATGTAGTGATGAGGAATGACGTCCTTGCAGCTCTAAGCCATGATTCCTTAGCACAAGCACATTATTATGAAGTGGTCTATCCTCTAAAATATAATTATGCCACCCGAGAAACGAGTTCACCTGTTGATTTAGCTGTCGTGCGCGTGCCCTTGTAATAGGACCTTGCATAGGAGGTGGTGGAGGTGAGGTCATGGGTGTATCCGACATAGTGATGTCCTCATCAGCCTCGGCCCCAGCAGAATTGCCCACGGCCTCAGCAAGCACCGCGTCAGCCCCAGTAGGGGCAGGGTCGGGCCGGGCCCCCTCGGGCAGACGCCCGACCCTGGGGCGACGAGGAACAGCTCTGCCTCGACGCCGACAAATTTTGCCCATTCCATAAAATCTACGGCCACGATCTGCGAAGTTGTAGAACGTGGCTGTGCAAGTTGGACTCCTTTTATAGAGGGCGCGGAGAGATGCCCACGCTCCCGAAGGGTGACGAGCAGCCAGGCGAAAACGACATCGGCGAGGACCAAGCAGGCCTCGACCTGCAGTTCTAGCAGGGCGACCGCCGTGTGGATGTGATCTCGTGATCTTCGCATATCGTCCCGCGGAGTCGAAGGATGCCGCGCGCAGCGTGTACCAAGCCGCCATCGGGAAGCCCACCGACCAACCCTGCAGGTGGGATGGTGTTCCCATCACCTTCTCCTGGGATGATGCTCCCCCGGGGATGTCTCGAGACTTCAGGACCACCCTGGTCATCGCCTCGCCATAAGGAACGCCGTCGTCGGCCGAGTCATGGTTGACGAGGGAAGCTCTCTCAACCTACTCTTGGCGAGCGCACTGGACCGGATGCAGATACCCCGGATGAAAATCAAGAATATAGCGGTTCCCTTCTTTGGCATCGTACCAGGGAGCTCGACCACTCCGCTCGCGCAAGTGGTTCTACCCATCACCTTTGGCAACTCGGCGAACTTTCGCACCGAGCTGATCACCTTCGAGGTCGTAGATGGCGACCTCCCCTACAACGCTATCCTCGGGCGGCTGGCCCTGATCAAGTTCATGGCCGCGAATCACTGCGGGCACTGGTGTATGAAGATCCCGGGGCCCAGCGGCATCATAACGGTCCGCGGCGACCTCAAGGCGGCGCACGGCTGCATGGAAAAGGCCCTCGCGCGCGCACGCATGTCGCCTCAAGAGGTCCCAAGGCGACTTCGAAGAACGCCCCGAATGGCAGAATCCGTGCCCGCGGCCCTACCAAGACCGTAACTCGAGGAGGGAAGCGGAAAGTGCGCCGCATTTCCGCCACCGACCAAAAATAGGAAAACGAGCTTGTCACCTTCTTCCGAAATAATAAAAGTATTTTTGCATGGGAACCAGTGGACATGCCTGGGGTCCCACGGGAAGTGGTCGAGCACAAGCTGCAAACAAGGCTCGCCGCAGCCCGCGGCGCTGAATCGCGACGCTTTCCCCGAGAAAGCGGCGATAATCAGGGAGCACCTCGACAAGCTCCTAAAGGCCGGCTTCATTCGCGAGGTCAACTACTCCGAATGGCTGGACAACCCTTTAATTGTACAAAAGAAAGGCAGAAAATGGAGAATGTGCGTCGATCACACGGGCTTAAACGCTGCGTGCCCCAAAGATAACTTCCCTCTTCCACACATAGGTCAAATTGTGGACTCCACCGCCAACGCCAAGATGTTGAGTTTTCTCGACGCCTACTCTGGCTACCACCAGATCAAGCTCGTCGTGGAAGACGAGGACAAGACCGCCTTCATCACGCCGTTCGGAACCTTCTGCTACACGACAATGTCGTTCGGTCTCCGCAACGCGGGCGCAACGTTCCAGCGACTAATGGTCAAGACCTTTGACCCGCAGATCGGCCGGAACCTCAAGGTCTACGTCGACGACTTCATCGTCAAATGCTCCTCCGAGGCCGACCACGTCAATGATTTGGCCAAGACCTTCGCTAGTCTAAACAAGTTCGGCATCAAGCTTAACCCCGAGAAGTGCGTCTTCGGCACGACCTTCGGAAAGGTGCTCGGCTACATGATCAGGGGCTCGGGCGTGGGCCCGAACCCAGAGAAGATCGAGGAATCGAGCAGATGGCCACCCGACTCGGTAGAAACAAGTCTAGAGTCTCGCCGCCACATCATCGCCTCGCCGTTTATCTCCCGCCGGCGAGCGAGGGCGCCTTTCTTCAGATCTCCGCATGCACCGGGCTTCGAGTGGACCCCAAAGCCCCCCGATCCTTCGACGAGCTCAAGGCATACCTCTCAAGCCCACCTCTCGCTGACAACTCGCAGCTGGGCGGCGTCGTTGTTTCACTCGTGGCCATGACCCAGCCGTTAGCGTCCTCGTAGCCGAAGCGGGAGCGGGCGACAAAGACCGATCTACTACGTCAGCGAGGTGCTTCATGGGCCAAAGGAGCACTATCCTCTGGTCTAGAAGCTCCTCTACACTCCTCTTCATGGCCTCGCGCAAGCTTCGCACTACTTTCAAGCATATGCGGTGGTCATCCTGCCGGCTCCCGCCGAGAGATCCTCGTGAACCCTGAGGTCGGAGGTCGTGTCGCCAAGTGGGCCATAGAACTGGCCGAGTTCGACCTCCGCTTCGTGGCCCGCACCGCCATCAAATCATAGGCGCTAGCCGATTTTGTGGTCGAGCAAACGACTGAGCCTGCCCCCGAGCCCGAGATCAAAGTCGAAGAACCTTGGATCATGTTTTTCGATGGGTCGAGGTCATTTGAGCGCTCGGGGGCTGGTGTTCTCATCGTCACCCCTCAAGGTGACCACCTGAGGTATGTGGTCCGCTTCGGTTTCCCCGCAACCAACAACGCGGTGGAATATGAGGCCCTCTTGGCTGGCCTACGAGATTGCAAGTCCCTAGGCATTCGCCGTCTAATTGTTAAAGGGGACTCCAAGCTTGTCGTCAATCAGTACCACAAAGACTATCAGTGTTCGGACCCACTAATGGCCAAGTACCTCGCCGAGGTACGCAAGATGGAGAGATGGTTCCAAAACCTGGAGATCCAGCACGTGCCAAGGAAGGACAACTCCACCGCCGACCTCCTGTCCAGGCTTGGATCGTCCGGTGATGAGCTCCCGCCAGACGTCATCCTGGAGACCTTGGCCGCGCCATCTGTCACTGATAAGGAAGACCCGGTGGACCTTCTCGAGAGTGTTCCCTCGTGGATGAACCCGATCGTCAAGTTCCTCGACTGCGGGGAGCTCCCCGCTACTCCGACTGAGAGGAGCAGGATCCAGCGCTGCGCAAGCTCTTACAGGCTCATCGGCGGGAAGCTTTACCGTCGAGGAGCCCTGGGCATTCTGTCAAAATGCATCACTCCTGAGGAGGGTAAGTACTTGCTCAGCGACATACATTCTGGCCTATGCTGAGCTGGTCTCCGCTATCACCGCCAAAGCCGCAGTAAGGTTCTTTCGTTCCTTCGTGGTCACGAGGTATGGAGTCCCTTGCAGGATCATCACCGACAATGGGACGCAGTTCACCAGCGAGCTGTTCCAAGAGTTCTGCACAGACATGGGGACCAAGGTCTGCTATGCGTCGGTGAGCCATCCTTAGAGCAACGGGGCAGTCGAATGTGCCAATGGACAGCTCGTCAAAGGCGTCAAGAAGCGAAGCCATCGAGCTCTGCCGCTGGCCGGGCCTAGGTGGACGAGCTTCCCACCGCCCTCTCGTCCGTCCGCACCTCTTCTGCCGGCAACGGGGCGAGCCCTTCCAGCCGCTTCGGGCCGAGGCCGCCCCGCCACCCGAGGTCACGCCGGCCCGTTAGGCAAGCTCGGTCGACCGTGTCGACTCGAGCGGAGCGGTCCTCGACTCACCCCGGGCGGAGGAAGTAAGGTGCGCAGACTACGGGCCGGCGCGCTACCCGTAAGATCTCCGCAGGCACGCCGCCCGAGCAATACGACCTAGGGGCTTCCACATCGGGGACCTGGTCTTAAGACGAGTCCAGGGCCAGTCCAACACCAACAAGCTGTTCCCGCTGTGGGAAGGCCCCCTGCAATCGCCTCAAGAAGTCGCGTGGGAGCTTACCGCCCATCGACCTCGATGGCTGGGAGCTCACAAACTCGTGGAATGTAGACCAACTCCGGAGGTTTTATGCCTAATGCTCCCCCTCCTTCTGTTTTGAGATAAGATGCTTTTCCTTTTCATCATGCTTGTCTCTGGCATCTCGAGCAAGAGCGACCCGAGCCGTGGCCCGGACACCTACCTCTAGGGGTCGAATACGCGGTAAGCTGATCCTCATCGCAGTAAGCTGGCTATCCCCCCGTTGCAGGGTCCGTCCCAGCAGTCATGCCCGTGGGCTCGTCGACCGCGAGATACTCAAGTTTCGGCCCTCAGGTCCCTTACACGAGCTAGCGTGGCTGTCCCGTGGTCCACCTCCGGGGGTCAAATACGCGGTAAGCCGATCCTCATTGCACGTGCCCGGGACCGTCACTAGTAAGGACTTCGAGCTAAGGGACACGGCCTAGTTTTTCCTCATGATAAATTGTGCTGCTTTATCGACTCATTTTTCCTCTTATGCTTTTCCGCGTCTCGAGCGAACGTGTCTAAAGGTTTTGACACGAAGGATCTACATCAGGGGGTCAAACGTAGTGTCGATTCTCATCGTGGTGTCGATCTCCCCGCAGAAGGTCCAACCTCGCCTTGCGCCGAAGCTTCCTCGACCTCGAGACGCAGGAGCCTCGCCCGCCGCGCCTCGCCGAGCTGGGATCTCGGCCTCAGAACTCACCTCCGGGATGAAATGTGCAAGAAGTCGACCATTGCCCCGCCATAGGAGACGGGTCCAAGATCGCCTCTCCTGGGGCGCCGGATCTTTAACTCTTATGTCGCCGCGACCGCCCAGCCTGTGTCTAGGCCCATGATGAAAATTCTCCTTCATTTCGATACTAACCTCTTTTGGCCTCTCAAGGACATGTCACGTCACGATCCCAAGTTGCGTTCTTTCGCCAAGATCACGCTGCTTGAAGACCTCGCCCGGCTCCGCTCGCTTTTCTTTCGCGAAAGTCTTTTTTCTTATGATAGAACGTCTCAAGCAGCGACCGCGGCGTGACCATAAGGGCAACCATAAGAACACGCGCGAGCTCCCTCGAGACGCCCATGTGTGTTTTGTTTACAAAGGCCGAGGGCGCGTTTCTAGGTTCGCTTTGAGGATGACCGTTCGATGTGTTTTCGCCCTGAGGTCGCAGAAGGCGATCGTTATCGGATAAGCCGCCATTCCCCCGTGCTACCAACCATTGAGCGTTCTCAGAGGGCGCCCCGAGCCTGATGTGTTCCCGGGCTCGGAGGTCGCAGTTTCAAATTCACCACCGGGATGACCTCGTTGCGATAAGCCGCCGGGCCGTAGTAAGTGTCACCATTCCCCGTAGCTAAGTGGCTGTGTTCAAATTTCTAAACCGCTTTCCGAGAGCCCTCCCGAGCTTAGCGTTTCCGAGCTCGCCGGGCTAGACCCGAGGCCCAAACCTGGTTGAGCCTGAGTGTTTCCAGGCTGACCAGTCTGAGTTGTGCTCAAAGCCTGAGTATTTCCAGGCTCGGCCTTGGTTAATCTGACCTCGAAGTATTCCCGAGGGTAGCCAGCTCGGCCTAAAAGGCATAGGTAAGGTCTGTCTCCTTTTCCATTGATATTTGCGCCTTGAGCAACGTGATCTCGCGGTGTGACCACAAGGACTGCCTCCGGGAGGTCGACGCTAATGATGTAAGCCGATTCTCACCGCTTTAGAGCTCCTTCCCGTCGTAGGTCCAAACCAGAGGTCACGCGGAGCAACTCCCGAACCTCGAGGCGCTGCGGCGCATATCTGCGTGTTCCTTTTGCAAAGACCGAGGTCGATTCTAGGTTCGCCTTGTGGATGTCCCGAGCCTGATGCTTTCCCGGGCTCAGAGGTCGCAGTTTCTAAATTCACCACCGGGGATGATCCCAGTTGCGATAAGCCGCTTCGCCGCAATAAGCCGACTATTCCCTCGTGGCCAGGTGGCCAGGTTCGAATTTCTAAACCGTCGTCTGAGGGAGCCCTCCCGAGCTCGAGCATTTTCGAGCTCACGGCCGACCCGAGGCCCAAACTCGTTGAGGCCGAGTGTTTCAGTCGACAGCTTTGAGTTGTGCCAAAGCCCGAGTATTTCCGTGCTCGCCTTGGTTAATCTCGACTCAAGTATTCTCGAGGCAGCTTGGCCTAAAAGGCATGTAAAGTCCGCCTTTTCCATCGATATTTGCGCCCAAAGAACGTGATCTCGCGGCGTGACCATAAGGACTGCCTCCGGGAGGTCGACGCTACTGATATAAGCCGATTCTCACCGCTTAAGAGCTCCTTCCCATCGTAGGTCTAGACCAGAGGTCAAGCGGAGCAGCTCCCGAACCTCGAGGCGCCTGTGCGTACATTCAGCGTGTTCCTTTTTGCAGCGCCGGAGGTCGCGTTCTCTAGGTTCGCCTTGTGGATGTCCCGAGCTTGATGCGTTCCTGGGCTCAGAGGCCGCAGTAAGAGGATCTTAATCGGAATAATCTGGTTATTCCCCCGTGCTGCCAACCATTGAACGTTCTCAGAGGGCACCCCGAGCCTGATGCTTTCCCGGGCTCAGAGGTCGCAGTTTCTAAATTCACCACCGGGGATGATCCTAGTTGCGATAAGCCGCTCCGCCGCAATAAGCCGACTATTCCCTCGCGGCCAGGTGGCCAGGTTCGAATTTCTAAACCGCCGTCTGAGGGAGCCCCCCCCCCCCCGAGCTCGAGCATTTTCGAGTTCGCCGGGATGGACCCGAGGCCCAAACCTGTTCTGAGCCTGAGTGTTTCCAGGCTGGGCAGTCCGAGTTGTTCCCAAAGCCTATGTATTTTGTAACATCCCAAATTTTCATTTCAAAAATAGGATAAAAAAAAATAAAAAAATTATTATTTTTATCGGTTGTTCAAGTTTATTTGTCTCCTCTTTATTTTCTGGATTTCTCTAGAGTTCAAAACAAAAAGACTTTTGCCTATTTTTAGAAAAACTTAAAACTATTTCCTAAATTAAACCCTATTTAAGTTGGAATTAATTGTTTTAAAAAAATATATCACAAGGAACTTCGGTGAATTTTCCCATTATTTGTTAAAATCCTGATTTCAAAATCTTTCCAAAAGTCTCATCAATTAAAATATAGTTTGGAGACAAAATAAAAGATTTGGTTTTGCTAAAACTATCTTATTTAATATAAATAAACCTAAGGGAATTTCTGTGAAATTTTCTATATTTGTCAAATTATATATTTTCTAAAGCCTTTCCAAAGCTTTAACAAAATAAAAATATATGTGGTATAAAATAAAATATTTGGTGGTACCAAAATATTTTATTTGATCTCAAAATGTCCTAATTAAACTCCCTGAATTTTCTTAGAATTTTTGGGGTTGTTTTATTATTTTCCAAATTAAAAAGATATTAAAAACAATATAAAAGTATTTACTGTACACGAATAAACTTATTATTTTATGTAATAATATTTTATTTGTGTTACTAAAGCTGTCGGTCACGTTCCAGATTTTTCTCTGATTTTTAAACGGTGGTTTGATATTTATTTCGATTTTATGGGTGATACTTAATAATTCGGATTTAATAATCAAGAATCGCATCGTAATTCCGCTGAATTTCGTGCATAACTGGGCGAGCTCTCCTGGTCACTCCCGATCTTATTTTGATCTGAAATTTTCACCAGAGCTTCCTCTTGCTGTCCTCTACATCCAGTAAAATCAGATTTTGCAAATGCCTATCGGAGCACCTCCGCAACCGATTCTTTCCCAACTCCGCGAGCTTTTCCGCTGATCCATTGCTCCTTTGTAGCTGAAAATTGAACCCTAGACGCCTCCTCATTCCCACATCATACTAAAAGATCAGCATCAAAATCGCAACGGAGATCCTCGGCAAGCCTTTTTCCTAACTCCGTAAGAACTTGGCGAGCTCTACAGAGCGCCCCCAACTCCGCTCATCCTCAAATTGTTTGTGGAGCACCCCATGAAGGTTGCAACACCTTTGTGAAACAGTTTTGGAAAATTCCAAACAGAGCTCGGCGGCGACCCTTTTCTCCTACAACATCGACGAGCTCTTCCGGCAAGGCCGCCATCGCCGGCCGATCTTGGCATCGCTCCCGTCATACCGTGAGTTTTTCTGAAATCCTCTCACGTCATCTCGTGCCATATGGTCAGATCTATTTCTCCACCAAATTTGGTGCAGTTTCATCCGGGAAATCAAAAGTTATGGCCGCTCCAATCTCGAATCTTGCCATCACCCGCTCTCCTTCGCTTTTGCGAGTTTGATCGCAATTTTTTCTGTAGACTCCTCTTGATGTCCTCTACACGGTGCTCACCCTAACTCAAGGTTTTGTCCAAGGGATTGCTGCAGAAAATTCAATCTTCCCGATCGGATCGCGACGTGACGGCAGAAAACTTCGCCGCGCTCCCCGCTGATCCGAAGGTAAAACTCAGATCCGCTCGGGTCATATCGTGCCAAATGATCCCAGATAGCTCTCTGTAAAATTTGGTTAGGTTTCATCCATTATTTTAATAGTTATGACCGCTTGATCTATTAGCTTTAGCGTACTCGCTCATCGGCAGTTTGTGATCTGTCCGCTGGGTTGCTTCCAACCGGATATACCGCTGAGTTCGTGGTCGCCGTTCTATGTGGTGCTCACTTCCTCTGCTGTTCCATCCACCAAAAATTTTAATATTCGTTACCGCCGCTTTTTGCCATCGCCGCGCTGCCTTGTGCCGCCAACCATTTTGGTTTGTCGTGGCCATGTCATTGTGTCCAGAAAATCATTATCCCTGTTTTGCCCACCGCTGAAGTTCATTGATCCTCGTTGCCGCCAAAGCCATGTTCTAGAATCTACCCGACGCCTTTTGGCCTAGTCCTTCGTGTCGGTGCGCATTTCGTTCGCCATCTTTGGAAACCTTTAATCGCAGAGCCAACCCTACCATCCTACCCTATGCCAAGTGTATTCATCCTTGAATCATTTCGCCAAACCCGACTTAACCCTTGGTCCAATTCGCCGTTAACGCCCCGCCGTTAACTTCCCGCCGTTAACGCCGCCGCCAACGCTCCGCCATTTACCTCCCGCCGCTAACGCTCGCCGCTAACGCTTCTTCGCTAACGCTCCGCGTTAACGCTTTGCTCGCCGCTATCATCGCATATCGCATTCCAGCAAGAGCGTAGCGCGATGTCATTATCCTTTCTATCGCCCTATCGTGATCTAACCCCATTTCTTGTGAGTCCGGCTTTATCTTTCTATCATCCGCAAAGCCGACCAAAACCTAACTTAAGACCGGTTCGATGGTGAGTTCATCGTGAGCTACGCCGTATTGCGTTTTTCACGTTGTGTCCACCGTAGTAAGATATTTGTACCGCCTTACTACATATCGCCATCTCCTTGTTATCGCCAAGTCTCTTCTTTGATGTATGATCAACCTCGCATCGGATCGCATCAATGTCGATTCCATCCGCCCTTGTCTTATCCTCGAAAATCTAATCGCCATTAACCTGTAATTCATTCGTGGACTTGGTCGATAGACCATTGGCCATATGTCATATCCTCGTGCCATATCTATTCTATTAGTCTATCTTTCTTTTGTTTGGTGTGTATTTGTTTAGTCAACAAAAGTCAACATTGAGCATCGCTTTAGTTCATCATGAACTAACATATCTTTATGGACCCGATCTATAGATCAAGAGCCCATATGTCAATATTTGTCCAATCGAGTTAATTAATCTCAAGGATATCCCCGAATATACTCCGCTTTTCCCTAATTATCATCGAACCTTCTCGATAAATCTTCCAAAGCCTGTTCTCTTTCATCCGATCTTCGATCAAATCTAAGTTCCTAAATTCAATCCTTCCGCTCAGTATCAATCTAATATTAAATTGGAGTTTATTTGAATTGCTTTTGAGTTTTGTTGTATTTGTGCTTCTTTGTCGTTAGACGTGTCATCTGGTTACCCAAGTAGTCAAGGACGAGGAAGTCAAGCATTCATTGAAGAGCCAAAGGTTGAGAAAGCCAAGATCAATTAAAAGAGTAAAGAGCGCTTATAGCAAGTGCCGTGCAAGTTGTGTTTTGATCATGTTGAACCTACGATTACAAAAACTGCTATATTGTTTTACTTTATTGCATATTATTTGACATGTACAAATGTCTTCAATTAAATTTGGGACTTAGCTATTATACCCAATTGCTCTATACCCTACCTTGCCATTTGTATACCATGATATATTGTCACCCTAGATTGGTTCATTATAGTTGGTTAGTAATAATAATCAACATGGGATGGTTAGACCGTATTAGTTGCTTAGTCATGCCACGCCATCACATGTACTTTAGTCTTTGATAAATAATCTTGACTAATGGAATATGGAACGATGTTATGAACTTGTGTGTCATGTGTGGTCACACGATGAGATTGAGTTGCGGTGGCGAGAGGATGTCACGCAATGAGGTTAAATTGTCGATGGCACGTGGTGCTTGGTAATCAATCTGGGTGGTTATGATTTAGATTGGGGCAAGTGGCAAGGCGAGAATGCTAAGGTGGGCCCGATGGGCAGGGGGTATGTGGAAGTCTTGCCTCGATCATCTTAAGGACTTAACCTTGCAAGCCTTTGACGTGAGTCAATCATGCGACCACATGTCTGATATGGGACAGACCTAGTTGATTAGGGTTCTGATATCTTTCCTCTCGATACTCGGGCGACAAGACACTAAGTGTATCTGTGCGGGAGCGACTGCTGCGCGCTTGGTACCCATCCAACGGTGTTGGCCTGTCCTATACTTCTACCGGCATCGTGGAGAGGAGTGATAGCGAAGGCAACACCGAGAGGTTCTTTGGTTAAGGTAGAGGTTCCTGAAAGACTTTGTCGTGAATTCTCCGCCAGACACCAAAGGAAGTGTGCCATGGCCGTGCACAAAGAGAATATCACGTCGTGTGGGTAAAGTGCATAACCTCTGCAGAGTGTAAACCTATTCGAATAGCCGTGCTCACGGTATTGAGCAAAGCTCGAATTACAGCTAAGGGTTAGACTTTTGAAATGAAAACTTGGAATGGGATGGCAGGATTGCCATGAAAGGTTGGAACTTGACATAGGATTGGAAACTTGGTTTACTTTGAAATGTTGAATCTATCTATCATTGTTATTTGTTTTGATCTTTCCAATCTATTTATTGTATTTGTTCATAAATGCTGCTTATTGCAAAATAGCCATAATAGCCTTTTCCTTTGGAATAAGCCCTACATATAGTTACATAGAATTGCATTCTGTGCACAACTTGTTGAGTGCTTTATGTACTCACCCCTTGCAACACAAAATCATCAGTTGAGGAGAAGACTACAACTTCGAAGGAGGAGAAGTTCCACGAGGAGGCGATTATCTAGGAGTTGAACCTTGTCGCTGCTCGTGGTATATTGATGGGATTCGTCGACGTTCTTCATTCCGCTGTTGTTTATTTATTTTGAGTTGAAGCCACCAAGGCCTCAAAGTGTAAGTTTGACCTTAAGGTCGTTCAATAGTTCTATATTAATAGATGAAGTCTTTATTTATTATTCCGCTGTGTATGATTGTGATATTTCATCTATGTTGAGACTGTGTGCACTAGCGTGATCCTGGACTAGTGCTGAATACACAGAGGGTCCGGATTTGCATATTCGTGTCCCGACAGAGGTGGTATCAGAGCCATATTGACTGTAGGTCTTGACCCTAGATAGTTTGGCCGTTCCTTAGGAGCTTCAAAAGTATTTTCTAAAAGTGAAAATTTAACTTGAAAGAATAATAAGTTCTTTACTTATCTTATTCTTCCATTCTTTCCCCATTTGCTAAAAAAATTATTCATCTTTCCTCACTGGTTTAAATAAAAATCTTACCTGTGTTGTTCTAAGTAGTTAACGATGTCTCCCACTTAAGGAGAAAGTATCGTGTCTCTGCTGTTGAACCTTAAGATCGAGAAGATAGGAATCGCCAAGCTCAAGGAAGGAGGATCGATGCAGTGTTCTCGAAACTAGAAGACCCAAGGCTTTGAGTATCTAGTTGAGACTCATGTGGGAGCCACGTCTTCTTAAGCTAGAATGTCGCCTTATAAACGGTAGTTTTGTGTGTATAGGTTGATTTGGTTGTTCCTTGATTGTTGATTGTGCAGTATGTGTTGCATAGCTCTTAGGCTTATATAAGCAACCATACCAAGTTATTAATATTGTTTGCTTAAGTTGTTGGGTTAAACCTATCTCCCCTGTATTAGGATCATTATTCCTTATCTATGCTATTTCCCTTTTCCTAACCCTTGAAGCAACCAAGCAGATGGTGCAGTCCGGTGGAACCAGTAAAGTCAGTGGAAGTGGAAATCAACTCAGTGAGAACCCCAATGATGGATCAGTTTTGCAACCGTCAATACAGATAAATATGCAGAGTATCACCTGGAATGAGTTTGTTGATGCTTTTCGCTATTCCTTTGCTTCGACAGAAGATGGTGTCATCATGATAGATTCAGATCAAAATGCTACCGTGATCCGATTCAAGATCTAGACGTTGTTCTTTGAAGTGTTGTCAGCCTGACAAGTTAGAAGATCGTGCATGCATTCACTATGGAGAAATAGGACATACCGCTGATGAGCATGCGATCAATTGCTCCAGTTGTGAAGGAAGTCATCCTTTCGAAGAGTGCCCTATGAACAACATCACATGTTACCTATGTGAAGGTCGAGATCATTGCCCAGCTCAATGTCGCTTGGATCCAATAGTTACAGCAGTGACTCAGCGTCAGCAGAAGAATCTTCGAGCTGCAATTACTCAAGAATTGTCAAAAAGAGGTGTAATATCAGTTGTACAGGAGACGCCACTTGAAAAACTAAAGATGCAGCCTCCTGATCTTGGCTGTCTTCATCAAGAAAGTAGTAAGTGGCAATCGCCAACAACATGTTTCTTATGTGATGAACAAGGTCATTGGTCTAGAGAATGCCCTCTGAAGCAACCAGCCCTGAATTACCAGAAGAACAATAATGAGCATACATTTATACCCAACAAGGCACAACGATGCAAACGTGTGTGCTACTCACCGTCTAAGGAAGGTCATTATGCTAACCGATGTCCACAGAGAAGACAATTATTTTCTCGAACCGTGGTTATTCCGTGGTTACTTCGCTAAGTACATAACGCCAAGAGTGAGTGGTGACACCGTAAGAGAAGTTTGCCTAGAGAACCAGCTTGAAGAAAAGACGCCCGAGCGAAGACACTACCCCTACCAATAATGCCCAAGGAAGAAAAATTTCCATAAACTCTGTTATACCTGCCGCAAGCCCAGACATTTTGCCAACAATTGCCCTCAGAAGAAAGCAATCATGCCGGTTCAAGCCAATCTCAACTCTGCCATAGTCAAAACCTCAGTGTCGACGCCAATCAAGGAAGCTCAGATCAACGATTTCACCCTGAGCGAGTGTCATAACTCATTTGTAAAGTGAGGAGATTAGTAATGAATTCCATCTAAAGATTTCCTTGCAAAAGAAATAAAGTAGAGATGAATGTTTTGTTGGTATGAGAAGTTTGAAATAAAAGCATTAATAGTAAATGAAGATATTGTCTGCAATGGTGGTTCACTTGAAAGTGATATGTGTGCTATAATGGTCAATTCAGTACCATTTAGCGTGGAGCTTGTCTGCCAGAAGATTTGTCATTATTAGAAGGTATTCGGTTATGCTTGATCTAACCTGAATTCAAAATCAAAAGTATTAATGGCAATAAAGGATTTGATATGTCTTTGAGCATTCACTTTACTGGATAATGTTCATGTGTATGTTGGCCATAGAGCCCGAATTCACAAAGAATGTGATGTAGAGACAAAATTTGTTGATTTAGCATATTGAAGATCAGACTTTACTTCAATGGTAATTGAAGCATTAATTCATTATGGAAAGAATATCTAGCAGATATAGAATTTCCAATCGCTACTTGAGAACCAAACCGACAAAGATAGTATCGCATCAACAGATCAACAGAGCTGGTATTTTTATCCATGCTTTTGACAAGTCCAATAAGATAAAACTAATTGAATCTTCGTAATTCCATGACTCACCATGATGTTAAGAGTTGCGATTCATTTCGGCCAATGTCCCTTACTCAAGGTCATTGGTAGTGAATTTGCAAGGATAAAGGAATCGCTCAAGACGTTGAATTGCGAGAAGCAATTATCAATCGGTGTTGAGTTCCTCGATCAAGAGCTGTTCTCAAGAACCAACTCAACAAATGATGTTCAATCTTCACCAAGACCGCAGACAGCAAGTTGCTTTCGCCATGTGAAGTTGTCCGCAAGTACTGAAAGCTTCAAGGTCGAGTCTCCCGTAACCAATTCTATAGCTGACCTAAATCTCGGGACGAGATTCTGTTAAGGGGGAGGTTTGTAACATCCCAAATTTTCATTTCAAAATAGGATAAAAAAATAAAAAATTATTATTTTTATCTGTTGTTCAAGTTTATTTGTCTCCTCTTATTTTCTCGGATTTCTAGAGTTCAAAAGAAAAGACTTTGGCCTATTTTTAGAAAAACTTAAAACTATTTCCTAAAAACCCCTATTTAAGTTGGAATTAATTGTTTTAAAAATATATCACAAGGAACTTCGTGAATTTTCCCATTATTTGTTAAAATCTCGATTTCAAAATCTTTCCAAAAGTCTCATCAATTAAAATATAGTTTGGAGACAAAATAAAAGATTTGGTTTTGCTAAAACTATCTTATTTAATATAAATAAACCTAAGGGAATTTCTGTGAAATTTTCTATATTTGTCAAATTATATATTTTCTAAAGCCTTTCAAAGCTTTAACAAAATAAAAATATATGTGGGTATAAAAATAAAATATTTGGTGGTACCAAAATATTTTATTTGATCTCAAAATGTCCTAATTAAACTCCTGAATTTTCTTAGAATTTTGGGGTTGTTTTAGTATTTTCGAAATTAAAAAGATATTAAAAACAATATAAAAGTATTTACTGTACACGAATAAACTTATTATTTTATGTAATAATATTTTATTTGTGTTACTAAAGCTGTGGGTCACGTTCCAGATTTTTCTCTGATTTTTAAACGGTGGTTTGATATTTATTTCGATTTTATGGGTGATACTTAATAATTCGGATTTAATAATCAGTAACTGCTACAGCAATTCCGGCAGAATTTCAGGCATAAATTCGGCGAGCTCTCCTGGTCACTCCCGATCTTATTTTGATCTGAAATTTTCACCAGAGCTTCCTCTTGCTGTCCTCTACATCCAGTAAAATCAGATTTTGCAAATGCCTATCGGAGCACCTCCGGCAACCGATTCTTTCCCCAACTCCGGCGAGCTTTTCCCATTGATCCATTGCTCCTTTGTAGCTGAAAATTGAACCCTATACGCCTCTCCTCATTCCCCACATCATACTAAAAGATCAGCATCAAAATCGCAACGGAGATCTCTCGGCAAGCCTTTTTCCCTAACTCCGTAAGAACTTCGCGAGCTCTACAGGCGCCCCGAACTCCGCTCATCCTCAAATTGTTTGTGGAGCACCCCATGAAGGTTGCAACACCTCTGTGAAACAGTTTTGGAAAATTCCAAACAGAGCTATGCCGCACCCTTTTTCTCCTACAACGCCGACGAGCTCTTCCGTGCACCGCCATCGCCGCCGATTTTGGCATCGCGTTCCCGCCATACGGTGAGTTTTTATGAAATCCTCTCGCGTCATGTCGTGCCATATGGTCAGATCTATTTCTCCACCAAATTTGGTGCAGTTTTATCCAGGAAATCAAAAGTTATGGCCGCTCCAATCTCGAATCTTGCCATCACCCGCTCTCCTTCGCTTTTGCGAGTTTGATCGTGCAATTTTTTTGTAGACTCTCTGATGTCCTCTACACGGTGCTCACCCTAACTCAAGGTTTTGTCCAAGGGATTGCTGCAGAAAATTCAATCTTCCCGATCGTGATCGCGACGTGACGGCAGAAAACTTCGCCGCGCTCCCGCTGATCCAAAAGGTAAAACTCTGATCCGTTCGCGTCATATCGTGCCAAATGATCCCAGATAGCTCTCTGTAAAATTTGGTTAGGTTTCATCCATTATTTTAATAGTTATGACCGCTTGATCTATTAGCTTTAGCAACCGCTCATCGGCAGTTTGTGATCTGTCCGCTGGGTTGCTTCCAAACCGGATATACCGCTGAGTTCGTGTCGCCGCTATATGTGGTGCTCACTTCCTCTGCTGTTCCATCCACCGAAAATTTTAATATTCGTTATCGTCGCTTTTTGCCACCGCCGCGCGCCGCCTTGTGCCGCCAACCATTTTGGTTTGTCGTGGCCATGTCATTGTGTCAGAAAATCATTATCCCTATTTTGCCCACCGCTGAAGTTCATTGATCCCTGCTGCCGCCAAAGACATGTTCTAGAATCTACCCGACGCTTTTGGCCTAGTCCTTCGTGGTCGCGCGCATTTCGTTCGCCATCTTGGAAACCTTTAATCGCAGAGCCAACCCTACCATCCTACCCTATGCCAAGTGTATTCATCCTGAATCGCTTCGCCAAACCCGACTTAACCTTGGTCCACTCGCCGTTAACGCCCCGCCGTTAACTTCCCGCCGTTAACGCGCCGCCAACGCCTCCGCCGCTTACCTCCCGCCGCTAACGCTCGCCGCTAACGCTTCGCTAACGCTCGCCGTTAACGCTTTGCTCTCGCCGCTATCATCGCATATGCGCATTCCAGCAAGAGCGAGCGCGATGTCATTATCCTTTCTATCGCCCTATCGTGATCTAACCCCATTTCTTGTGAGTCCGGCTTATCTTTCTATCATTTGCAAAGCCGGACCAAAACCTAACTTAAGACCGGTTCGATGGACTGAGTTCATCGTGAGCGCTGCCGGTATTATGCTTTTTCACGCCAGTCCACCGTAGTAAGATATTTGTAACCGCTTATACATATCGCCATCGCTTGTTATCGCCAAGTCTCTTCTTTGATGTATGATCAACCCCGATCGGATCGCATCGAATGTCGATTCCATCCGCCCTGTCTTATCCTCAAAATCTAATCGCCATTAACCTAATTCATTCGTGGACTTGGTCGATAGACCATTGGCCATATGTCATATCCTCGTGCCATATCTATTCTATTAGTCTATCTTTCTTTTGTTTGACTGTATTTGTTTAGTCAACAAAAGTCAACATTGAGCATCGCTTAGTTCATCATGAACTAACATATCTTTATGGACCCGATCTATAGATCAAGAGCCCATATGTCAATATTTGTCCAATCGAGTTAATTAATCTCAAGGATATCCTCGAATATACTCCGCTTTTCCCTAATTATCGGGTCAGAATCCTTCTCGATAAATCTTCAAAGCCTCGTTCTCTTTCATCCGATCTTTGATCAAATCTAAGTTCCTAAATTCAATCCTTCCGCTCAGCATCAATCTAATATTAAATTGGAGTTTATTTGAATTGCTTTTGAGTTTTGTTGTATTTGTGCTTCTTTGTCGTTAGACGGTCGCTCGTGGTTACCCGAAGTAGTCAAGGACGAGGAAGTCAAGCATCTGATTGAAGAGCCAAAGGTTGAGAAGCCAAGATCAATTAAAAAGAGTAAAGAGCGCTTTATAGCAAGTGCCGTGCAAGTTGTGTTTTGATCATGTTGAACCTACGATTACAAAACTGCTATATTGTTTTACTTTATTGCATATTATTTGACATGTACAAATGTCTTCAATTAAATTTGGGACTTAGCTATTATACCCAATTGCTCTATACCCTACCTTGCCATTTGTATACCATGATATATTGTCACCCTAGATTGGTTCATTATAGTTGGTTAGTAATAATAATCAACATGGGATGGTTAGACCGTATTAGTTGCTTAGTCATGCCACGCCATCACATGTACTTTAGTCTTTGATAAATAATCTTGACTAATGGAATATGGAACGATGTTATGAACTTGTGTGTCATGTGTGGTCACACGATGAGATTGAGTTGCGTGGCGAGAGGATGTCACGCAACGAGGTTAAATTGTCGATGGCACGTGGTGCTTGGTAATCAACCGTGGTTATGATTTAGATTGGGGCAAGTGGCAAGGGCTAGAATGCAAGGTGGGCCCGATGGGCGGGGTATGTGGAAGTCTTGCCTCGATCATCTTAAGGACTTAACCTTGCAAGCCTTTGACCTGAGTCAATCATGCGACCACATGTCTGATATGGGACAGACCTAGTTGATTAGGGTTCGATATCTTTCCTCCGATACTGGGCGACAAAGACACGGAAGTGTATCTGCATGGAGCGACTGCACGCGGCTTGGTACCCATCCAACGGTGTTGGCCTGTCCTATACTTCGCCGGCATCGCGGAGAGGAGTGATAGCGAAGGCAACACCGAGAGGTTCTTTGGTTAAGGTAGAGGTTCCGAAAGGCTTTGTCGTGAATTCTCCGCGGACACCAAAGGAAGTGTGTGATGGCTAGGCACAAAGAGAATATCACGTCGTGGGTAAAGTGCATAACCTCCGCAGAGTGTAAACCTATTCGAATAGCCGTGTTTCACTGTATTGAGCAAAGCTCAGGAATTACAGCTTAAGGGTTAGACTTTTGAAATGAAAACTTGGAATGGGATGGCAGATTGCCATGAAAGGTTGGAACTTGACATAGGATTGAAACTTGGTTTACTTGAGAAATGTTGAATCTATCTATTGTGTTATTTGTTTTACGATCTTTACAATCTATTTATTGTATTTGTTCATAATGTCGCTTATTGCAAAATAGCCATAATAGCCTTTTCCTTTGGAATAAGCCCTACATATAGTTACATAGAATTGCATTCTGTGCACAACTTGTTGAGTGCTTTATGTACTCACCCCTTGCAACACAAAATCATCAGTTGAGGAGAAGACTACAACTTCGAAGGAGGAGAAGTTCCACGAGGAGGCGATTATCTAGGAGTTGAACCTTGTCAGTTGCCTGTGGTATATTGATGGGGTTCGTCGACGTTCTTCATTCCGCTGTTGTTTATTTATTTTGAGTTGAAGCCACCAAGGCCTCAAAGTGTAAGTTTGACCTTAAGGTCGTTCAATAGTTCTATATTAATAGATGAAGTCTTCATTTATTATTCCGCTGTGTATGATTATGATATTTCATCTATGTTGAGACTGTGTGCACTAGCGTGATCCTGGACTAGTGCTGAATACACAGAGGGTCCGGATTTGCATATTCGTGTCCCGACATATTTCCAGGCTCAGCCTTGGTTAATCTGACCTCGAGTATCCCCGAACTCGGTCAACCTAATCCGGGTGGTCCGGGCTGAAATCAATAGCTTCGCTTAATTAACAACTCGGATATTTTTGCTCCATGCGTCGCAATCCGACATTGCTCGGACTCTTCTACGAAGCGGACTAAGCAAGCTTTCGAAGGTGACAAAGAGCAAAAAAGCAAGCTAAGTCTTCTAAGAACACGATTTTATAAATCATGGCAAAACGATACATTGTTTTACAAGGTGCGAATATCTCGCCCCACCTATCCATTAACCTATTTTTCTAGTCTCTGCGACATCTCCGAGCATGTTTTTCCTGCCGAGGTCGGAGACTCTTCTCCGCAGCGTCGCACTCGGCCTCGGCTTTATCGACCTTGCCGCGTCGCTCGAGCTGGGCCAAGGCGCTCTTGCCGCCTGGGTCACCCGGTCCACTTTATCCTCAAGCCCGTGACTATCGCCTCTGACGCCGTGGTTTTCGCGCTTTCTCGATCGCCCACGCCGCTTCAACGGCCTCGCTTCGCTCGATTGCTTTCGCTGCCCTTTGCCGCTTCTCTCGAGCGCGCCACCGCGCTCGCCCTCGTCACCTCGGCCTTGAGTTCGCCACCCTGCTTTGAGCTCGCGAGGTTTTCCTCATGGCACGGAGAGCTCTTTGAGTTGCTCTCAAGGCGCCTGCCGCCTCTCGCGTGACTCTCGCCGCCGCTGGTCGCTAAGTCGGCAAGCCGCCACGCACCAGAGCCCTCCACCTCCTTCCGCGGTCGGCGGTCTCGAGCGCGACGACGCGATCCCGTAGCTTTCTCGCAGTCTATGAACAAGACCTCAAGGCGCTCCCGAGTTCTCCACATCTTGCTTGCTGGCCTCCGCCGAGCGAGTGCTAGAGAACTTGAGCTCGAGGCGCCGACCATCGCCGACGCGCCGCGGCGTTTCGCCGAGACCTGCGCGCTTCCGCCATAGCGGCGAGGGCCTCCTCCGCTTTCTTCTCGCTCTTCTCGATGGATTTGGAGAGCGCAGGCGTGGATGTCCTCTCGAGGTTCAGCCCCACGTGACCTCTCTGACCACGCCCCGCTGGCTCGACACCCGCGAGCTCGAGGGTTTGAGCCTCCTTAGCCGCCAACCTCCTCTCGCCCAGGCGCAGAGGATGGCCTCAAGTTCGCGGCATCTCTCCGGCTGGCCTCGACGTGATCTCCGGAGGGCCTGAAGCTAAGCACGTGCGCGCACACCCACCGAACCCTCGGAGATCGCCGCAAGCCTCAAAAAGGAAATGTCACCACAGTTCCAAGGAAAAAAAAGGATAAGAAAGAGGGAAGAGTTCAAGGCAGGCACGCCTACCACCGCCAGCCGGTCCTCTAGCACTTGCAGGTCGATGGCACCGCCAATTCCTCGGGGAAGGTCCGTAGCAGCCTCATCCTCGGCGGTCCCTGTCGCCGCGGTAGCACCGGTGTTCTCAGATGTCCCAGCTCGGTCCACGTCAGCCAGGACGGTGGTGGCCGGGGGCATCTGTCCCGCGATAACAACCTGACCGGACTCGCCCGCACCCGTCGCAGCGGAATCCCTATGGTTGGCGACTGGCTCGGGGGCTCCTTGGTCGCCTCGCCGCCGCACGGGAACCCCAAGGTCGGGCGCTGCTCGGGGGCTCTACGCCGCCTCGACCGCACCGCCCTCGGCCACGTCCCCCTCGACCGCGCCCCACTCGGCCGAGTCATCCTCCTCGGAAGCCGTGGCGAGTAGGACTCGTCGCGCCTTGGACCAAGACACGAGGCGGAAGTCGTCCTCGTCCTCCTCCTCCTTGGCCTCGCCCTAGTCCACAGGAAAGGTTGGTGCCCCTCGGACGCTTGAACACTACGGCAGAGCGAGAGCGCGAAGCTTAAGAGGACAGACTGCACAGTCTGCGTCCACGTGGCGGCAGTGAAGACTCCTTCCCCGGATGCTTAGCCGCGAGGTCGCTGTTCTGGCCGCGACATCCGGGCCGCGCGTGGTCGCCACCTCTTGTCGGCGGTGAAAGCAAAACTAGTAAAAGAAACGTTGGAGGGTAACATCAGAGAGGCGACCCTAGGCTCGACTTTTCCCGAGCTCAGGGCATTCAACTTACCACAGACCGATCACCCCACTCGATGTGGGGCTTCTTAGCGACCGCCTGGGTGTCTCGGGCTGGCTCTTGCTCCTCTTCTTGCCCTTGCTCACCGTAGTGGCGTGATTTGCTTGGCCGTGTCCCGCAGCTCCTTGGTATCCTACATGAGCTCGTCCGGTTAACGCCGAGCCCGAGCTCGGGCCAAAGTCAGCAAGAGGCGCACTCGCTGCTCCGCCTCAAGATATTCATGGGGACATCACTGCCGAGGTCGTAGGCGGAGGCGTCCTTCCCGAAGATCTCCTGCATCCTCGAGGCAATCCAGGCCGCCTTCGGTGCTGCGAGGGGCCGAAAGAAATCGTTGAGAGCGAGAAAGCTTCGATCGGGCTCGAAGAAGCTCGAGGCTGAGCAATGCTTACCATCGTGACCTTCCCGGGTGGCGTCGTGCTTCCCGGTGATCTCGAAGAACGGGTGCAGCCTCTTCAGAAGAGGGAACACTGGATGCTGCAGCAACAGAACGATCGCCGCTTCTTCAACCCGCGTGTCGCGCAGATGTGGATTAATGCGACCGACGCTTGGTCGGCTGTCAAATCCTCGGGCTCCAGGGTCTCCCGCTTGTCGTCAACCGCGACGCCGTGGTAGGCGAGGCCGCTCCCCTCATCCTTCTTCAAATAGAACCATTTCTCCGACCACAGCCCGAGCGAGTCCCGGGTCGGGATCTGGAGAAAGGAGCAAGGGAGTCCCGCCGGCAGCCGAAAATAGAGACACCTGACGACGGGGTCCTTCACGGTGCGGGACAAGGAGTAGAAACGAAAAAACAAAGAGGGGGTGGGAAGGATGCCCGGAAACCCTCGCAAAGATGAGCAAAGATAGAGAGGTGGAGAAGAGAATTGGGTACCAAGTTCACAAGCTCGACCTCACACTGCGCAAGGACCGCAACCAAGAAGTTGCTCTCCGGGGTTCGCAGCCCGAAGAGCATGTATTGTTCGCGCTCACGACTCCTCGCCCCGGAGCAGCGGCACATTCTCCCTGGCCGAGTCGCCAGTGAACGGGTCCAAAGAAATTCTAAGGTCTCCATGTCGTTCATCCGGTCCGCGGTAAGTGTGCTCTTCCCGAACATCGCCATGGAATCGGAGGGGTGGAATTGGAGAAGGAAGACAGACGCGACGGCACAAAAGTGCAGAAAGGAAAGGGCAGAGAACGCGAGCAATGGGGAAAGGCTTCAAGGGGGGTATCCCGTTTTAAAGCGCCGACCGCCGACACATCGTCGCCTCAAAAGAGCGTGCCACAGCCGCCTGGGCAAGGGAACCGAGGCATCGTGGCCTTTCAAAACCCTTGCATGAACTCGTCTCTTCAATGACCACTAGCCAAACCTTCCGACTTCCGCCTCGCGTCGAAGCGCCTCGGACTTCTTCATCCTTCAGTGACAGAGAGGCCCGAACGCCCTGTACGCTCGCCGAGCCCACTCAGTGGATGAAGCGTCAAGCCCAAGTGTCTCCAAGAACGACCACAACGAAAACACCGCGTAAGGAGCCTCCCGATCCCAAAGGAGCTCAGGAATTCCCGAGCTCGACCAAGGATGATCCTCCTCGAAAGACTTCGAGACTCAAGAACGCCTAGAGCCTCGCATCGCTTCTTGAGCCTCGGGGGCTGGTTGTCGGATCGGTCATCCCCGACACGTGTCCAGCCCCCGGGCTTAGAACGCTTTTCCCGAGCTCAAGGATCGCTCCCGGCTCGAGCGAAGGTCACTCGAGCTCAGAGGATCGTGCTCGAGCTCGGGTAAAGGTCTCCCGAGCTCGAGGATGGTTCCCGAGCATGGGTGAGGGTTTTCCCGAGCACATGCTAGCCCCACGACC